>JAVRXN010000014.1:23164228-23591728 GCA_033556935.1 Timema podura
ATCGTGGCCCAACTAAGCTAGACGATAATCCTCTTGGTCGGTGATCGTGGCCCAACTAAGCTATGACGATAATCCTCTTGGTTGGCGATCGTGGCCCAATTAAGCTATGCCGATAATCCTCTTGGTCGGTGATCGTGGCCCAACTAAGCAATGCCGATAATACTCTTGGTCGGTGATCGTGGCCCAACTAAGCTAGGACGATAATCCTCTTGGTCGGTGATCGTGGCCCAACTAAGCTAGGACGATAATCCTCTTGGTCGGTGATCGTGGCCCAACTAAGCCATGCCAATAATCCTCCTGGTCGCTGATCGTGGCTCAACTAAGCTATGCCGATAATCCTCTTGGTCGGTGATCGTGGCCCAACTAAGCTATGCCGATAATCCTCTGGTCGGTGATCGTGGCCCAACTAAGCTATGCCAATAATCCTCCTGGTCGGTGATCGTGGCTCAACTAAGCTATGCCGATAATCCTCTTGGTCAGTGACCGTGTCCCAACCAATCTATGGCGATAATCCTCTTGGTCAGTGATCGTGGCACAACTAAGCTATGACGATAATTCTCCTGGTCAGTGATCGTGGCTCAACTAAGCTATGCCGATAATCCTCTGGTCAGTGACCGTGTCCCAACCAATCTATGGCGATAATCCTCTTGGTCAGTGATCGTGGCACAACTAAGCTATGACGATAATTCTCCTGGTCAGTGATCGTAGCCCAACTAAGTTATGACGATAAGTCGGTGATCGTGGTCCAACTAAAATATGAACTTTTGGGACAAGGGGTCCGTGGCCCAACTGTTAAGCGCCGGAATGAACCGACCCTCTTTTTGCCGGAAAGGATTACGCCCGCAGTGTTATCACATTTTTTTTATGTAACGCCTCACGTCATAAATAATGTGTGTCTATGTGTACTTATTTCACGTGTCAGTGTTTTTTTGTGTTCTGGATCTAAACTCAATGGGGCTGTCCCCAAATGCTTTACAACATGCTCGAGGAGGAAGTGTAACGACTATTTCTCTCGAATACATATTATACAGTGCTAGCTGACTAATTCTACAATGGTTAGTTCGAAAAATGGGATAATTTGGACCCCACCATGGTTCTCCATGAAATTCATATTTAAATCAACGGTAAAAAGCAACATTTAATTCGAACTTTAGAATAGAATATTTGGATAATTCGAATTGTTAATTTTTTCGAGTTTATATTCATTTCAAACATAGCTTAACAATATTTACTAAATCACACTTATATGCCAGGAGTGTCATATAAAGTTGTTATTTATGCATAGTAAAAGAAAAAGCGCGGAATACTGCACTGGCGACGAGCGGGTTTCCTAGAACAGGAGATGTGTTTTCTCGGCTTTCATCGCTTCTGTGTGACAATTTAATCACGTGACGCTCTGACTGATTTAAGTCTGCACTTTATGTATGTTAATTTTGGGTTTAAATTTTTCTTGTTTTTTCATTTATGTGTATATTGTGTATATGTGTTTTATATAGCAAACATACCCTGTGTGTGTTTATATGTAGGTTTTTTTATTTATTGTGTACCACCAGCTGCCTAGATAAACATAAAAATGGTTAGTTAGAATTTTGGATATTTCGATTATTTTTTTTTACATATTCCTTGGACATCGAACTAAAAAAGTTCTACTGTACATTCAGATGATCTATCATTGCTGGCCAGAAAATGAAGAAGAGTTGCAGGAAATGATGGTATAGATAGGGAGAAGATATTGCATGGAAATCACATTGAGAAGTCAACACTGATGAGGATTTCAAAAAAATGAAGAGCCGTTGAGAATTAAAATTGGAAACCAGGAGTTAGAAACCATGGCGCAGTTCAAGTTCCTGGGAAGTCTGCTGGGAAAGGGTTGCCTACTGTGCCAAGGGAATTAGGTCGAAGATCGACATGGACAAGGAAGCTTTCAACAAGAAGAGCAGGTTGAGTTTGGAACTGAGGAAGAAACTGATGAAATGCTACATTTGGAGCATCGCGCTGTATGGAGCAGACACTTAGACTTTCAGGAAGATGAAAAAGAAATATTTGGAGAGCTTGGAAATGTGGTGCTGGAGAAGACATGAGAACATCTGGTGGACAGACAGGGTGACAAATGAAGAAGTACTAAGAAGAGATCCATTTTGGATTATGATTCTTCTGTGCAAAGCAAAATGGATCGAGCACATCCTTGGAAGAAACTGTCTTATGCACAACGTCATAGGAGGAAAGATTGAGGGAAAGAGGAGCTTAGGAAGGAGGAAGATTCAAATATTAGATAACTTGAAGGAAAGAAGAAAATTCTGGGAGCTCAAGGAGAGTTGGACCTGTAGCAAGACAGAACACGCAATAATAATAATATGTAGATGTATATATAACCTATATAAATTAATTTATATAAAATTTTAAAGCAAGCATATTTACCCTATATATTTAAGAATAGGGGATATTATCTCCTTGAGTCGTAATCAAGAGGAAATTCGTCAGTATTCGCACGTTGCTGGGAGATTTTTTTTATATAGCACCCATGGTTGAGATTCGAGCCAGTAACAACTCGACTTTCCGGGTCAGTAAAGCGTGGTGAAGGGCAACTTAGCTTTGGCGGTCTTCGAGATAATCGATCATCAATGACGTCACGAGGCTTACGCAGAGGTATAGAGGTGCTCTGCGAGGCAGATATGTTATAATGAGCGTGGGAAAGGTACGAGAATTTATCGTTGGCCCATCGGGAATAGTCGCTAATAGTGTACCTCCGTGTGGTCCAAATGGTGGCCCGCGTGCCAAATGCGAGCCGCGCTCACTAAAAGGTATGGCCCTCACAGTATTCTGAAGGAAAATTAAAGGGAAGCCATCGATGGCCAATGTGAAATAGCTAATGATAAAAATAAAAATATTATTTTAAAAGGTAGTGATTGCATTTTACTATGCATTTATTTGATTAATAAAAATATGTCTAAACCTAAATATTTATTTAAAATGCTAAGTTTTTTTGTGAAGGTGTGTGCGCGTTTATTCATAAATATTTTTGAGAAATTAATAAACTTATTTTTGGCAGTAAGATTTGAAATATTCTACCAATCAAAAATACAATTTATTATTAGTATTGAAAATAATTGTTTATTAGGAGTTGTTTGTAGACTTATATTAAGTTTATGGGATTACTAGATATATCTTTGGCCCGCGGTACAAAATGATAATCAGATTTGGCCCTTGGGATGAAAAAGTTGGACCACCCTGATCTACCCAATAGCTGCTTGGGTAGGCACTCGGACAAAGACGTCCGGTTTGCCGAAGATAGGGAGGTCAGAGTTTGAATCCGGCAGACTAATGAAGGTGGTTTTACACTCTCCCACCGCTCGAACTTGGGTACATTTCCCATCAATTTCACCTTAGTTCCTAATAAATGTGAAAAAGATCATATATTTAGCCCGTATGCTCACCAGTTCAGGTTTAAACACGATACAAAATTGTCAAATACGTTATTTGTCAAAAATCATATCATTTTTATTGTTCTAGTTAGTTTTAGATCTGTAAAAAAAATTGAATTAGACGTAAATGATCTCTTTTTTTCTCTCCGCGTCTATAAGTTCGGGCTACAGATATTTAATTACAGTTCAATTTTCGTAGAAAGGGACTTATCTGACAAATTAAAAAAAGTTTCTATATCTACTTTCAAATATTCATACTTCAAGTAATTTTATCTGAAGCTGTCACTTTTTATATTTATTATCAATGCCAAAAAATAACACTAATAAAAACATCAACTATTGTTCCAAAGATTTATGTTTGTATTTTCTAATATGTCCTTCTTATAAAAATTGCACTATACATTAGTGGCGTAGGGATAGTGAAGGTAGAATTCTGAGTAATTCTATCCGTGTTTTTGTAGGGGTAGAGTGTGAAATAATTTAGGAAAAAATACCCGTGTACACCCAGCCAGTAGTCTAACCCCAAAGTCCCACTTAGCAGTAAACTAAACTGGATGAGCTTGACATCCAGCCCGCATGTCCAAAGGTGTAGGTGGATGAATTATATAAGTAACGACTATTTCAATATTCTTTTCAAGTAATGTGAAAGTAAGATATTTTTATTATTAGCACCGCTTCTTACTACCCGTTGAGGTTATACGCACTTACGCTAATGTGTAATGGTAGGATGATTGTTAGATGAACTGAAGGACCTACAATTTAACGTGGGATCCGAACCACGGTGGAGGCCTGGCATTCCACACATTCACAAGTTGTGATTAATACACGTCTTGTCAGAGGTAAAGGAAGGGTTTGGAAATCGGATAAATCTGTGTCGGGACCGAGGATTGAAACCCGCACCCTCAGCACAGAAGTCTGACACCCTACCCCTAGACCACCAGGTCACCTACAAAGTAGTATATTAAAGACCTACCTGTTTAATCAGTCGGACAAATTACACCTGGGAAAGGGAATTCACAGTATTTGAATAATTATTCATCACTCGAAGGTATAGTGTAAATTATGTCAAACACACAACTTGGACAGTAATCGTACGATTCGTTCACCCTGAAAGATAGCAGCCTAACCTCTCTTGTTTTCCACTATGGTGCAACGTATACGAACGGCCATAGTGTAACCCTTCAAGGTAAGACTGTATGACCCCTCCAGTGGTCGAATAGTCTAACCGCTAACGAGTCACTCTCGTGTTGGACTGGCCCGTTGATGACGGGGAGATCGGAGTTTGAGTCCTGGTCGGATTTAATAAGTTTTTTAACTACTCGCCTCAGTGGCGTACTTACCAAACGCGCTAGTTTGTGTTGAACTAGACTGGCGAGGACGGATAGATCGAGGTTCAAATCACACTTGGGTAAACTGAGGTGTGGTTTTCCCTAAATGGTTTTCCACTCTCCCCCCAAGCAAGTGCGGGTTCACTTCCTCTATATCTAATCTTTCTAATTCCTAACCCATTAGTGTAATTAGTACTTAAGCGTATAGCTCGAACGGGTAGTAAGACGCGGTGATAAAAAACATAGTGAGCATACCTTGCTTGCTTTCACTGTGGTGCAGCGCTTATGATAAGGTCATAGTGGAACCCCTTAAAAGGTAAGACTCGATTTCACTGTAAACGGAGTATACATTTGATGGCATCGATAGGTGTAACGATTATTCCATAATTATAAATCGGATTCCCTGGTTTCAGGTATTATCACCAATAATTAAAGGATACATCCAATCAAATTAGTCGTCCATGGCTTCGATAGTGGATAGCTTTGAGCTAAATCTGGACTCAAAAGGATCCATCGGGTCCAGCAGTCAGACGAAAAAAAATACAATATTTAGGAGCTAGTTCAAACTTTAGCAATATTTGAATTTGGATTTTGGTAGAAAAATAGATTTAAAATTAAATCATATTTTTCCTGTCATAATTTTTGCCATGTTATTGGTGTTATTTTATAGGTATTGATAATATCTATCAAAAGTGACAACTGCAGATCACATGAGTTGACATATGAGTATGTAAAAGGTGATCTAGTAGCGTTAGTAGCTGTCAAAGGCCCTTTCTATGAAAATTGAACTGTAATCATATTTGTTTGTATCAATAAGTTTAACACCAAGATCATTATCGGCTTTATCTAAGGGATATTTCAGAGGGTAGTTTAGAGTGAGTGCGCTCGAATATGCTTGGAGGGATTAAAAAACCAAAGTGACAAATCACCTGTTGAAAACCACCCTCGATCCAGATTGGAACCTTGACTTTTCTAACACCACCAACTCAATCTAAATCCCTCCTGAAACCTCATACCACGTGACCTTTAGTGATGGAATTTTTAATTTTAGCCCCAAATTCTAGTCTAAGACTTAATATATTTACACTTTTGTTTAGAATGGGTACGATAAGTTTCCCAGATGAAAAAAAAAATCAACTTTTTTTTTCCTATCCTCTCTCCACGTTAATACGGGTGCCATTCATTGTATACAAATACAACCCTAATGAACCATATGTATTAGGTTGTTAATGGCCATCGTCAAAACGATCAAATTAAATAAACTGCTGTAGATAGAATTGGCCCTGCTTTTGACTCCAAGCTACCACCAACATTTTTCCTCCCAAGGTGGATTGGGCAATGGTAGCCTAACATAACCTCGTTATCCTCTCACTAAGAATTCATTTTACCTCGGACATAAATATATAGTTCAGCTGGATGGCTTAGGAGGCGGCCAAACTGGGCGAGCGACTAAAAATAAAAATAGAACACATTGGTTGTAATGAGAGGTGGCCAGACTGGAGCGAGCGCGCGCTCGACCCAGTACAGTCTAGTTACAGGCGCTAGACAATATTATTGTATGTTGGTTCATTGAGTGTTAGGAAACTTCTCGTTTTGATATTTTTATTGCTATCGATAGGTTTAGCATACTTGCTACTAACGGCCTAATTTAATTGGTAAGATCATAAACCATATATATATATTAAATATATATTATAAATATATATATATATATAAAACTTGTATGTTAAAATACTTCAATATTATCAAAGTAGGCCTTTACAAATAAGAATCATCATTAGCGTGGAGAGAGGATGAGAAAACCACAACAATAAATCACTTGTTAAAACCACCCTCAGTTCACTCAGCCAAGATTCGTAGTCTCCTCGTCAACAACTATCGAGAGCTATCTGCTAATTACGCGCACGCTAGTCAGTCCTGGCCCCGAACCCTTATACGGAACTAAATTCTATTGGTGTATTCATTTCCAATCAATATTATACTATGAAGTTCCCAATCCACCTGTTTACGATCCCTTCCAGTCAAATCGACTGTGTTCATTCCACCAATCTCTCACATAAAAAGTGCCTAAGCCACCGACGCCCGGAATAAACAAAGAGAATAACAACAACAATCTATCAGCGGTACCAAAATGTGATATTATACACACACGTAACGGTAGACTAAAACGTGTCACCCTCTATATGAAATGGATTGCTGGTGACGGGGAGATCATGGTTCAAAACCCAGCCGGGTGTTAAGAATGTGATTTTTTTTCCCCTAAGTGTTTTTATTTTCACTCTCTCTCCTCGCAAATGCGCGTACATTTTATCTTAACTATACAAATTAAGTGTAAAATATGTAGATAACCCGGATGGGCAGTAAGACGCGGTGCACATACGGATACCTCGGCTAGTAGTTTTAGCCTGGTGGATAGAATAGGACTAGAGTGAGTAACCCCCCCCCCCCCCCCCCGACGCTGTTAAATTGCCACGACCCTCTTCTGTGTCCACGTGATCTAACGAGCAATTCTCGCAGTAGACTAGATTGGTAATGACGGGGAGATATAGGTTCGAATCTTGGTCGGGTGTACTCAGGGTGGTTTTTTCCAAAATGGTTTTCCATCTTTCCTTCCACGCAAGTGCGGGTAAACTTCATCAAAATAAAACCTACCTAATCCTTAAAACCATTAGTGTAATTAGTACATAAACGCATGACTCAAACGGGTATTAAGACGCGCAGTGATACGTGAACTTTTTGTTCACGTATCCCCAGATAATATCTAACTATATTATAGTTAAACTTTGTACCCTCAAATTTGGTGTTGCATAAAGCACGTTACCAAGTGCGTAAAATGCGGGGTTGGGGGTCTGTACCCCCTGGAATTTGATTAGCCCCCACTATGAAGGGTTCATATACACGCATACGTATAAAAACTTTTATTTGCTAAAGGTATATCGTAACATTTTCTAGAAGACCCTCCCTATAAAAAATTAGCTTTCTACACCTTTAAAGTTCTACATACATACGCATATATACATATAAATACATACGCATATATACATATAAATACATACACATATCTACATATAAATACATACACATATGTACATATAAATATATACACATATGTACATATAAATACATACACATTTACATATAAATACATACATATATATACATGTACACATACACATACACATACACATACACACATACACATGCACATACACAGATATATACATACATATACACGTACACATGCATATACACATACACATACATATACAACACATACATATACACACATACACATACACACCCTTACATTTTACGTTCCACCTAAAATGTCTTCGCGTACCCCCGCAGGTTCGAGTACCACAGGCTGAACACCACTGCCCTAAGGGACAAAAGGTGGAGTGGTGTCCAACAGTTCAATTATTAACACGTTCATCAAACCTACCCACTAGTTAACCCACCCTCGATTGCAAGTGACAAAATATACAACCCGGGGCAGGTTTACGATGTAACAACGGCTCGTGACGTCACGAGACGGGCGTGGCCAACATATCTGACAATGAGAAAGGTCCCTTGATTGAATTGGGTCCGTCATTGTAGGTTCTGTCGTATACTTGACCAGCGTGAGTGTCGTACAATCTTCCCATTGTTATAGTAAAAAAGAGTTTACTCAAATTATACTACTATAAAGCCACAAGGCTGACTCACTCAGTGACATTGATGTTTACCCACTTCCAGATGAGCTAGAAACTTGTAATTTGGCTAACTTAGAGCTTCTAGACCGTAACCGACAGGAAAATTCCAAGAAGTTAAAAAAAAATAATTTTAACCTCCGAAAAAAATTCAAAATGACGGAGCAACTTTAAAGTCGGTGTGGACCTTTATTTGGAGGTCCTTGTGGCTAAACGGTAAGATCTATCAAAAAACGGCTCTGGAATTACATTAATTTACATCCACTTGCTAGGTGAGTAATAGTATAAAATCCAAGGACAATACAAATCTCAAAGAGTAGGATTCGATTGTGACGTGTGGGAACGTGGCCAGAAGCATCAGTCTCATCTGGCTTACCAAGAACGTGGAAGTTCTAATTTCCGATTATTAACCGGCAGAATTGGAATTTTTCCTCCCCTTTTAATCTATTTCTCACTTCCCCTTCCACCATAAGCAAATACGAGTACATTTCCTTTAAAGTCTACGTTCTTCATTCCTACTCCATTAACGAAGTTAATTGTGGGTCACTCGTACCATCAAATGTGAAGTTAATGCGTTCACAACATAAAACACTCTTTATGTATGCTTAGCGCAAACAATTGTTGATTCCGACTAACAAATTAACCCTAATCATCATCATCATCATTATGGACTGTTTTCAGTCTGGGGCTTGGCCACAGACAAACATAAACCAGATCCACAGTCTCCAGGTTAAAATGGTTGCGCTCACTGGCAGAGCTTGTCTCCTTCAACACGAGGATCGCTGTGCGCAGTCCCAAGTGACAACATCGCTGTCAAGCAAGCATTAAAAAAAAAGTTCACTTTAAAGATAGTTTAAATAGACAACAGACAAAAATTGCCTTCTAGTGTCAATATGCCGGCTATCACAAAGCTAGGTTCAGGTAGCAGCCCCACCTCCAAACTAGATTACTCAGACTGCAAATTACAAATAAAGCGTAGAACACAATCGTCCTTTATTTGTTGAAACGAGTGTTTGAAAATTGTTTGGTTGTAAACAATCTTCAAATATCGTCGAATAATTACTTTAATGAAAGGTTTTGGTCATTGAAAGGGTGTGTCATGAGGGGGCGGGATTGCCGTTACCAGAACTATTGTGTTCAGACCGCAAAGTTTGGAAACTTACTATTCATCTTGTAGCCTTTACAACACGATTTGAAAGGGAGTAGTTTCACTTGCAAGTGCTGTTATCACTCAGGACTGCAACTAGCGGTCCCCAGTGCCCAAAGACTTAGCCTGGATCAAGGAGAACAGCGAACCTCACGTAAGGCTGACTCTCTGGTGAATACCTTGTCTGTGGGCATGGCGCTATACTTTAGGTCCAAAACATAGTTACTTCCACGCGACTCTGACAGCGGCAAAACTGAGACTATTCTCGAACTTCGAACAAAATACTAAGAGCTCTCGATATACTTCTCGGATTCAATATTTAACACCCTAAAGTAGGGAGGTTGCTTCCCCCTTTCTGTTG
Organism: Timema podura; assembly: GCA_033556935.1. Classification (NCBI taxonomy): domain Eukaryota; kingdom Metazoa; phylum Arthropoda; class Insecta; order Phasmatodea; family Timematidae; genus Timema; species Timema podura. The sequence goes on from JAVRXN010000014.1 coordinate 23,174,176, forward strand.
TGTCCTCAGACCAATCATAAAATGAACCAGATCCTTTGGAGGGGTTGCGGGGGGGAGGGGGGGAAATAACGTCATATTAAGTTAAACTATGGCTGAAATAAGTAATAAGCTCATTCAGCGTAGGGTGTTTGCTGTTTCTCAACCATATTTTGACTACCGGTAATAAATGTCCCACATTACTGTTTCCATTATATAAACAAGAACGAGAATAAATTAAAACAAGCAAGGATTAGGAGGGTGTTTATAAATCATTAATTATTCAGGTTAATTATAATATGGTCAACTAACGCGGGGCGCAATAAAAATAAACCCAATATATTCAGAGCTCTTTCAAGTCTTTCTCTTATTTCCGACGTGTTTAATTTGTTTGACATAGCCAGGGGGCTGTCCATAAATTACTTAGGGGTTTTTTTTGGAGAGGAGGTAAAAGGGGTTTAGTATTTTCTACAATTTTTCTACGATGGGGGATGGAGCTGTCAGAATCCATCTTACGTAAAGTTTTATTAACAATGTTTATGGTGAGACGAAATTACGCTGATGGTTTTAAGAATTATCAGGGTTATATTTATAAGAAGTGTACCCGCATTTGAGTGAAAACCATTTCGGGGGGGAAACCTCAGTACACCCCGACCGAGATTCAAACCTAGATCTCCCCGTTTCGTCTACTGCAAGAGTAGCGCATTAGACCACACGGCCACCGAAGCGGGTCTAAAAATAATTAAACGATTTAACTAATATAATTTAATGAATCATAAAAAAAAAAAGTAAGATAGAAGGGGGACGGGGTGTGTCAAAAATAATTTTTAAAAACCCCTTACGTAATTTAAGGACGGCCCCCACAAGTTACTCTGAACTTTAGTACAGTCTGTTACCCGCCTCTGTGGCTTAGTTGGCTAACGCGCGAGTCGTGTTGAGCCCGACTGCCGAGGACGGGGAGATCGAGGTTCGAATCTCGGTCAGGTGAACTGGGGGTGGTTTTTCCTAAATGGTTTTCCACTCTCCCTCCACGCAAATGCGGGTTCACTTCCTCTATTCAACCTTCCAAATTCCTAATCCATTAGCGTAATTAGTACTTAAGCGTATAACCCGAACGGGTAGTAAGACGCGGTGCTAAATAATAATAGTACAGTCTGTTCACCAGTCTAGATCTACATTTATCATTCACCTGGTACACTTTATAAACTGTTATCTGTAGTTCATATGAATTAATTAACTAGTTGGCACAACCATAAACATTTTAGAGCTTGAATGGATTCTCATCACAACATGTGTTTTGCAAACTTTCCTTCCTCTCGTCTTTTATACCACCATTCCCACCCATTTAACTTCCATGTTTTACCCTTGGATCGTTTGTTTGCATATGACAAGAGATAAAGCGTAACATTCGTTTATGTAGCGTAGTTATTTTATTGTATGTTTGTTTTGGAGTGTTTTACACTGTGTTCGTGCGGCGCGTAACTTCCATATTTAGAATAGGAGAGAAAGGTGGGGGGGTTGAGGGGTATGGGAGCTGAGAATGGACAAGAGACTTATTGATCTATGAGAGATATTTCCGGAAAACCGGTCGTGGAGGTTGATTGGGAGATCGCTGAAGGGTCGGAAGGATGTTGGGTGATAGTTTTTTTTTATCGAAGGGGTGCAACTGTCCCATCCCCTTCACCCTCCCTTTTCATGAGAATGGACGGAAGCGCGATTAATGTTTTTTCTACATGTTGCTTCTTTTTTTTTTTACTTCGTATTGGCTTTATTCAATCAACAAGAAGCTTGTTTTTGCCTTTCGAACTAAGTGAATTAGATTATGGACAAAGGAAATCAGTCTCTGGTTTGCCGGTGACAAGGAGGTCAGGGTTTGAATCCGGCTAGGCGGTTTTTTCCCTTAGTGTTTTCCCACTCTCTCTCCACGTAAATGCAGTTGTATTCCCTCTAGAATTCTACCTTCCTCTATCGTACCCCATTGAAGTAATTAAATGCGGAGTCTCCGGACGGGTAGTAAGATGTCGCGTGGATTATGTGGGGTGTCACTCATCGAATGAAATTGTCTTAAAATAATAATTTATCAGGCATAATGGAGTGTGAGATTAAGTCACATTTTGTAAAGTTTGCTTTATCAGTTCAGTTCAGTCTAACGTAATATTTATTACTTCACCTATTAATTTTGAAAGTATACATATTTAACTTGCCAATTATTATAAAATTGTCTTCTCACGATTCTTTAAGACAAAATATTGTATAAAATAATAATTTAACAAACAGTTATTTTTAATCTAAAAGGTTTTTAGTTAGTGTTTTTTTACTTTCTCTCTATCTTATAGGAAGAGAAAGTATGGTGATCGTCAAAAAAATCGAACTCGAGATTTTGATGAATTTTGACGTTTCATGACTTCCTGAATCCGAAAAAGTGGTTTTTGAATTTCCGTCTGTCTGTCTGTCTGTCTGTCTATACCTCCAACTAGAGCCTAAACTATTTTACCGATTGAGCTGAAACTTGATATCTAGGGTTTTCATAGGGTTGCACAGAGGGGTTTTTGGAATTGGATATCTACCCCTAAAATTAAGGGTAGTTTACTGAGGGGAAAAAACAGAAAAAGTCGATTTTCTCAAAATCGGCTCCAACGATTTTGATTAAATTTCATTTATAAACATTAATAAATATTCCAAACAAAATGGCTACTCTCAATATTTCGGCAAAATCGCTTTAAGGGCTCCGGTCTGATGCGTAAATTAACATTTTTTATAATAGCTTCGAAACTATTTGAGATATGAAATTACTTAGCATTACAAATATGTATATATATTTATAATACAAATATTTTATTCGAAACATATTTTTATAAAATCAATGATTTTCAATCTATACGCAATTATATATATATATTTAGCTTTTTGGACATTAAAGCTTAAGTATTGCGATCGTAAAAAAAACTAACCTGAAATGTTAATCGATTTCGACGTCTCATGACCCCCCGAACCCTAAAAAATAGTCTTTGCAATGCCGTCTGTCTGTGTGTCTATTAAAACTTAAAATTAAGGGTAGTTTACTGAAGGGCAAAAAGAAAAAAAGTCGATTTTCTCAAAATAGGCTCTAACGATTTTGATTAAATTTCATTTATGAACATTAATAAATATTCCAAACAAAATGGCTACCCTCAATATTTCGGCAAAATGGTTTTAAGGGCTCCGGTCTGATGCGTCAATTAAATTTTTTTTAAATAGCTCCGAAACTATTTAAGATATGAAATTACATAGCATTACAAATATGTATATATATTTATAATACAGATATTTTATCCGAAACATATTTTTATAAAATCAATAACTTTCAATCTATACGCAATTATATGAATTTTTTTTACTTTTTGGACATTAAAGTTTAAGTATTGCGACCGTAAAAAAAACTAACCGGAAATGTTGATGGATGTCGACGTCTCATGACCCCCCAAACCCTAAAAAATAGTCTTTGCAATGCCGTCTGTCTGTGTGTCTATAAAAACTTAAAATTAAGGGTAGTTTACTGAAGGGCTAAAAGAGAAAAAATTGGTTTTCTCAAAATCTGCTCAAACGATTTTGATTAAAATTCGTATCTAGGCGTTGATTAAGATTATAAATAAACTGGCTATTTTCATTTTCCTATGAAAATGATTCTTAGGGTACTTTACAGAAGCGTTAATTTCCGTATCTCCACAACTATTGGAGAAACTAAACAAATTATCATTGCAAAATTGTAGGACTATTAGAAATAAAAAACTTTTATTTGACATATATTTTTATAAAAGCAGCAGTTTCTGAGATATTTGCAAATATATTAATACAATTTTGTAAGCTTTAGTTGTAAACATATACTACTTAAGTCTTAACGCAATAATTCTCCACTGCCATAGAGTAATTAAATATAAGTATCTAAAAAAGTATGTTATTTTTCCTTAAATCTCTTAGGAGAAATGTTTGCATAGCAATTATATATCTCAATTTTAGACTAAATAGTCAATATTTACATTTTTTATTGGTCAAAATGTATAAATGAATAATTAAATATCAATACGATGACTTGAAGATCTGCAACACCTTATAAAATTTTAAAATTTTAACCAGAAATCGAAATTTTAATACGAAGTGTTGACCCTTGTGGAAGACATTAAACTGTTTGAAATGCTCTTAGGTGGACAAAGATGCGCCTCTTTTCTCATTGATTATATATCATTGTATATTATTTTATGCGTGTTCTTATGTGGAGTGGTGATGATTCAATGTACATTATTCCGTTCAGAAATCTTACGAGTTTATAGAAAGAGAGAGAAAGTCTGTGCGGTGTGCCGTACCATTTATTTTTTATAATCTAGGCTTATCATTTTGTGTAAAAGGAAAATACTATATTATGTTAGCCCACAATCGAGCCGTACCGACCGAGAGGCCGCCACCGTTGGCGATGATAGTGCCAACATTTTCGGATAGAGGGTGTCATGTGATCACCCTCCAACCCTTAATCTCAGTTTTCTAGACCATAGCTACTTTTTTTTTTTATTCAAGCAGCTCCTCATTTGTCCTCACGAGGCTGAGTTTGACGCAGTTCCAGACCCAATGTATTACAGAAAAATTAGTGAAACGCCGAGTATCGAATCCGGGACCTCTAGATCCGTAGCCAGGAACTATGACCACTAGACCATAGAAGTGGGCTATATAAAAAAAGTGTTAATAATTTAAAATCATAACATTTATCACACTGAAAAACTTAGAATAGGAATGAAATTTTATTTTTCACCAAAGGGACTAGTGTTAAAGTCATATACTTTGGAATTTAAAACACGAGAATTTGAGATTGATGGAGAAAATAAACGCAGTGGAGCAACCCAATGTTTCGGGAGTATGGATAGAGGGTGACACATGTGTGAGGTTTTTTTTTAGAAATTTCCTGTGAGAGTGAAGACTAGAGCCATAACTATGACTGATGGAATTTGATAGCTCTCAGGGAAAATAAAAAAATTGGCGCCCCTTACGAACTTTTTTAAATTTGACTGAATTCTTATAAGCCCCTTACGAACTTTTTTTTTTTAATTTCACTGAATTCTTATAAATTGGTACGCCAACTGGTTACTCGTTATAAATACACTTTTATTGTTAAAAAAATGAAAACCATATTGATGCTCATATTACTAAAAAATAAAATTTAGCACCCAGTGCACGTGACGCACCTATCTCATCCTAGTTGCGCCACTTGACTGACCTCAATCTTTCAGATATAAAAATCTGTCATAAAAAAGTTTGCTTGATAGTAATAAAAAAAAAGGTTGGATATCGGTAAATGCAGAGTGCCAAGAAAATCTTCTCGGGGACCACTTTGGGCACCCGTTCCATAGATTCGCTACTGTACCTCTGCCTTATATAATGTGTAAGATTTATCGATGGTAAATTAATGGAAGATAAACCCTATTTTCCGTGTGTATCATAGCTACACACAAGTTGAGTCAGTTGTTTTTATTAACCAATAAATAACTGCTACATTGGATTTATTTTTTTCCATAGGAGATTTTTTTTTTTGCCACCGCTCCCTATTACCAATTCGGGCTATACACTTATATATTATTACAATAATATGGTAGGGATCAGGAAGATTGAATTTAGAAGAAGTGTACCTGCATTTACTTGTATAGAGAGTGTGGGAAACCATTTAAGGAAAACCACCCACAGTACACCCGATCAGGAACGAACCACGAACTCCCCATCATCAGCAGTCTAGTCTATTGCAAGAGTAGCGCCTTAGACCATGCGGCCACCGAAACGGGTTATGAAAACGCCGCTCATAGCCTCCCTCCGAGTTTTGAACCACAACCTCCTCGTCAGCGTAGTTAAATAATACATCGCGAAAGTGACGACTTATATTATTTGGTTACCAAATGTCCTTGGGTGCATAGAATATCACATTTTGGTACCGTTAGGAGATTTTTGCTCATATTCGGTGTATCACTACGTTTTTCCAATCAACTATTTATTCTAATGTAGGTGCAGTTCATCTAAGCTATCTACCTAATACCTACCCATTAAGTTCAACCGTCAATATTATCGGTGTTAAATATTTTTAATACGACGCAAACATTTATTAAACAATTTTATCACTCATTTCAGTGGCAGCATAATCTAAGTGACAGCATTTTTCAACCGGTGTGTTGCAAGGGTCAGCCGGTGTGTTGCAAGGGTCAGCCGGTGTGTTGCAAGGGTCAGCCGGTGTGTTGCAAGGGTCAGCCGGTGTGCCGCAAGAGTTTGGGGGGAAATAAAGAAGCGAGAAAAAATGTTGAGTAAAAATAAATCTTTTTAAATTAATGATCATTGATCAATATATATACTACCCTCAGTACATCCTCCTGAGATTTGAACCTCGATCTCCCCGTCATTAGCAGTCTAGTGTACATCGAGAGGAAGCGTCTTAGAACATGCGGCTACCGAAAAGGGTATTAGGAAAGTTGAATTTAAAGGAGGTATTACCACATTCACGTAGAAAGAGAAAGTGGAAAAGCACCTAGGGAGAACACACCTCAATAGGTATACATTCGACCGGGATACGAAACCTTATCTCCCCGTCAACAGCAGTACTATTGCTAGACGTTTTAGATAGTAATTTTCAAATTTTATATATATATATACATACTCGCTTTGCTCGTTGGGGGCTCCGGCCCCAAATCCCCGGTGAGTTTTCGTTGCAAGTGTATGTAAACTAATGTAATTCCAGCGTTGTTTGGAAATTAAAAAATATGTGAAAAATGTACAAAATTTACCTAAAATCAAAAAATCTAGCTCTATCTAAGGTATAACCGATGGAGATACGACAAAAAGTAGTAGGACCAAACTTGTGGATCTCGCCAAATCCGTAGCTGCTGGTGCAATCCGTTTTTTGATAGGTCTTACCGTTTAGCCACAAGAGACTTCCAAAGAAAGGTTCGCACCGACTTTAAAGTTGCTCCGCCATTTTGAATTTTTTTCGGGTTAACAACTAAAATTTTTAACTTTTTGGAACTTTCCCGTCGGTTACAGACTATAAGCTAAGAGTTTGCCAAATTTCAAGTTTCTAGCTCATCTGGAAGTGGGTAAACATTAATGTCAGTGAGTGAGTGAGTCAGCCATGTGGCTTTATAGTAGTATAATATATATATTATACTAACTTAATATATATGTATTTTAATTTTGTGCTATTTATATATATATTTAATAGCACATTTATAGCCATGGAACTTTTAAACACAATCTAAATCTTTTTTTTTAATGATAAAATTTCTCCTTAAAAACAGATGGTGTGTCTTAACAATTTCAGAGCCCTGTTCAGTGTTCTGTAAGTTTAAAAAGTTTGAAAATCACTGATCTAAGACGTCTAGCAATATTACTGCTGCTGACGGGAAGATCAGGCTTCGTATCCCGGTCAAATGTACTGGGGGGGGGGGGGGGGGGGGAAGCTGGTTCTCCCTTGATTGTTTCCCACTCTCTCTTTCTTTCTCTAAATTAAACTTTCCTCATACCTGCCTGGTCTAACGCGCTACTCTTGCAGTATTATTATTATTATTATTATTATTATTATTATTATTAATAGCACCGTGTCTTACTACCCGTTCGGATTATACGCACTTACGTTAATGTGTAATGGTAGGGCGAATGTGAGATGAAATGGAGGACCTACAGTTTAACGTGGGATCCGAACCACGGTGGAGGCCTGGTAATCCACACATTCACAAGTTGTGATTAATACACGTCTCGTCAGAGGTGAAGGAAGGGTTTCTTGCAGTAGATTAGACTGTTTATGACGGTAAGATCAAGGTTCTAATCTCGGTCTGGTGTCCTGGGGTTTAGGTTGTGTTTTTTTCCTAAATGGTTTTCCACACTCTCTCCACGCAAATATGGGTACACTTCTTATAAATATAATCTTTCTAATCCTAAAACCATCAGCGTAATTAGTACAAATGCGTATATCCAGAGCGGGTAGTAAGACGAGGTGATAATAACGGAAATGCACTCGTCAAGTTGGATAACACTGATCGAGGTTGTCGAACGGGCTGGTATCATCGCCGATATAGCTCCATCAGCTCTTTTAGCTACCATTATCATTTATCAAGTAGTGCGGAAAGTTCGAGGGATTGTGTAAGAGGATTGTGGGGGGTAGAGGGGGAGTAGTAAGCCCAATACTCTTTAGAGGGATCACACTTGAGTGAAACAAACAACATCAGACAGACAAGGCTGGATAGGATAGTAGAAGAGAAGTGTGAGGGAAAGGAGGTAATGATATGGGTCGGGTAGAGAGGGGGGTAGACAAACGCAAATTCAGGCGGCGAGAGGCGTCCGTAGGACGTTTTGAACATTCTCCTCCGAAAAGCGACCCGCTTAAACCAATCTTAGGCCACGGACACGCACGACACTGGTAGAACAGAGCAGAGCTTACAATTCAAACATACAAAGAGCAATGGCGACGGTCTCAACAGAGAGCACAGCTGACAGCGGTGCAGAGGGGAGATAGACGCGTGTAGCGGAGCTGGTTGCAGAGCTGATAATTCAATTTGTGATTTGAGACTGGTTGAGCAAGATGGTATCATAATTTCTGAGAGTTATTTGTAATGTGAGTAAAGTGATTTTGCCGAAATGTGTGGTGAAACATTGGCAGAATAATAAGATAATAAAACATAATACGTATTTTTAGAGATCCTTCTATATTCCAAAAATGTAGTTGGATATTCTCGAAGTTCTTCATATAAATCATGTATTTATCCATAATCTTCTCGTTCGTTTATTTATATCAAACCCTTGCTCGACATTCCATGATTGTTCAGAGACTGAACAGATTTTTACGCGCTGTGATATTCTGTGTGTGTGTCCATTTTAATAAGTATTTCTGACTGCTCTGCTTTCAGCTTTCAACTACGCTGCTAGTGTCGTGTATGTCCGTGGCCTTATACATGACGTTTGGCGCAGTATTAATAAGTAAATGGGAGGTAATTTGGACCAACTATGATAGGATGTATGGACTAAGGATGAACATAAAATGTACGTACATCCTTAGTAAGTGTGTTTGTTTACTTCTAACTCACGTTTATATACACAGTGTTTGTTCAATCGCCTGATAGTTAGGTTAGGTTGCGTTATATTATGTTAGATATTAAATATTCCTTACATTTATGCAGACCTAACCTAACATAACACAACCTAGCTTAATATTACTTACATTTTTGCAGACCTAACCTAACATAACACAACCTAGCTTAATATTACTTACATTTTTACAGACCTAACCTAACTATCGGGTGATTGAACAGACACTGTCTATAGAAACGTGAGTCAGAAGTAAACAAACACACGTGATAGGATTAACTGGTGTTTTCACAACCACGCCAAAAGTCCCGCGACCAACCTGATCCAAACGACCAGTGTATTTCAGCTAGGATATTCCCAGATTGCGCCAAACGTCCTGCGAGCAACCTGATCCGAACGACCGGTGTATTTCAGCTAGGATAATCCCAGATTGCGCCAAAAGTCCCACGTGCACGAGAGGTACAGTCCAATTTTCATAGGGTGAATCTTTTAGAAAAGACAACACTTTTTTTAATCGCGTTTTACCACCCGTTTGGGTTATACGCTTATGTACTAATTACGTTTATAGTTTAAGGGATTAGGAAGGTTATATTTATAGTGTATCCATATTTGCGTGGATAGAGTGGAAACCCATTTCGAGAAAATCACACTCATTACACCTGACCGGGATTCAAACCCCGATCTCCCTGTCATTGACGGTATAGTCTAAAACGAAAGACCATGCAGCCACCGAACCAACTGAAAATATTAATTATTTAGGTTTATTTCCCCTTTTCTTATAAACTAATGTAGGTAGGAGAAACACAAAACTAGTTACCAGCAGCTAGTTTTATCATCCGGTAATGTATTGTGGTGTAATAAATTGTTGTTGCACATAAAATATATTTGGAAACCTATAGCACTGTTCAAGCAAATACAACCAATTCTAGCCTATTGATCTATATACACCAAGAAATGTGTTTGTTTTCATATGAATGCAAACTTAACTATTGTAGTACGTGTAATTAAATGGTAGAACACGAATCATACAAACTTTCTCATCTATTAATATAGTTTTGGACGAAGTTTTCAAAGATGTCATCGGTAAGCTGCCCTCAAAAGATTTTTATTAGATTAGCGAACTTATCTTTGAAAATTGAAAAATGACACCTGGACACAGGAATAGAACCAGGGACCTTTGGCTTAGTAAGCCAATGCTCTAATTAATGAGCTATCAAGGAAGATGGCTGAGTTATCTAATAGCTCGTGATCCTAATAAAATCACAAATTTGTAGATTACGATTTCTGCACGTCTATCATAGACTCTGCCTTAAAATATGAGTGAAGAATGACCCTGGGCACAGGACGATTCCTGGATAGCTCAGTGGTTAGAGCATTGGCATACTAAGTCAAAGGTCCTGGGTTCGATTCCCGTGTTCAGGTGTCATTTTTAAAGTTTCAGAAGATGATATCTAGATGGAGAATTCCTAACTAAAAAGCATAAATAATAGCTTCAGCTATTTGATTCATTAACGAACTTGTATTATTAGTATTTATCGTTTCGATATATTTTCGAAAAATATCAAATTTTCGAAAATTAGTCATAGTAAGCTACACTTAAACGAATCTACCCCCAATAAACTATTATAGACCTAAAGTGTTATTTTTCATGTTAAACACCACCCAGATATCGTTAAACGATTTCAAAATTATTTAAAAATTTCAAAAATCAGTCAAAAATAAACACCCTTAATCGACATTTTAGTTTGTTTTTTAAGTATACAATGCTATTTGTCATGCCAAGCCATTCCCCCGGGATATACATTTTAAACAAAATTGTTGAGAGCTTTATTCAAACTTTATTTTATTTATGGAGATTTTTCGACATTTTTATGTAATCATCAGCCTTAAAAAGTGGAGTGGTGCGATGACTCCGAGTTACAAAACACAATTTAAGTACTTATTAAATAAATCCACTCATTTGTTATTATAACATACGTGTTTTTAATTCTAATTATTGTCAAACATTAAGAATTTAACGGTGCCTCAGGACAATACCAAAATTTATTCTGAAACGCTTTGTACATTTTTTTTCTTAATTTCATATAATATAAATTTATTTCAGACTTTGTAGGCTTTGTTCATGACTATTACCTCTATAGCTACCATAAAATTATTGGCTTTCTCAAAAAAATTAGAACGAGACTTGTGACGTGGTGTATTTGGAACTTCGTAAAACAGAGATATAATGTATACATTAACATTTTTATAAATATAAATTATTTTTAAAAAATCACTTACTTTTGTAGTGTGTAGTACTAAATCACTAAATACATAAGTGATTGTTATATAATGTTACATGCTTTTTTTGAAATAAATATTTACAATTTTAAGGTACAAGATGGTAACTATAAAATGGAGAGTGGTGAAGGTTAAACGTATGACCTATAAAGAGATGCTGAGTTTCCTCAAGAATCTGCACTGAAATTTAAAATTAGAACACTCTATAGTCTTATTTTATATCTATATATAAAAACAATAGAATAGATATAATTCAGGAAATCTCTTTAACAGATGAAGTTTACTTCCTTATTTCACCTTTCTACATTTCACTTTAATGTGATTTCTTTCGCAGGGATCTTTCGTTCTCTGTAGAGAGAGAACAAAGTTATTTCTCGTCCGTACGAATCAAAAGGGAAGTAGACCCAATAACCCCCCATCCACCATCCTCCCACCTCCCTCCCAACATACATAATTTGAAGCCCTTCTAAATGTAATATACCTCGAGAATATGTGTGGAATCTGAATAGAAATGGCGTGGCCATATAAAGATTGCTGAATACAGTTTTTAATTATTCTAACAATTTTTTTGGAAGGGATAAGGGGCTATACTGTTCTCTTTAGGAAAAACACAACATTTTTTTTGTTCTCAAATCAAAATTGTTAGGAAATTTCTAAAATATCATTACTATAAATACAACTTCAACCCATTTGTTATTTATTGAAGTTTTAATATATAATTGATAATAAAATAAATATGTTAACATGTATTGTTATGGACTTGAAAATGTTAGGTATTGTCTTCTATAATGTTTATATTAAACCAAAATGCATAATTCTGAAGTGAACTGGTTCCCAAAGGGTTTTTGCAATTTTTATAGCAAAAAATATGTATTTTTTGGCCAAAATAAATAAAATATTACTCCAGTAGATATCAACAGCTGTTTTTGAATATCTGTCAAGGGTGTCCTAGAATTTAATGACAACATTTTCTCTTCATTTAAAAAGTTTCTCATCTAATGTGCTATGCTCAATACATATATTTAACAACTGTTGATATCAGCATATGAAGAAAATTAAACTATGTTTCTGAAGGGGCAATTTATATTTATTTTGGCTAATAAGATGCCTTGGGTGACCTGGTGGTCTAGGGGTAAGGTGTCGGAGCTCTGTGCCGAGGGTCCGGGGCTCAATCCTCGGTCCCGGCACAGATTTAACTGACTGCCAAACCCTTCCTTCACCTCTGACAAGACGTGTATCAATCCCAACTTGTGAATGTGTGGAATGCCAGGCCTCCATCGTGGTTCGGATCCCACGTTAAACTGTAGGTCCTCCGTTTCATCTCACAATCACCCTACAATTACACATTAGCGTAAGTGCGTATAACCCGAACGGGTAGTAAGACTCGGTGCTAATAATAATAATAATAATATAATAATATGTCTTGCTATAAAACATCAAAAGCACTGGCCTTTTCTCGCGTAACATTCCACCTCATTTTAGCGTGATATTAATTTGAAAAAAAAAACAAATAAACTTCATATATAATTGGAAATTTTTTAACGACTGCAATGTATCTCACCACAATTGTAGGTGACTCCCTTCACGTAATTGAAGAGTTGGTGTAGATTGTGTTCTATTAGCATAATAATAATCACAGAGTTCAATTTCCGCTACCACCCAGGGGGCTTCGTACACGTGTATATTCCAATATGAGGTTAGATAGTTATACAATAGTGGTGTGGCTTGGTGTAATTACATTAGCTCAATCGACTCTTTTTTGCGCGTCGCGGAATACTACCCACCTATCAACCTATTCGAATATTTGCATTAATTGGGTATGGATGAGAAATTAAGAATTCTAGAGTAAGTTTACCTGCATTTGCGTGAAAAAAGAGTGTGAAAATATTTAAGGGGAAGGGGGCACTTCAATAAATCCTGCCTGTAGTCTAACACCGACTACCTCGTAGCCGGCAAAACCAGACATGACAGGACTAAGGCCTTAGTCCACGTGCCTACCTGTACGAGTTATCTGCTGTAAAATAATCTATAACTTAACTTTTTTTTTTCCTTTAAATATCGGGATGTATTTTTTTTAATGTCAAAATTTTGCAAATATACATTGTAGGGTTTATTATTTTAGCGCTTTGTACCATTTTTCAGCGCTTTGATTAATATTTAGCCACCCGCTTCGGTGGTCGCATGGTCTAAAGCGCTACTCTCGCAGTAGACTAGACTGCCGATGACTGAGAGAATGGGGTTCGAATCTCTGTCGGGTGTACTGAGGGTGGTTTTCCCTAAATCGTTTTCCACTGTCCCTCCACGTAAACGCTGGTACACTTCCTCTGAATATAACCTTCCTAATCTCTAAATCCATTATAGTAATTAGTACGTAACCCGAACGGTTAGTAAAACGCGGTAATAAAAAAATTAATAAGATTTCCCTCACAAGAGTGTATGAGTGTATATTTGAGGTATCTTTGTGTCCAAGAAAGGTATTTTACGTTCTTATTTCAGCAGCAGATAGGTTGAGCTGTAAAAAAAAAAGAATGTCCCGCCCAGATCTCCTTGGTTATTACGAACAATGAACGAGGAAGGGGTCGTATCTGGCGATGATATTTTCAAGTCGCACAGCCCGTATCTATACCTACAAATTACATCAGCCTCATTCAACCGTTTATTAAAAGATTTGTTGAAGGCACTTTGAGTGCTAGAAGCCACTATCATCCCCTATTGTAACGGGGAAACCAAATAATTTACTAATATGTTTAAGCTTACAAATTTTTTTCTGCCCTTGGTCTAGTAATATTATTATATATTTGTTTGGTTACCTAGCCATAAAATTAATTTTTGAAATCTATTTATCTATAGGCCCATATTATAAACTTTTTGAAACATTTTAACATCATGAGTTCTAGCCAGTTTCCACTGAACTATGTCAGAAATGTATACTTTTTTTGGCAACAATTTATACAAGAGAATGGTTGTAGGGAGGTTTTTTAAAAATAAAATTCAGGATTTTTCTTTTGCGGTCAACATTGATAGCATTTTGATATATTATTAGTATTATTTTTATAGGTATTGATAATAGTTATAAAAAATTAAAGCTACAGCTCACACGATTAGACGTATGAACACATAGAAATAGTGACGTCACTTTTCTATTTGTCAGATAAGGTTCTTCCTATGATTGTGTGCCTACATAACTGTAAAAATGTAATTTAACTTTGTTTTAAAACACAGTAAATTAATTAATAATCATGACAAATGACAAGATATAGGGAACTTTAAACGTGTATTTTGACGTGTGTATGCACTATAAACATATTTTCACTGATTAAAAGTGCTTTTGGGGATATCTGTTTAGTAATAGGTTTATATATGAAGTAGATATATAAAAATTCATTCAGGTTTAAATTGAATCCCAAACATTTGTTAGATATATTTTATTTGCTATCGCTCAATCCCTTCAACCCTTTCACATACATAGACAACGCCAAAATATATGTACATATTTCTTTTAACTCCACATCTTACTGTCCGTCTAGTTTATACTCATTTAAATTTCACTAGGAATGAAGAAGGTAGAAATGTTAAGAAATGTACCCATATTTGCGTGTAGTGAGAGCAAAAACTATTTAGGAAAACATAATTTAATAACACTTGGCCGTACCATGATCTGCCAGTCACCGGCATTTCACTCTATACAGGATTACTCGATAATTTATTTAATAGCTCTAGAGCTCACTTGTAAAGAGTAGTTAATGTAAATCCCGACTCAGTGGCCGAATGGTCTAAGGCGTCACTCTCGTGTTGGACTGGCCTTTCTGATGACGAGGAGTTTAGAGTTCAAATCCCGGTCGGATCTAATGAAGCTGGTTATTTCCCACTCTCCCTCCACGCAAATGCAGGTAGATTACCACTAAAATACTTCCTTTCTTATCCCTATCCCTAGAGTAATTATCATAAATGCGTATATCCTGGACGCGGTGATAATAAAAAGACTTACGTTAAACTAAATTGACATTTACCGACCATACCAAACACCTAGATTACTTTAGAAATAATTACCCCCCCCCCCCCCAAAAAAACACTGAAACAAATAAGTTTATTCCTCTCTATAGAAAATAATCTATTTGATTATATTTTTAGACCACTCTGAACAAAGCTACACTTAGCGAGTGCTCCTGAGAGTGCTATGTAGACATACAACATGGCGGGATCCGCCAAGTGGGTGCGACTGGTTATAGATGAAAATTGATAGTAAAAATGTGCTACTTACTTAAATTAATTTTCGATGCAGAGATGAAATCAGGGAAGAAGAAGCACGCCCGATGCCTTGAACACGATCTTCCTGAAATCACACACATTTTAAAATATTAATAATCTATTAATTCAGGAAGTATTGGAAGATTATACAAATACTGTTTTAATAGAACGAGTGGTCTAAGACCTCACTTTGTCAATAGACCGGACTTCCGGTGACGAAGAGATCAAGGTTTGAATCCTGGTCGCATGTACTGAAGGTGTTTTTCCCCCTTAAATAATTTATTCCTCTCCCTCCACGTAAATGCAGATACATTTCCACCATTCAGCTACTGAAGAGGGTGCCCAATGTTCAAGGGCAGATTGACAAGAAATTTTGCTTATATATATATATATATATATATATATATATATATATATATATAAAGGGGCAGCCCAATAAAATCTTCGTGAGAAAAGAGTTTAAAGCACAATGAGGCTTCGAGTTATATAATAATCATTATAAAATCGATTAAAAAATTATTTAACATAATAATTTAGCAAGTAGCGACAAATTTGGGGTGAACACTTTCCAATCTGAGAGAGTGAATTAAGATAATGACCCACTTCGGCGACCGCGTGGTCTAACGAGCTACTCTCACAGTAGATTAGACTGCCGATGACGGGGAGATTGAGATTCGAGTCTCAGTCGGGTGTACTGTGTTTTTTTACAAAATGGTTTTCCACTCTCCCTCCACGCAAATGCGGGTACATTTCTTATAAATATAACCTTCCTAATACCTAGAACCATTAGCGTAATTAATACATAGTAGTAAGACGCAGTGCTAAAAAAACTAGCATATTTGATGATGATGATGATGATGATAATATCGACCCTAGAGTCCGGGCATATAGCACCACTGGTAGCATTGGACAGTTGTGCTATCCAAGAGGGATGGTTTGATCTTCGAGCGACCTAATCTAAGAAACTTTGCTAAAGTGCCAAGAAATTAGGAGAAGAGGACTCCGTTGAAAAACCGGTTAGGGGACATACAAAGGAGTTTAATATAATTTGATTTTAACACAGCCATTATACTTGGAGAACTTAAATTAACGAGCAGAGAGATAATAATCTTGTTTCATGGCTTACATTTATGAATATGAATCGAAAGGATCGGGTTAGATTCTCACCGGATGCAATGTATATTTCTCAGTCATCACTAGAGATGTGAAACGGGAAATTTTCCGTGGTTCAGAGCCCGAGTTGTTGTACAAAGGTCGGTTTTTTTCCTAAATGTTTTTTCATTCCCTTTCCCTACCTTAAAAAAATGTGGGGACATTTTATTTAAATTTAATCTTATTCATTACCTACCCCATTAGTGCAAAAATCTGGATATCCTGGACGGGTAGTAGAAAGCTATGCAAAAAAAAAAGTTTACATACAATTCAACAAAATTTAAAATCGATAACCATCATCGTAATTTGATTTTTAATTATTAATTTTTTAGTAAGTCAAATCACTGGTTGGTTTTCAATTAAATTAACATTTTCCACGGTTTATATTTGTGGTTCTTTTATCTGCTATTAATGTTATTTTGTAATATTGTTTATTCGTTAGGACGAGTCAGCAACAGCTGTTGTTGCTATTAACATGTTTGCTGACAGCAGCACCACCATTCCCACATGAAAATTATCTCGTGTAAGCCTCAAAACCACGCAATTTCACTGTGAAGAGTAGTTCCATTACTCCACCATAACCCCGTATTTAATTTCCACAACCTGATATGTAGCATGTGATTACAACATATATATCCGGCTATTTAGTTTGAAATGAAACAACTCGTCTAGAAAGAGATGTAGTCAAGTGGACCAACTAAATTACTACCCGCACCAGTGGGCGCGTAGACAAAGACGTCAGTATTTTTCTTACTTTCAGAAGATGCGAGTAAACTTTCTTTAAATTCTACTTTCCTCATGCTTATCCCCACGGGCGTGGGAAGGGTGGTATGTAGGATTCACCCCCACCTCCAATTTTACCCTAAATTAGTAATTCACAAGCAGATGGCCTTGTATCAAACTTTAAATAACTTATGGAAATATTTAATTTACGAAAAATTTCCAGGTGAATATAACTCTAAACTGCTTCGTAAAACATCCTATTTTTAAATTAAATACACGTAGGGGGTCATTGTCTATAACTTCTAAAAGTAGGCATTCAATTTTGAAAAATGTTTTGGGGAAAGACTACTTTCAATAGCTTCTAAAGGTATCTAATTTTTAAAAAAAACACCAAGCGAGGACCATTCAAAAATGCTTCTAAAGGCATCGAATTTTAAAAATTTGCTTGTGGAAGACCACTTCAAATAAATTCTAGGACATTGCAAATTTCAAAAAAATTCTTAGTGAAGATCACTTCAAATAGATTAAAGGGAATCTATTTTTTTTAATTAGTGAGTACTCTAAAATAGCTTATAGAAGCATGAAATTTTCAAAAATTTGAAGGAGGACGACTACTCTGAATATCCTCTAGGTGTATCAAAAAAAAAATTTTTAATTGCGGG
This sequence comes from Timema podura, assembly GCA_033556935.1. Lineage (NCBI taxonomy): Eukaryota > Metazoa > Arthropoda > Insecta > Phasmatodea > Timematidae > Timema > Timema podura. The sequence continues at coordinate 23,192,298 of JAVRXN010000014.1, forward strand.
AGCATTATTATAAATAGCTGTTAAAATAGTATAGTTTTCAAAACTCTCCAAACAAGGAATACTATAAATAGCTTCCAGGAACATCCAATCTTCTAACATTAACTGGGGGGAAGATGTGGACTGGAAAATTCCAAACGCCTGGAACTACAAATATGATGACCCTTAGCCTTTAATATTAATATCCACAACTCAAGCTATGTTTCAATGTAAGATGAAATGGCGAGGTTAAGTATTTATATCTTTTATTATTATTCAATTTAATTCCAAGGACATTTCAGCTGCATTCTCTACTTTCTACTGACAAAAGAAAAAAGTTCCTGGATGTTTGGACAGTAGCTGGGTTGATATTATATTTAAGCTTGTAAAATAATCCTCCATTCGCTACTTGGGTAGATCATTAAAGAGATGATTTTATGTCGATTGATAAACAACACCAAGAAACAACAAACAGAATGGTTTTAAATTTAATTCTATCATATATGTTAACAAAGGATGTATTCTAGTCACTTTAAAATTAATCACTGGAACTTTTATTAAAATTTAGTTAAAAAAGATATTTAGAATTGAATGCATATATTTATTTTAGTTTGAATAGCTCTGGTAGCCTGAATAAAAACGCTCCACCAGGATTTCGCCCGGCGGCCCTATCCACCACTGACTGGGGGATGGGGGGGGGGGTAGGTAGAAAGTCCCTAAAGATTTGTTTTGTTATTTCTCCCCGTTTCTCACACAAATATAACTCCACCACTTCTGTATGAAATAACAATGTTTTTTATTTCTAAGAGATTTTAGGTGACCTGGTGGTCTAGGGGTAAGGTGTCAGACTTCTGTGCTGAGGGTCCGGGGTTCAATCCTCGGTCTCGGTACGGATTTATTTGATTGCCAAACCCTTCCTTCACCTCTGACAAGACGTGTATTAATCACAACTTGTGAATGTGTGGAATGCCAGGCCTCCACTGTGGTTCGGATTCCACGTTAAACTGTAGGTCCTTCATTTCATCTCACAATCACCCTACCATTACACATTAGCGTAAGTGCGTATAACCCGAACGGGTAGTAAGACGTGGTGCTAATAATAATAATAATAATAATAATAATCTAAGAGTTTAATAATGGGATCTTAACATCATGTCTTAAACCTACAATTTTGCCATTCACTATCCCCCCCACCCCCCACGAAAAAATAATTAAATTCTTTCTACGCCCGTACTTATCTCATTTGAGTAAATACTATGAGAAAAGTAATTTATGTAGGTAGTTAAATGTTGGGTACACAAATACATAATCAGATATCCATATATATATATTATATATATAACTAATTAATTAACTAACTAATGGCTGGACTACATCAATCTTTCGCGTAGTTTGCGGAAAGATTAGCCAATACTAATGTGCACTTACCCAAGTGAAGACCGATCGTACTAATCGTACATCCTTTCCGTGGAGGTTATTTCCATGTGCAGATGAGATGAGGGGGTTATTATAGTGAATATGACGGGGTGGAGCCAATGAAGATCTTAACCTAACTTAATCCTAATTAACCAAATATTGGTGACCATAATAATAATTCCGCTTTCGAGAAAAAAATCCTCCATTACCAGGCGGGAATCGAACCCGTGACCTCTAGGTTAGCAGCCGAGGGCTCTGGCAACTATACCATTAGCCGGCTATGTATATTTATAGCACTGCCTCTTATTACCCGTTTGGGCTATAATATAATGTACAGATTACATTAATGTGTTAAGGATTAGGAAGGTTGAATTGAGATGACTAGTACCAGCGTTTGCGTGGAGAGAAAAAGAGAGATTTAAAACAATTTAGGAATAAAACACTCTCAATATACACCCGACAAAGATTATAACGCCAATCTCCCCGTCGTCGGCAATCCGGTCTATCGCGATAGTGACGTCTTAGACCATTCGACTACCGAAGCGGGTTGCACTTCATCTCTTATTAAGGTGTATGGTTAATAAGTAGGCCAACTCACTGTGGCTGACAAAACAAAGATCCTCACACAATTACCAAGCATCTTGGAAAAACTTCGTCTGGGATTGAACACTGGATCCCTCTAGGGCGTGTTAGATTTCCTCCACAAAAGCTGATTTAGTCCCCCTTTCAATAAAAGACACTTAATTCTATGTTCGAATTCCTCCACTTGGTGGGTTGGGGGGCAGGGGGATCTAATTACTTCACTTTGGTGGCGGGGTAGTGGAAAGGAGGAAGGGGTTTGAGTTCTTTCTTGACACCTGAAGGAATGGATTATAAGTATAGTCGTTCTAACTTAACCTAACCTTTCATGCGTTAACGAATTTCGTTTTTATTTAATTTTGTAATTCAATATGCGAAGATCCCCACCTTTAGGTGTCGTGAAGGAACTCGACCATCATTATCGGACTAATTATCTCCGTGGAGGAACTCGACATCCCCGCCCTCTACACTGGCAGCTTCGAAAGGTAGCAAGAAAGAAGAAAGATTTTTTTTTGTAGACGCGTACGTCCCAGAAGAAGAATATGTATGTATCATGTCTTATAGAAATTCGTGAATTAGATAAAAAGTAAGCAAAAGTGTAAAAAAAAAATCTTTATATAATCGATATTCTGACATTCGCCAATCCCTCCTCATTCAACTAGAACTGCTTGTTATAATATGCTATACTGGGGTATTGGTTGATCATTGAAACTAGACTAGTCAATTTTGAATCACTACCATCGATCGCCATACTTCCTAGATCAACCTGCATCCCTACCCAATAAATGAACATCGGTGGTCGTAAAAAAAAAATATCGTTTGAAAAGCTGGGAGGGCTGAAGGGGGGGGGGGGGAATTAAACGACGTCAATTTCTCTCGTCAAGCTGTCAAAATGACTCAATACGGTTTATTTCACAGCGTTCGCTGGAATCGATTCCTGATAGGTCCTAACCGTGCGTCCATCAAAGAATTATCAGGTTTTTAACTGAAGAGAAAAATGATCAAATGAAGCCGTGAGCATGTTGATGTTTATGTAAAATGTTGATGTATATGACACTTTTTTATTTATTTGATCCACGCTTTGCTACCCGTCCAGACTATATGTATATTTGAACTATTGTGGTAGGACTAGAAAGGTAGCATATGCATTATTTACAATTAGACTTTAATTACTACGTTTCTGTATGAATCGTTGTATTTTATTAAGGAATTATGCACTATGCGCTATGCATTTTTCGCTATTAGTTAAGCACTATGCACGAATATAAATCTAGCTTTATATATGTAACTCTGAGATCAAATGAGAGTTGATAGGTTATTTATGTGTATTTTTTATTTGCGAGTGAAACACTATTTATCTTCTAACGTAAACGATGACTGAAAACATACCTAAATTTAAGATGCAAATTCAAGATGTGTAAGTGGATTGTTGATCTTTCCAAAACAGTCGTTGCCAAGGAGATTTACAAAGAAGATTTATATATTTTAATTGTTACAAATTTAAGACTAAAATGTAAATACACTAACAGTAGTTATTTTTCGACACTGCCTCACTCATTGATGAGATAGCATGGTGGTATATAGCTTAACTTGTATTGGTGACCTGGTGGACTAGGGGTAAGGTGTCAGACTTATGTGCCAGGGTTCCGGGGCTCAATCCTCGGTCCCGGCACATATTTATCTGATTGCCAAACTCTTCCTTCACCTCTGACAAGGCGTGTGTATTAATCAGAACTTGTGAATGTGAGGAATGCCAGGCCTCCACCATGGTTCGGATTCCACGTTAAACTGTAAGTCCTCCATTTCATCTCACAATCACCCTACCATTACACACTAGCGTAAATGCGTAAAACTCGAATGGGTAGCAAGACACAGTGCTAGTAATAATAATAATAATAACTTGTATCCTGAAAGATAAGGCATACAACAGAAGAAGTCCCATCTCGATCCGTGGAGAACATTTTGAGTTTACTGTATTCAAACAGACAGACAGGATTTAAAGCACAGACAAATTTAGAGTTTTGTTATGCGTATGAATACCAATCAAAAGTGATAACTGTATATCACATGACTTTACGTAGGAATACGTGAAAACAGATCTAGTAACTTCCCTATATGTCAGATAAGGCTATTCCTAGTAAAATTGGAGTGCACCCGCATTTAGGTAGACCGGAGGTGGAAATTTTCCTCAGTGGTAGCTTGCAACCTACTAAGTAGGTTAAGTGGGCTGGATTGGGAAAGGGGTACTTAGAGCCAATTACGTTACATACAGCGTGATTGAGAAGTCCCTGTACCCCTAACCCATATGACATGTAAGCTGTGTGTTTCAGCTAGCCGTTACTTGCTAGCAAAATTCCCAAACGCAATGAATGTCCCGTGCAAAGGTTATGTTTACTGATGAATGTGTGATCTATCACATTTCATGCTCCAGAAATGTTTCACTTCCGGGTTAAAGAGAATCCTCATTTCACGCGTGAGGAATGCACCACACGGAATGATATGGGCTGGGATAACATCCGATCATTTTTTCGAACCATGGTTAATCCCACATATTCAAGAGAAGGATATTATGGAACGTATGCGGGTGGACTACAGCAAGATGGAACGACCGTTTATGTTGTTAGGCCACTAGGTTGGCCGTGGGTCCACAGCATCGTCAGCCACATTGAAATGGTCACTGTGTTGGCCGTGGGTCCACAGCATCGTCAGCCACATTGAAATGGCCACTGGGTTGGCCGTGGGTCTACAGCATCGTCATCACACATTGAAATGGCCCACAGGGTTGGGCCCTGGGTCTACGATCATCGAATCATGCCACATTGAGAATGGATACTGGGTTGGGTGGTCTACAGCAAACGTGACACCTTATTGATTGGCCACTGGTTGGCCGTGGGTCACAGCATCGTCAGCCACATTTATATGGTCACTGGTTGGCCGTGGGTCCACAGCATCGTCAGCCACATTGAAATGGCCACTGGGTTGGCCGTGGGTCTACAGCATCGTCATGCCACATTGAAATGGCCACTGGGTTGGTCGTGGGTCTACAGCATCGTCAGCCACATTGAAATGGCACTGGTTTGGCCGTGGGTCAACAGCATCGTCAGCCCATTAAATGGCCACTGGGTTGGCCGTGGGTCACAGCATCGTCAGCCACATTTAAATGGCCACTGGTTGGCCGTGGGTCCACAGCATCGTCAGCTCCATTGAAATGGTCCCCTGGTTGGCCGTGGGTCCACAGCATCGTCAGCCACATTGAAATGGTCCACTGGTTGGCCGTGGGTCCTACAGCATCGTCAGCCACATTGAAATGGCCACTGGTTTGGCCGTGGGTCAACAGCATCGTCAGCCACATTGAAATGGCCACTGGTTTGGCCGTGGGTCTACAGCATCGTCAGCTCCATTTAAATGGCTCACTGGTTGGCCGTGGGTCCCACAGCATCGTCAGCCACATTGAAATGGCCACTGGTTTGGCCGTGGGTCTACAGCATCGTCAGCTCCATTTAAATGGCACTGGTTGGCCGTGGGTCACAGCATCGTCAGCCACATTGAAATGGCCACTGGGTTGGCCGTGGGTCAACAGCATCGTCAGCCCCACTGAAATGGCCACCCCAAAGCCTCAACCTTATTACACCTGAAAATTCGTTGAGGGGAACAATCATGGCCTACGTGTCAGACGAATAATTGCGCAACGCTGCGGAGGAGGCCTTTCGAACCATCAGTCGGACATGCTGCGACAGATGTCAAAGAGAACGAGAAGGCGCTTGGATAAATTATTTGAACATATTGGAGACCACTCACTAATTATGACATATGTCAACGTATTTTTATAACAGCCAATGACATATTTCAACATTAATCATATTTATAACAGCCACTAAATAACCGATCAACCAGTGACTAAATGACATCTATAACAGAAGGTCAAATAAATTCGAATACATCAACATAAAATTATATAATGTGCTTGTTTTATTATCTAAACTATTCTCTTTACCTAGATGTACTTAATGGATGATTTAGAAACTAAAACCAGTTTTTCGTGACAATAACAAAATCCTGATCATCGACTTTAGCTTCAACTTTTTTTCGCATGTTTCAAGCTCCGCTTCGACTTCACTTTCATTTAAAAAGGGACTTTTTTTTATACCAAAAGTAATCTCAACTATTCTTGAACATCTGACGTGGGCATCTTTAAATTTGAAGAGGACTTTTTGTTCTTTGCTTAAAAAGTTTCTGTCCCTATGCTCATGGCAAAACATTATAGAACTGTTGAGACCCGCTTCGGTGGCCGCATGGTCTAACGAGCTACTCTCATGTTGGACTAGACTGCCAAATACGGGGATATCAAGGTTCTATCCCGGTCGGGTGCACTAAGATTGGTTTTTTCTTAAATGGTTTTCCATTCTCTCTCCACGGGTGCACTTCCTCCAAATTAAACCTTCCTAAGTCCTAGCACATTAGTGTAATTACTACATAAGCATATAAACGTGTAAAAAAAAGCTGTACTAAAAAAATGTTTTGGGATTTACTTTGTGTAGAAAATTATACTAAACGTATTTATTATAACAATTTTTTTTGGGGGGGAGCGGGTAGTAAAATTTGTTATAAAAACAACAATGATATCGCGTTTTCTTACATCCCATATCAACCCTATCAATACTAAATGGTTGGAGGGTGGTTGAACTCACCCCTCATTATGTTATAATATTAATACTAATTTGAATTAATTCAACTTTCATGTAGTTGTCCAAAAGGTCATCCATAAATCTCGTAAAGTTTTTTTTAACCACCTTCCTCCTCAAGTAACACCAAGTAAACATTTAGTCTAACATCCCCCTCTCCTCCTCACCAACTTGTGCTACGTAACTTTTCACATCAAGAGAGAGAGTCATTATTTCATATGGAAGCTTTTGTGGCACTAAAAGAGAGACTCAGATTTAATACGCAGGAGCTATGTATATAAACGGTGAAAATATGAACAATAATATTAGTTTATCAACATTAGAATTAAAATATAAGATCTGCGTTGCGTAACACTGTGATGTAACTACCATGTAACACCGATATGTACACACTATCCCCCACTTCCCCCTCTCTCAACAGCGTTACGTGGTTTATGGATGATCCCTAATAAGACGCTTACTTACGCAGCAATTATAATTTTGTTTGTCTTCGATCACAGCTATTTTTAGGTAGGGCCAATCGAACCTTCCCTTAAAAAGGCATGACATTTTTTTTCATATATCACTTGCGGCAATACTGTTTGCGGGTAGGAATGGCAGCACTTTATATTATGAACCAGTTAACATATGTTTTTAAACCTATTCGAAAGGTGTAGACAAATGTCTGTGAACAGACAATTGTGAACCAAATAACGACTACAAATAATGATAAGTTTTTCAATTTTATGTTCTTTTATAAAATGAAGTAATTTTTAATCATTTTTACAGTAATGATTATTAATTAAAAAAAGGTAAGAAAAATAGAAACAAATTATAAGAATGAAGCTTGGATAAATAGATATTTTAAATCAAAGGGTGGGTTCTAGTAGCTCATTAGAAAAAACCTGGGACAAAACATAAAATAAGATTGCTTGGGTTAAGCTTATGGTATGGACTAGAGCAAGTTGTTATATTATTGATATGTCTCAGTCTAACTTATGGCTCTCACAAATATGAAAGTGGCAGAGGTACGAACGATACTAGTAATAAAATTCAGGATACACCATCCTCGTGAAGGGATGCTTTGGGTCAGTTGGTGATGAACGATCTGTAAAATCGGTCCAGTCCTCTGAGGTATTGCTTTTAGGGTCAGTTGGTGTATGAACGATACTAGTAATAACATTCAGTATACAGCCAGTCCTCGTGAAGGTATTGCTTTTAGGGTCAGTTGGTGTATGAACGATACTAGTAATAACATTCAGTATACACCCAGTCCTCGTGAAGGTATTGCTTTTAGGGTCAGTTGGTGTACGAACGATACTAGTAATAACATTCAGTATACACCCAGTCCTCATGAAGGTATTGCTTGTAGGGTCAGTTGGTGTATGAACGATACTAGTAATAACATTCCATATACAGTCAGTCCTCGTAAAGGTATCGCCTGTAGAGTCAGCTGGTATGTACATTCCGGTGTGTCTTGCAGACTGATGTGCAATAGTACCTTCTGGCTCAGCGAGGAAAGCAATAGGAAACTACCTTGCCCCTCATTTCCCTAGTACGCCTCCTCAATGCTGCCCAGGTTTTACAGCTGACGGTAGAACTGTTGAGGATTAAAGCAGCCTTCATGTTGAGTACTAAATATACATACAAGGTTAAACTATGATGAATAGTTCCCTTGTGTTCTAAATCCTCAATTTTTTAATTGTGACAGTACGTCACACGTAATTAATTGGACACATATGTTAAAGAGCTCGGGAGCATTCAATGACGGAATACGTGGTTTTTTTTTAAAAATATTTAGGTATTGATGTACCCTTGTCATCGATGTGTAACCGTTCCAAATACTAGTACAAACACTTATTTGTTTACTAAATCAATTCACTTTGTAGTGAATCATACACAGTATTTTATAGACCGCCCAAACAGAAATAAAGCACTTTTGTCGATTCACGTACGAACACTTAGAAAAAAATAGCTTTTGTTTAAATACGATGTGTATTATTATACTCCCCCCTCCACTGTTTACAAGGTTCTATAGTAGAACACATGAATGGTCCTAATATACATTCCCATTCGACACAGCCCTGATTTACGATTCAGGACTCATACAAGGCTCCCCTCATTCCCCCCAACCTCCTTCCCTTGGGTCTGTTCATTCAAATAGTGTCAGAGGGTACAAAATGATAATGGTCGACCAGTTGGAATATTCAAACAAATAAAGTGCGACACAATCGTAAATAATTTCTCATATAATATATTGTAGTTAGGAACAAATATTAAAAATGTATATTATCAGCAAAATTCTTCAGAAATAAAAAAAGGTTTTAATCATTTCACAAAAAAAAAAAGGTTAAATTTTCAAAAGTTAAGTCATGAGTTAAGTAACTTCAAATTATTATATTTTAGAAAAATAATAAATAATTATTCTTATATATGATGTAAAATAGATCAATACATATTTAGAACAAAAAATCCTTAAAAAAGCGTTTCTCGGAAAAAGTAATTAAATTTTCAAAAATTTACCATCACTAAGTTATCCTTGATTTTGAAATCCTTCAAAACGTAATGTACTTTAGCTTCAGAGATCGACTGACTTAATAATCCTTAGACCTACTTTAGTCAGTTTGGGAGAGCATCATAATCTCGTGGTTGAAAATTTTCACAAGTACAAAACTTTCTTTATGTGAATAAGTAAAAAGCCGCTTCGGTGTCTGCATGGTCTAAGGCGCCACTCTCACAGTAGACAAGACCCCGATGAAGGGTAAATAGACGTTCGGATCTTGTTCAGATATATGAGAGTAGTTTTACAAAATGGTTTCCACTCTTTCTTTCACAAATGTGGCTACATTTAATATAAATATAACCTTCATGATCCCTAAAAGTATTAGCCTAGTAATTACTCAAGTGTATAAACCGCAACGGGTAGTAAGACGTGGTGCTAAAGAAAGAGGTAAAAAATATAGCATATACAGCGTGTACCTTACATAACATGTGGGATCCACTTCAGCGATGGACAGGAAACATAAAAACAATAAAAATAGTTAGTTACTATAAAAAATTGAATTGTACAATAATTTATCTAACACCCTATATCTTTGAATTTTCCAAGATCCAATTCCTCTTTCCACCTCACGTTCGAAAAGTGGTTGAAATCACAACCTAGAAACAAGCTCCACACAACACACACAAAAGGTGCTCCACACGCGTCGTCTATTAATAAAGCAGCTAGAACGGTAGTGAAACCTCTAGGCTTCCCAAACAGATAACGCCCGTGTGTGTAGTGTGTTTGAAGACGTCAAGGAGGTTGTCTGGTTATCAGGGTGAAGGTAAAGGAGGAGAAAGGGAGCTAGGAGGGGGGACGACGGGGTTGAGAGGTGAGCAGCCCACATCAGACGAGATTATGAAGCCGGTTGGATGTAAAAGGGATGCGAAGGGAGTATTCCTATTAACTAGCTGTCAGCTCGTGAAGGATCACTGAAAGACCGACGAGTTCAGGTGGGTTGATGGGCTGCATCACACCCCCATACTCCACCCCTTCCCACTTGCTTCGCAGTATTACTACCCTTCCCGACTATCCGAATATATACACTAATAGTGCAATAGAGGGTCTAGGGCAGGGATGAGGAACCTGCGGTCTATATGCCACGTGTGGCCTTTTAAGGTGTTTTGCACGGTAGGCGAAGGTGGTGGGGACGAATGAACGGGTAATAAAGATGCCATTAACTGATAAAGGAAATGTAAGAGAGACTAGGAAAGTGGAGGACATGGGAATGAAGTTTGTGAAGAGCATGTTAGCTGTCACGAGGAGAAACATGATTAGGAATGAAGTTATCTGGGAAAGAGTGGGGGTTACAGGAGGCACGTGAGATAGTAGAGAAAGCAGGACTGAGATGGTATGGGGATGTAAATAGGATAGAAAAAGAGAGGATGCCAAAGAAAATTATGGAGATGAAGTATGTAGGGAAAAGATCGCAAGGGGGGCCAAGAAATATATGGGAGGAGCAGATAACAGAGTGTGCAAAAGAGAGGATAAGAATGGAAGTGGCTAAAGGAGGAAGAATGGTGGAAGGGTAGATTAAGATGGATGCATTTTCTGTCAATTATGTAACTCCATCCTTTATAAATAACACATTCTCAAACTCAAATTGTATTCCTACAATATAATAAAATGAAATGTTTAATTAACTTTTGAGATGTTTAGTTTGTAGATCTCCATTCTTGAGTGATTTTCTATTGTATACATTTTATAATCCATAAAACAAATTTATGTATATTTCTAAGCATACTTGTACAGTACAAATCTCCAGTTAAACCAAGATCCACGGAAAACAAACTCTAGAAAAAAAGCGAAAAAACTGCTTTTGTCAAATATTTTATAATTCATATATTCTTTAAAAATAAATGGTACGGCAGACCGCACAGACTTTCTCTCTCTTTCTATAAACTCGTAAGATTTCTGAACGGAATAATGTACATTGTATCATCACCACTCCACATAAGAACACGCATAAAATAATATACAATGATATATAATCAATGAGAAAAGAGGCGCATCTTTGTCCACCTAAGAGCATTTCAAACAGTTTAATGTCTTCCACAAGGGTCAACACTTCGTATTAAAATTTCGATTTCTGGTTAAAATTTTAACATTTTATATGGTGTTGCAGATCTTCAGGTCATCGCATTGATATTTAATTATTCATTTATACATTTTGACCAATAAAAAATGTAAATATTGACTATTGAGTCTAAAATGGAGATAGATCATTGCTATGCAAACATTTCTCCTAAGAGATTTAAGGAAAAATAACATACTCTATTTAGATACTTACTTATATTTAATTACTCTATGGCATTGGAGAATTATTGCGTTAAGACTTAAGTAGTATATGTTTACAACTAAAGATCACAAAATTGTATTAATATATTTGCAAATATCTCAGAAACTGCTGCTTTTATAAAATATATGTCAAATAAAAGTTTTTTATTTCTAATAGTCCTACAATTTTGCAATGATAAGTTGTTGTTTAGTTTTCTAGTTGTGGAGATACGGAAATTAACACTTCTGTAATGTACCCTAAAAATCATTTTCATAGGAAAATGAAAATAGCCAGTTTATTTATAATCTTAATCAACGCCTAGATACGAATTTTAATCAAAATCGTTTGAGCAGATTTTGAGAAAACCAAATTTTTTTGGTTTCGCCCTTCAGTAAACTACCCTTAATTTTAAGTTTTTATAGACACACAGAAAGACGGCATTGCAAAGACTATTTTTTAGGGTTCGGGGGGTCATGAGACGTCGACATCCATCAACATTTCCGGTTAGTTTTTTTTTTACGGTCGCAATACTTAAACTTTAATGTCCAAAAAGTTAAAAAATTCATATAATTGCGTATAGATTGAAAGTTATTGACTTTATAAAAATATATTTCGGATAAAATATCTGTATTATAAATATATATACATATTTGTAATGCTAAGTAATTTCATATCTCAAATAGTTTCGGAGCTATTTTAAAAAATGTTAATTGACGCATCAGACCGGAGCCCTTAAAGCCACTTTGCCGAAATATTGAGGGTAGCCATTTTGTTTAGAATATTAATTAATGTTTATAAATGAAATTTAATCAAAATCGTTTGAGCCGATTTTGAGAAAATCGACTTTTTCTCTTTTTTCCCTTCAGTAAACTACCCTTAATTTTAGGGGTAGATATCCAATTCCAAAAACCCCTCGGGGCAACCCTATGAAAACCCTAGATATCAAGTTTCAGCTCAATCGGTAAAATAGTTTAGGCTCTAGTTGGAGGTACAGACAGACAGACAGACAGACGGAAATTCAAAAACCACTTTTTTGGATTCAGGAAGTCATGAAACGTCAAAATTCATCAAAATCTCGAGTTCGAATTTTTTGACGATCACCATACTTTTTCTACCTGTAAGATAGAGAGAAAGTAAAAAGTGTTTCTCTATTAATATACAGTATAGTAAATATATACAAATATATACTAGTCTAAAAACTATTTGCTCCTTTATAGTTTCCTAAAAAGAAATTAATCTATATTTAGAGAAATTACGTATTTATAATTTTGGCAAAGTTTACTGTAGAGTACATGAAGTGTGCGGCCATTGGAGGGATCCGTTAAGTGACATGCGGCCTTCCAATAAAAAAGGCTCCCACATAGCTGATCTAGAACGTTAAAAATTATTTAGTAGAATATAAGGGAAACCATTTAGTAAAATTGACCTTAGCACGTCAAGACAGGATTCAAACCCTAGAACTTCCGGTAAAGGGTAAACCAGACGAAATTGACGTAATAACCGCGTGTCCACAAGTGCGGTTGGAGGAGCTACACTAAAAGGGAGGATGGGTTTTTTTAATTCCAAAAATACGTCACGTTAAATACAAGCCACCTGAAATAATAGTAATTAAAATTAAAACACCGCTTCAGTGGTCACATGGTCTAAGGCGCCACTCTCGCAGTAGACTATACCACCGGTGACGGGGAGATTGAGGTTCGAATCTCAGCCAGATATATTACGGGGTGTTTTTTCATATGAGTGGCTTTACCTACTACTCTTCAGGCTAATGCAAGTGCACTTAATCTAAACTACCTTATTTACCTTGGGGTTTAACTTAGCCTAATATTAGTAAAATAAATCTAAATGAATAGAACAAATAATATGTATACAGTAGTGTTCAATTTTGATTAGTAAGAAAATATCTCCAATACTCCAAAAGTGCAATTTTAATCAATAAATTAACGTATCTTCTACCTAGTTTTAAACTAATCCCTTAGCTTAGCGAGAAAGTGTGTTAATTTATTTAATTACTAAATCAAACATATTTATCTATTTATGTTACATGACCCTGCAAGGTAAAATGTATTTGCAGCTTGGGCATGAAAAGAAAGATAAAAACTTAAATGAAAGTAAAAAAAATTAACATATTAATGAAAATACATAATGTACATAGCTAATGAAAGCCTTGGACTCGTTTCAAAGAACATTTATTTTATATTAGGTTCTAATTGGGATAGTTTTGAATAAAACAAATTACCAGTATCGCTAAATAACGTTCGCGTACCCCTAATAAATATATCGCCTACCTCCGGCTGAAAACCTCTGCTATACACGAAAACCACAAGTCACAAATCTTATTATTTTGAAACAAGGGCAAACGCGTACATAAATATTGAATTATTTAGGGGCAGGGATAGAACTAGAGTCTTCTTTATAACCATTCTACCACGTTCGTGGACAGTTTGGTGTTCCTAACGTAGGTTATGGCTACAATTATTTTTATATAAAAAGCAGGAACAAAAAAATAAGTCAAACGTGTCCTGTATATGCTACCAAAAAAAATAAAAATAGAGAAAATAGATTAAAAATAATAGAGGGAGGAAAAAAGTTGAAACGCTATTAATTGCTAATTCAAGGTAACACTGAGTTACATCAAGTCAAATAATACTTAAATAATATTAGTTTTTTTTAGTCGATTTCAAATAACAAATGACAAGAGAAAAAATAAACTGCTCTTACAAACACATAAATAAATTTTAATTTTAACTTTTTATTCGACTTTCTTTATTGGTTTTGAATAAATTTTGGATATTGGTTGCTTATCACTTAAAATTAGTACTTCAGTAAAAAAGTTTTAACAATACTTAGCATTAAAATCAAAACAGCCCTAGGAACAAATAGTAGGCGGTGTCAAGAAACATCTTCGAGAGAATTAAGTAATAATTTTTTTTAAAGTAGAGCCTGTACAATGAATTTGGTAGAAAGTACCTTTTGAAAGATCTTTTTTCCTACTAAAATCCTATTAAATAGTAAGATTCTGGTAGGGGTAAAGAAATAAGAACGGACTTCTTACCAAAATAAGTGTAAATACCACTTTCTTCCTTTTCGATGGGAATTTATATACATCAAATATTATATAGGAACTGTTATTGTTATTGCACGTGTACATAACTTTTAACAAATATAACTTGTAAATAAAACTTCTACAAAAATTAAACCCAAGGGTCGATCCAAAATATTATTTTCTCTAACTTCAAAAAGAAGTACTTTTGGAAGTACTTGATTAAAATCCAGTACCTGTGGGTGTACTACAGCCTGTTTGTGTTTCAAACAGGACATCACCCTATAAAAAGTCATGTGAAAAAACCTATATATAAATATAAATATAAATATAAATATATATATATATATATATATATATATATATAATATTATATATATATATAGCGAGAGAGAGAGAGAGCAGACCAGGACAGCCATTATCCAATGATCTATAATGTTTGCTATCTAGCACTACCCTCTTACAGAAGTCAAATATTTATCAAGGGGTAACCCACCCAGCACCATAATTGTCAAAGCATATGGCGCACAGCAGTAAGGAACAGTTACCTAATTACAGGTCTCCTTGGCCCACTGTGATCTAGACTCAGGTAGATCCATCATAGAATAGCTTGGGCAACCCCCCCCCCCCCCAATCCAACCCCCGAATCTCTTGGCCCCTGAAGAGGGTGGAGTTTGCTTATCCGGGTGAAACGGCCGTCATTCTGGAGTGAGTCCAGGACACAGCCATACGCACTCGAGTCCGATCTCATGGAACCATAAAATATGGCTCGCACGAGCCAGACTCCAACAAAACTAGATCGTTCATGGGGAGATCCGACCCACGTTCTTGTCTTGACAAGGAATCAGAATAAACGGATCGACTCTTAGAACAAATTGAAACTATCGCGTGTGGGCAGGATCAAATGATTCAACTCGTGGAGCCTAGGTCTAGAGTAACGGGTCTGGCTGCTCTTTGGTATATACCTAAAACTGATTTTTGTAGTAAATACATTCTGAAAAGTCTTTTTTTCTACCAGAATCATATACTTTAATAAGATGTTGGTAGTGAAGTACTTTTCATAACTATTCTCTTATCAAAATTTATAGCTGAGCTCTTACAATGACTATTGATGATGAAGCACTCAGCTGAGGAAGATCCTTGTTTCTCCTAGACATTAAACTGATAACGGCGTAAGTTTAAGATGAAAAGGCTCCCATCTCAGGAAGACTTTTGTTTCTACTCGCTACTAAACAGATAACGACGTAAGTTTAAGATTAAAAGGGTTCCAGCCTAGAATACCCACTTTTTCTACATTCTACTAAGCTGATAGTTTGAAAATATATTACATGAGGAGTCTACTTCTACTACAACGTGTGTGACGAGAGCCAATATAAGTTTGACTTTGCATCGGGGTAAATCTGAGGGCTCAATGGGATCGAACTCAAGCGTGTACGACCAGCTTTAGCGATTGATGAAGCATTGCTCAAAATTGCTACGTTCACTGACAAAATATGTTATTTCCCAAATATATTCCCCCTATCCCTCCACGCAAGTTCTGGTACATTCCCCAAAATTCTACCTTAATTAGCGCTATAACATTAGCGTAATTAAATATACATATAGCCAGGAAGGATATTCATCAAGGGCGGAGTAGAAATTGAAAAATAATTAAAGCCTAAACTTGTCTCCTGAGGAATAAAAAGAAGCCAGTTCAAAATAAATCTAACTAGAAAAATAAAAATTTTTTGATCATAGCAACGAAAAAATTATTATTTACGACTCAAACAATTCCTTTCAGAAGAACGAGCACTGACTCGATTTTAATCGTCAGAGAAGTGGATAGAGCTTGTGAAAATGTTTCCGTTACAGCAAATTAATTTCCTCCCCCGTCCATCATTAACAAAATGGTATCTACGGGGCTTTCTCGGTGCGTCGGTTCGGCTGGCTGTGCCACGCACCTCAAGTGCCCTAAAGGCACCCCCTCTCCCACCTTTTCCACTCTACCTTCCTTTTTTACCTAGCCTCCATTTTTCATTTCCAAATTCTGTCTTCGGAAGGGAGGGAGAACAAGTTTTTCAAACTTTCATTGCTTGACAGGGAGGGGGGGAAAATATCCCCATCAAGTAAAAACTTGTGTTTCAAACTTTCTCTTAGCGTAAGACACGCTCCAAAAAGTTGGATAAAATCGAATGTCTGGTGCAATAGGTTGGAAATTTATATATTTTTTAAAAATTTAATTTAATTCTCCATAACCATTAATATTTAAACTCGATATCAACCCAACACAATTACTTAATTTTTTTTACATGAATCAAATGTTCACAGAAACATAATTCAAACGCGCATTTCTAAACCTGAGCATCTTTACGAAGCATTTTACTTGTATTTAAAAGAACAGATATTAGATCTAATTATAGAAATACAGGGTTGTCACCATTTTATGAATTAACATTGCCTGACTTTTCAAGTTAAAGGTACATTTTGTCGGTAATATTTAAATAGTTAAGAACCAACGGTTCAATTCTCCGCAACTATTTGAGATACACCTAACTTCTCAATGTAAAATTGTAATACTATTAGAGATAAAACAAAATCTTTTATTTGAAATATATGTTTATGAAACCAATAGTTTTTGAGCTATAAGCAAATATATATCCTTTTTAATTCAGGTTTTTGGAAATGAATTTATTCTTATGCTCTTTGGTAGACAAATATGTTTCTCTTTGATCAATTTTTCTATAACAGTGTTTCTAGTTCCTAATTCCATAGAGTAAGTAAGTAACAATGTATATTATTTCATTTAGGATTTTTGTTGTAATGTTTTTTACAACAACGTTAGACCTACTATTTCTTTTCACAAATCCTACGAGTTTTTAGTAAATGTCTATTTTAACCTAAAAGCTGAAGAAAGTATGTGCTATGCATCGTACCATTTATTTCCTTTCCCTGTGGGGGTGTCATCGAGATGACGAAACTGAATGACCGGTAGTATAATTAACAGGAAGGAGAAACAAATCAGCTCCGAGTACTTTCCTTACAGTTTGAATTTGTTAGGTTCCTGATGGTATAAATTAAGACACGGTCCAACTCAGGTATTAAGTATGGTTGGGCCGTGTAAACAAGATACCCTTTTCTTGAAAATACAGTTGGACTCGGGTGAAAATTGTAAACACTCGTATTGCAATAATTGGAGGACTTTGTTTCTAAATATAACATCAAACTTGTTTTTCAATTGTAGTAAGAATTGGTTTAGTTTAGCATTATATTATAGCTATAAAGTTTAAATTTTAAGTTTAAATTTTTTAGAAAAAATTCAATAAGCTTTACGCCTATATTTGTACTTCTGAGATTAAAGTAAAACGATAAAGACCTAGAACTAGCCATCCTCTATCAAATAAAGTCGTGTTTTGATAGGGTCACAACAGAAAATTTGAAGCAAATGCGGGATTGTTTTATTTAAGCTACCAGTAATTTTTTTTAAACTTTAGATTTAAGTTTTAACTCTTTAATGGTCAAAACTTAAGCCTAAATTTTGTTGAAAACCATTTTAAGAAATATCAAACCACTTCGTAAATAATCCAGAATTTCGAAACAGATGCAACGCTTTCAGTGCTCCCCATGTAACAACCTTAACACCAAATGATTTGAAGATATTTCCCAAATAAAACGATCTCACGATATCTCTATTCTATCCAAAGTTGTTTGATTTTATCGCGGGTGTTTCGGGGTTTGTTGAAAACTCCCTTGCGTGAAGTACAGGAAGTTCTTAGAAAGTTTTTGAGAAACTTGACAAAAAAAAAAGTTCATTCTCATAGGCCTACGACTGAAATAGGAAAGCCACTTTTGGTAAAGTTGAAATTTACATTAGATAAGAGGCGTGTTTCTCAAAACTGTTTTACGGGCGCTGCTGAAAATCCAATTAAGAAACGTAAGTAAACAAGTAGTCAGGGAGAGGGGGCGGGGGTAAAATTGACAGGTTCATAATGAAAGCTACAGTTGAAATTGTGTTATGCTAGAGCAGGTAAGTTGCCCCTTCAAGTCTTTCAAATTAGCCATTTAACGTATTAATATGCTCTAATTAACGATATAATTTTTCAATAATTTTGATTTTAAAGAGTTTATACTCATACATAGTAAAAACCTAAGCGCCTTTATTCTGAGAGCGTGCAGTTATCAACATGGGCCGGACTTTCATGAGCTTAGTCGTTACAAAAAAATTACACTAAACTGTATATTTAAAATAAATCTACAACCTAATAATATAAAAAGGGTTCCCAAATCCCTGTTTTCCAGAAGGAGTTCCCATCTGTCCAGGCAGCTTAGAATGAAAAATGATAGTCTTAAAATCTGATTTTTCATCACACTGACGAAATGTGAGGTCATGTAACTTATGTTTAGAACAGAATGATTTTTTTAGCACCGCTTCTTACTACCCATTTGGGTTGTAAGCTTAAGTACTAATTACTCTAATGGTTTGGAATGGGGAAAGTTAAAATGAGAGGAAGCGAGCCCACATTTCGTGGAGGGAGAGTGGAAAATCGTTTAGGGAAAACCATCCCTAGTTCACCCGACCGAAATTTGAGCCTCGATCTCCCCGTCCTCGCAGTTTAGCTCAACACGAAACAAGCACGTTAGCTAACTACATCACCGAGGTGGGTCATAATGTTTTAAGAATGACGGAGAAATACATCTTCTGTCGTTTCATACCATTTGTTTAAGGGGTAGTAAGACATGTTTGAATCAACGTGCTTAATTTTTCAGTTCACTTTTCCCTCCATAAAAGACTTACTATTTTAAGCTTTCAGTTAAATGTGCCGAATTAACAAATATTACAGTGTTTTCTATAGACATTGCAAAATTCCCTGAGTTTTTCCCAGTTTTTTTCCCCCCAGACACCAAAATTTCCCGTGTTTACCCGCTTCTGCCAGTTTTACAGGTGAAAAACTTTTAAACAAACTTGAGGGCAGGCATATCCAGGCGTCAGTCTCGTCTAATCTGAGGGTGATGGGGAATTGGGGTTCAACTCTCAGCTGGACCATACTGAGGATTTTTTTTCTAAAAAGTAACTAACTCCCCCTCTACGCAAGCGCTGCTACACCTATTCAAATTCTACCTCTCTAAATTTACTGGCTACACGCTGACAGCCGGACGGGTGTGTTGAGACGCAATGCACTGGAATAATTAAAAACCCTTTTGTGCATTCTTTTGGGTGACCTGGTGGTCTAGGGGGTAAGGTTTCAGACCTCTGTGCTAGAGATTCGGGGTTCAATCCTCAGTCCCTGTACAGATTTATCTGATTGACAAACCCTTCCTTCACCTCTGACAAGACGTGTACTAATCACAACTTGTGAATGTGTGGAATGCTAGGCCTCCACCGTGGTTCGGATCCCACGTTAGGTCCTCCATTTCATCTCACAATCACCCTACCATTACACATTAGCGTAAGTGCGTACAGCCTGAATGGGTAGTAAGACGCGGTGCTAATAATAATGTGCATTTTGTTTTAGTAAACTTTCAACTGTCAGAAGAAAGGTCAACTTTCGAGTGAACCAGCTATAGCTAAAACCGTACAGTCCAATTCTCATAAAAGGGTTATTTTATAAAAATACAAACATATTCCAATAACAATATTTTACTAAGTTATTTGTGTTATTTTATAGCTGCAGTGGAACCTCATTTATCAGGCCTAACTGGGACCTGATGTCAGGCGGATTTAATAAAATTTTGATAGTTCGGGAACTATAATAAAAATGCACTAAAACAAAATACATTACTACACCTCACAATTTATTTTTTAAAATTCAGTAAAGTTTTAAATAAATTTGATTAAAAAATTAATTAATTTAAAACTTTAGTTTGGATAAACCGGAAATCCGGATCGATTTGGGCCTGATATTTGAGGTTCAACTGCATTGATAAAAATCTATCTAAAATGAGAGCTGAAGATCATATAACTTGTACGAATTCGTGAAAGTATATTCATTCGCTATAGGAGTGGTGGTAACTGACAGCTAGCAGAAGATGTAAAAACTGTTACAAGAAAAACAAATTAATATTATTATTATTATTAGCACCACGTCTTACTACCCGTTCGGGTTATACGCACTTACGCTAATGTGTAATGATAGGGTGATTGTGAGATTGTGAGATGAAATGGAGGACCTACAGTTTAACGTGGAATCCGAACCACGGTGGAGGCCTGGCATTCTTCACATTCACAAGTTGTGATTAATACACGTCTTGTCAGAGGTGAAGGAAGGGTTCGGCAATCAGATAAATCTGTGCCGGGACCAAGGTTTGAACCCCGGACCCTCAGCACAGAAGTCTGACACCTTACCCTAGACCACCAGGTCACCTAAGAAATACATAGTTAGAAACAAATTGTTTGTTGTCAAAGTTTTTGACTGCCAAAAGTTACAACAAATCAATATATGGTCTAGCACAGGGGTCAGCAACCTACGGCACGCGTGTCAAGATCGGCACGCGGAGCGATTTGAATAAAAATAATACAAAACCTTTATTTATAACTAAAACCATTGATGTGAGTAATAATTCTAATAAAAACTTGTTTTATATCTCAATGATTCATTTTTATTCTTCAAAATTTCAAAATAATGTCTTTAAAACTTAAATTTCGCAAAACACATTTTATCTTTTGTATTTATTCAGATTTATATTAAAATATTAAATATTCAAGAAACAGTTATTTAATCTATTCGAGTTATAAACATGTTGTTACATTGACATTTTACCAGATACATTTAAATTTGTTTTAATAGCTATACTAGTTAACTAGTATTAAAAATATGGTGGGTATATGGGCACGGGCTTAGGTTGGTCGACACGCTGAGCGACTTGGCAATATTACCTCGGCACAACACTACTAAAAGGTTGCCTACCCCTGCTAGCAAATCATATGGTTTGACAAATGGGGTACATTAAAGTAGATCTGATTACTTTTCCTAGCTATCAGTTACCACCACTCCTGTGATGAATAGACTCTAGGTCTACTAGCTCTTCTAGATGTCATACAAGGCTCTTTATTTGAAAACAGGACTATACTATGACTCGTGAAGGCCACTCTTAACCAAACACCGCCAGACGTCACCTCACCTTATTGGTTACCCAGCTAGTTAGCACGTAGCTTGACACCGCACATAAAAAGTTGAGATTTCTCCTCCAACCAATAGAAAACCCTCATATTTCTCTAGTACCGTTTGCAGCCACACGAACACAAGATAAAAGACACAATCCTTCAGGGTTTTTTTTTTTGCAACGTTTACTTTATAACGATATCTTCTTCACCTGCTTCAATGGACGCGTGGTCTCTATCGTCTGTCTTGCATTAGACTAGATTGACGGTGACAGGGAGGTCGGGGTTATAATCTCGGTCGGATGTACTGATGGTGGTATCCCTCTCTCCTTCACGCAAAAGCAGGTACACTTCCTCTAAACTCAACCTTCCTAGTTCCTAACTCATTAGCGTAATCAGTACATATGCGTATAACCTTAACAGGTAGTAAGTCTCAGTACAAAAAAAAAAAGAGTACTTTAATATCTGTCAAGGACGTCCTAGAATTCGACGAGAACATTTTCTCTTCATTTAATAAGTTTCTCATCTAATGCCATTATGCTCATAGCAGATATTAGAGAACTGTTGAGATGGCTGTGTGTAAAAAAAACTGTTTCTAATGGATAAATATATTTTTTATTTTGCCGAAAGAAAAATTGTTTGCTACAAAAACTGCAAAAACATTAGGCCTAATCTTTTCTCGCTTCCCCTACACTCACACCTTATGAGAGGTATTTTAATTGAGTTAGTTTTGTTGGATGATAAATCCCTGTGTTTTGTAGATAGACATATATTAAGTGTCGATGCGAGCATCAGCCTGGAGAGATGATGAAAAAATACACTGGCACATACAAAACACTAGCCAGTGTTACTGGTAGAGGATTGAACTCGGTCTTCTCGAGTTAGAGAAAAAGGCTCCGTACACAAAACCCCGTCTGTTTATTTTACGAGAATAAGACTGTACAACAAACTATGCATGTGTTTTTACTTATTTTTTTATTTTTAAATCCTTAGAATCAAAGATGAGCTGTATATATGGTAACCAGCCAACGTGCTAACTATGTAATGCAACCCATCTCGTATAGGATGATCTAAAAGTATCTTTCCCCATTTTTTTTATCATCGCGTTTCACTACCTTTTGGTTTATAAGAAATTGTACTAATCAATCTAATGTTCTAGGTATGAGTAAGGTTGAATTAAGATTAAGTATACCCGCATTTACGTTTAGGGAAAGTGTAAAAATATCCTCAGTTCATCCTACGGAGATTCAAACTCCAATCACCCCGCCATCAGCATTTCAGTCCATTGCGAGACGGATGCCTTAAACCAGTGATATTCAACCTGAGATACGCATACCCCCTGGGGCACGAGAATATATTTTAAGGAGTAAGTAATGTTTAAATAAACTTAATATTTAATACATTATTTTGGATTTAATTTAAATTTATTTTAGATATAGATTACAGAATATGTATATCTTGCATTACTTACCAACAACTTTGGGTGTACAAAGTTGAGGAAAATTATATCTGGGGGTAAGCGAACAAAAATGTTTGAATACCCCTGTCTTTGACCATTCTACAACTAAAGCGGCTCCACAGAAGTTATTGAATAAAATCTTATATGACCTTTACAGCGGTTTTTTACTCAACGATACTTATTGGGCCCGACACCTTAGCTCAGTCGGTAGCGTGTCTTTCTAATGATCAAAAATTCTCGGGTTCTATTCCCGGCACGACAAAAAAATTTATAATTGGTGAAATAAGAGTTTCCCCTTTCACAGTGATGAATTAAGGGCCGGGGGGTGGGGGGGGGGGCGCTGAGTGTTGTGTCTTTTCTAGATTTAAGTTAATCTAAAAGTCATGTACTGCTATAATCATTCGGTTCAAAATTGCACGTTAAATAACTCAAATAAATTTTTTTAAATTATTTTTTGGAATTGCACTGAGCCACCCTATGGGAAGCATCCGAAATTTAAGGGGAGATACTAGTATTCTAGAATTAGAAACAGTGATTAAAAGCTAATTGCGGTCTCAAACGGCTGAAACATTATGTAGTGTGTTATACTTGTATGGTGAAAAGCGTTTTTATGTAAATATTAACGGTGGACAACAATTTAAGCTCTTAGTTTAAACATGCTATGTGTAAATATTATGTTTGTCAATAAAATTGTACGGCTAGTAATACCACAGAGTGACTTTTCGAGCACTCTGTATAATCATTGGGTTGTGGCCAATGAATGAGTGATGTGACACACACACACACACAGATACACACACGTATAAATACACACATACATAGTCCACACATTCACACCCCTTAAGGCGCTGGTAGTTGTACAATCAAAGGGGTTTAACTCGGGAGGAAATGGCGGACAGGGGGAGTTATCACCTAGGGGATGATGAGACCCACTAAGGCGTCAGGGGTCGTAATTAGAATGACTACTGTCATAAAGTATAGAAAAGAGGCAACCATGGTTTTACAATCCAATTTTCATAGGAAGAGCTTTATCTGAAGGCTGGAGAAGTTAATGGACAAGCGCCGCACATTTCATGAATTTTAATTTTTTTTCTGTCCCGTTCGTGAAATGTTAAGGAGGAGAGACCATTTTATGGAATGGGTAGAAATTTGACCTGTTCATGAACTGGAAAATTCACGAATGGGGGGAGGGGGGGTTACATATATAATATTCTAATAATGTGCCAATAACTTATATTACGTTATAATTATTAATAATTATTGATAAGAAATAATAACTTTGGAGTGTTTACTAACGTAATGCTTCACATTCATTCATGCTTAGCATTGAGTGATGAAAAAGATGTGATAAAACCCCATTTGTCAAATGAGATACAGAATAAAGTACCAAATATATTTAAAAGCAGTTATTTGATATTTAAAATTGTTACAAATAACTTATAAGAAAGAAACTTATGTTGTATTAGAAATTGACTTGATAATTTTGCAATTACTACATTTAACGGTGAATATATTAAATTTAAAATTTTGCTAAGAGAGGTAATTAATGTTATACCGTAAAAAATAATTGGTAAGAGAAATTATGAAAAACAATGATTGAAACATAGAGCAAAAACAATACAGTAGCTATAATTAATCAAATTATTATTAAACTGAAACAGTAATTAATAATTGAATGATTAGATAGTTTTACATAAGGATATAAAACACCACTATAATTAAAACGTGTTATAATTTATAATATAACTGTGTGAGGAGTTTACAAAATGATTTAAATTCAATGAAAGGAGTTATTTAAAATTAGATTCTTTCTTATCTGCTATGAATATATTCCCGTTATCCTTATAATTAAATCGCAAAAAATCGTCTTGTTTCCACCAACTTCTATCTACTATAAAAACGTGAATCTAACGGAATCCTACAGTCTAATTTCCATAAGGATCTTATCTGACGGCCAGAAAAGCAATTTGATCAACTTTCACTTTTTAGAGATAATAATATTCAATATCATTAAAATAGCACTGATAAAATAGTAAAATGCTCTCAATTTTTGCCGCAAAAAGATATGCTTATATTTTCTAAAATGGCCTTCCTATGAAAAATTGTATTGTACGCTTCGCTATAGTTACGTAGATACATAAGTGACTCTCTGCACAGAACGAAACAACACTCTACAAAACGCAACCCATAATTTGTTTTAGGATTAGGATTAACTTAAAAACTTCTCTAGATAATTCACTCTTTCTTAACAGTGAGAAGCTGACTTAGATAGGATTTCCATGTTAGTGAATTTACGTTTTAATCAGCGAGTTTTAAAAATATAACGTTGAAACAAAAAATCATAAAATTCTTAAGTAATTCTAAATATGGTCCTACAGTGTTACAAAATTATTTTTTTTAAGTAGTTTTTTTTGTAAAAGTATTTTTTATAAATCCTCTACAACTTAGGCTATTTCTTGGTCACGAAATTGGCCTGAAAGAATCTTCCTGTCAAGATGTAGATTAAATAAGTCCTTGGTAGCATATCTATATCTAAAATAGGAAACAAGAAAAAGGTAAAATTAAAAAGTCAATGTTTTCAAGGCGCTTATATTAAAGTGACCGTGTAAACTCGTCAGAGGAAGAGGGCAAGGTTTATCAGCACATAGACAAGAGCCCTCTCTGGGTGAACTTCTAATTTTCTCACCTCTCTTTCTATTTCGTACATTTAGCGCTAAGTGTGATAGTGCCTTAGACACGTCAAATTAAGATGCAACCCGCTTTGCAAAATAGCTTCGAGCTCTCCAAGTATGCAACGTCTTCTTAGAAAACAGGATTGAGAGGGTGAATTTGAAAAATATTCACCTGCTAAACATTGTTGCAAAATAATACGCAGTGTCAAGCCCGATCTTACAATAGGCACTAGCCAATCTTATAACATAATCGTATAAACGGCCAGTGGATCCTTGGCAACACATGTATTACGTGACTTCCGTCTTGCGCTTTGGTGCCTTGGCGACACATTTTTCATTTCATCATTATCATTTGCTTTGTGCCGCCATTATAGTACGTACCTAGTCACGCAACCCGCTTCGATGGTAAAACGGTCTATGGCGTCTCTGTCGTAATAGACTGGACTGCCGATGACGAGAAGATAGGGTTTTTAATCCCGATTGGATCAACTGAGTTTTTTTCCCTACGTGGTTTTCCCCTCTCCCTCCACTCAAATGCGGGTATACTTCCTCTAACTTCATTTTTTTAAATTTCCTCATTGTTTATTTTCCCTAATCATTTCATTTTTCCTAACACATTAGCGTAATTAGTACATGTGCATGGTTTTCAACTCTCCCTCCACGCTAGTGCTGGTGCACTTCCTCTAAATTAAGCCTTACTTAATTCCTAGCCCATTAGTGTAATTAGTACATAGGCGTATAACCTGAACAGGTAGTAGGCCATGGTGCTAAAAAAAAAGCGCAACTATAATCATGCGCTTTGACACCATCATGGTGTAGCTATTGGTGACACGCTCAGTTCCAAATATTCCCTTCTCTTCAACTTCAGTAGTTGACTGTATGACGCCACGAAGCGCTGCAGATAAACTTGTAGTGCTGTACCTATCTGGTGACGCGGGTTAGGGTATTAAACTTTTCTCTCCCTTCTAATCCCTAGATTTATGCTCACATAGTGAAGGAGGCAAAGGAGGATGTGAATTACTATGTCCCGCTTCGTGGAAAGGTGAAATAAATTTAATACTACACTCATGATATCACACACATTCGCGTTTTTATTCTCAAGCTTAAAGTGTGGAGAACGTAAATCAAGGGCATTTTTTTGTGATTTGTACATAAAAAAAAGTTTGGTCAAAATAAATCAAATGATTCTTCAGTAGAAACATAAAGTTTAATTTTCTTCACTAGGTGGATTTCTTGAATATCTGTCAAAGGCGTCCTGAAATTTAATGACAACTTTTTTTCTTCATTTAAATGGTTTGTCATCTAACGCCGCAATGCTCATGACAGATATTCATCAACTGTTTATATCATATTTGAAGAAAATTAAACTCTTTCTACTGGAGCAATATTTGATTTAATTTTGGCCAAAAAAGTTTTGCTATAAAAACTGCAAAAACACTGACCTTTCTTAACGTACCCAACACCCCCACCTTAAAAGCTCATCTTTCGGCTAATTAACCGGCAAATGATATAAAATATAAGGGTTAAACCAAAAGTCTTGCCAGTTAACCGGCCAGTGTGGATCACGGTTAAACGTGAAAATTTACAAAACTATAGGATGATCATACTTTTTTTTACATGAAAGTACTGTTTTTAGGGTTATGTCATGTTGTCCTATAGAACATGTTGTAGTACAGCCATAGGTACTGGTTTTTAACCAAAAAGTAACTCTATTTTTAGTTCGAGAAAATAATATTTTGAATTGAACACTACTAGTTCAAAGAACTTCCCCCTTGAGTTTTATTTTTTCGAGAAGTTGTACTACAAGGTCTTATTTGCCAAAAGCTATGAAGGCGTGTAATGACAAGGTTCCTAAACTCCATTCACGGTAGGAATTACTCTCTGAAAGGTCTTTTTTCCTACCAATATCCTACTATATAATAGCTTTCTGGTAGGGAAAAAGGCCTTTCAGAAAACAATTCCTACGCTGAACAGACGTTTCTAATATGTAATGCATGGATACAAATAAACTCCACATTAAAAGGGAAGCAAGTAACTACGTTTTACTTTTTTTTTTATGCATACGTCTCTCAAAGACGTTTCTTCAAATTGCCTAATATTTGTTTCTAGGATTGTTATGCTTTTAATGCTATGTATTATTAGAACTTTTGTACTGGAGTATTATTTTTAAGTGATTACAACTAATTTCCTTAATTTATTTATAGTCAGAAATAGCGTATAACCCGAACGAGTAGTAAGACGCGGTGCTAAATTAAAAAATATGTATATATAGTCAATAATGAAAGTAGAAAAATAAGCTAAAATTAAAATTTATATTTTTTATCTGTTCCGAGTAGAATTTTTCTTTACCTTAATATTGGTTCCTTAAATGACAATTAAACTAATGTTATTATTATTATTAGCACTGCGTCTTACTACCCGTTCGGGTTGTACGCACTTACGCTAATGTGTAATGGTAGGGTGATTGTGAGACGAAATGGAGGACCTACAGTTTAACGTGGAATCCGAACCACGGTGGAGGCCTGGCATTCCTCACATTCACAAGTTGTGATTAATACACGTCTTGTCAGAGGTGAAGGAAGGGTTTGGCAATCAGATAAATCTGTGCCGGGACCGAGGATTGAACCCCGGACCCTCAACACAGAAGTCTGACACCTTACCCCTAGACCACCAGGTCACCTAAACTAATGTTCTTTTAGGAGTTATTTGACTTGATGTAAGCTTTTAACCTTGAATTTGAAATGATAATAGTTGTGTTGTGTGGTTTTTTAAATCTCTCTCTTCCTCTATTTTTCCTTTGCCTACTATATTTATCTTCCCCTTTTTAAACATCTGGACTTATACACAACATATCATGTATGCTAAAAAAAATAGTCACCTTTGTGATTGAGCTTTTGTCCTACTTTTACTAAAAAAATAGCTTTACATCCTACAGAACGAAACATTTTATGGTGGGTAGTTGCAGTGAAAAAATAAGAATTATATTATCAGTGATTCCTTAAAAATTTATATTTAATTTTTCACGAATAACATTATTTTACGTAATTTGGACTTGATTATTGACGATAAATGTTTGCCATAAGATACATATATTTGATATAATAAATTTAAATATATAAAAAGTATATAAATACAGTTACATATCGCATTTTAACCGGCTTGCTAACTTATTTTAACTAGTACTAGATAACAAGTGTGTGATAGCCAAATTTAACAACTCTGGGAATATTTATTTTTTGGATGTGAATGTTTATTCTACTCATTTTATGTCACATACAACAAATGAGCTTTTAAAAATTGTATTTTTTTTACGTAAAAATAAGTCTCCCGAAGATCTGTCTACACAAAATGTGTATCCAATCCGTCTTTCTTTGCCTCTTTTATCCGCCTTGGTAACACCCCTTCAATGTGTTTATCTTTGCCTTAAGCACTCTCGTTTATTCCACACGAAATACTCTTTGCAAAGAGAGTTCGTGTTTTTATATAACGAACCCTGAATACTCGGTGTTTCATTTTTTTTCCTTCTTTATTTTTGATTGAGAAACTGAGAAGCATTTGATAGTGTAGATTTGGCATTACATTAGCTGTCTACAAAATGACTCCGTGGGTCACGGCATAAATTCCCGACCAAGTATTTTGGGGTGGCTTACCCCCCTCGATTTCCCCCACCATCCCCTACCTGTACAAATGTTCGCGCCATCCCTTAAGATTGTGTGGAAGATAACGCAAGTAAAGATCCATCGTTTTATAGTTTTCAAAGCAAACTTTTTTGGACAAAATAAATAAAATATTTTCCTGTAGATGCATTTAATTCAATTTTCTATAATTTTCTACACATAATAGTTTTAATGGTTCTCGAAAATTTGTTATGAGCACTGTAACATTTGATGGTGTTTTTTTTTAGCACAGCATCTTATGACTGATTCGAACTCCAATTTCCCTGTCATCGTAAGTCTAGTCTATTGTGAGAATGACGCCTTAGCTCATGTGCAGCCATCTACTAAGGTGATGAACTTT
Source organism: Timema podura (assembly GCA_033556935.1). Classification (NCBI taxonomy): domain Eukaryota; kingdom Metazoa; phylum Arthropoda; class Insecta; order Phasmatodea; family Timematidae; genus Timema; species Timema podura. Next base: position 23,222,016 of record JAVRXN010000014.1, read on the forward strand.
TTAAATGAAGAGGAACAGTCCTGTTAAAATACTACAATGTTCATGACACATATGGGATTGCTATGTGGAAACTTAAACTAAACATAGGCCCATCTACTAATGCATTAATTGATTTATTTTATCCATAAAGATATTTTGTCATTAAAACCGTAAAAATAAGATCCCTAGTTTACGTATTATTCTACTTAACCTCAAAATACAGCTTTCTTATCTTGTGTTTTTATATTAGTTAGTGTTAAGTTGCAAAAACCACAAACTTTTAATGATAGGTGTAACACATACACACGCACACACAAAGTAATAGAGTACTTGTTATTTGAAAATTAAACATTCTAATCTAAGAAAAAAGGAGTATGAGGGTGAAAAATATGAAGGAGCTAGAATAGCATTCACAAAGAATGAAAACATTAGTTGGCCCAAGAGAATTATATTAACATAATTTACCCATACCTGAGGGTAAGCAAATAAAAAAAAAGGTGTGAACCCTCGTTTTTTATAATTTATAATTTTCCGGGGTTGATTTTTAAATGGCTCCCCCTCAAATGCGAGTATATTTCTACTAAATTCTCTCTTTCCCATACCTATTTTATTAGTGCAAATTTGCGTAAAGAACGTTTAATATAGTTTGTCTGTGACTGAGAGATCGGGGTATAAATCCCAGCAAAGTTTATAGAGGGTGGTTTTTCCCTGAATGATTTCCTACTGCACTCTCAACGAAAATAAAAGTACATTTTCTTTAAATGCTACCTTACTCGTCCCTTAACTTTCAGTTTAATCAAATTCGGTTAGCTAGGATGGGTAGTAAGATGCGTCGCCAAAAAAATAGTAACGATTTTAACCACTAATATTTATTGGTCTTTTATATATAAAATCCATTGGGCTTAGGTGGACTGGGACTGTTTTTGACTCCAGGCTAACACCAACATTTTTCCTCCCAAGGTAGATTGGGCAGTACAAGCCAAGCCTAACCTAACCTGACCTAACCTAACAGACCCTAACCTTGCTCTCCCTCCCTTTGGAATTAATTTTACCTCGAACATACAATTAGGAGTAGCTGACGTTCAGCCGGATGACTTAATACTGAACTAAAGTCTGCTGGCGATTTACTATATTTATTTTTCAATTAATATTATACCGTGAAGCTCTTAATCCACCTATTAAAAATAAAATTAAAGTAGAATCGATGGCGCCCAATTCACCATTGCCAAATCCCTCCCTGTCGAATATATTTCTGTGGATTCAGCATACTAATGTTTTCAGCTAGAATCGCTCAGGAGACTAAATATTCGTTAGTATAATTTGTCATTTTAACTAAACCTTCCTAATTGAGAGCTCATAACAATGAACCAGGTAGGATCACGCTCCGATAAGTCGAATTAAATTCGTGTGTGTTACAGTCATGATTAGCGCTTAATGTCTCTCTTGGTTCAGTAGATGGGAATGGTGTCACGAATACCTGGAAAATATTTGTTTTCAACTTCATCCAGCAAAATATCGTCCAATTACTATGATTAATATAATTTTTAATTATAGTAAGAAAGGGGATGTAGTAAACACTTTAACGTAATGTAGTAGGCTACCGAGGGGATACGGGGGTTACGTTGTAGGCCTACAATGCATTTTACTAGGAATGTTTAAGGTAGATTTGGTATAAAAATATACCCACAAAATCGTAGAAAGCGAGAGAAAGAGAGAGTGGAAAAGACATTTAGGAATAAAATACTAAGTACCTGTCGGGAGTTCAAACTTTAAACGGACGAGGTCGATGTCTTAACCCACGGGTTCACGAATGCGGTATGTTTGAGTGAAAAATCCGATAATAGTTAAATTTTCAAATGACCACTTGACTGATATTCAGTGATTTTAAATACTTTGTGATAGTTTGATCATTAATAAAAGACATAAGTATTGACATTTTTACTGAATCAATGTGCTTAGTTGTTTAGTTCACTTTTCTTCTATTGAAAGGCCGAATATAAAGTGTCTCAATTTTCACAAATATGCCTTTTTTTCCCCCCTATGTTTTCCATGTTTCCATCGTGTCTAATCTACTCTCCCCTCCAGTCCATATCCCTTCGATAAGGTCTTTAATAACCTTGACCTTAAACATAATAATAAACTGGTATTATACGCCTACAGTGTAGAAATCAATACACACACCATGATCTACCCCAACAACGCGCCTAAACCAAATTACTAGCGCACCCTTCTCCGAAGATGAGAAACCACGGTCCATCTTATGTCTCCTGAGATTCTGTCGGGAATGCTGTTCTCTCATAGGAGGTATTAGAAGTCCTACACCCCTCTCTCCCCCGACTACCCCAGCTTTCTCTGTTAAATATTTACATGGTTGTCGAGAAATTCCAAGCTCTAATTCTTACGTCAGAATCAAAACATGGCAGACTCTACGTTACCTTTGTACTTCCTTGCGCATCACTACATGGATATCATATCTGAGGAAACTGCTTGGCTACTAATGGGAAACAACTTTTGTCATTATTTTGTTTTCGTGTGTGCAATCTTCCCTTAAATATTAAACAAATTTGGTAACGCTTATTCGTGAAGGTTGCCAGTAGCTCCCTCTTACCCCTATAACATCATCTTCTGACATTGAAAACGAGGAGATTTGGCAACAGTTAGTCAAAGAGAGAGAGAGCGAAGATAAAGCTTTTCTACATAAAACCCCGCAGTTCTCTCTGAGGCTATACAGATTAATCGGGACTGTCCCGTTTTGGAGACATAGAAATTCGTCCTTTTTTTTTTTTTTTTTTTAGAAAATTGCCTTTTGTCCCAGATATTAATAGCAACATGTAAAAACCCATTTTTTCTTAAAATCCAACTATAACCTTCCAGTGGTGAATATAATTCGTACAATGAATCATTTTAAATCTCGAATTATATGTTAGCACAACCCTTCTACCTATTGAAAGAAGCAAAAACTGATCCTTGAAAAGGCGCCGGACTTTTAGTTCAATATTTGTCACTCTTGTATCTTTAATAAAATACTAGAAGAAATGTTTTGCCTATTTTGTGTGTGGGGGGGGGGGGGGGCGTGTATGCATGACAGGTGTCCCACTTTTGGCTTAGGCAATTATGATCTCCCTACCTACAGTCGATTCGCGACTAGAGTGGTGGTAGCAGCCAGTTAGCAGAAGATTTTTATTTTGAAAATTGATTGAAAGTCACTGTAATGTATTGAAAGAAAGAAAATTTATTAATAAAACTTATTACTTTTTTTTGTTTTTTCGAGGTTGTGGCAACAAGAGATATTATAATTCATGAAATTATAAATTAAAAAGTAGGTATTATAAACACACTTTTATCTTCTTATAACTGGCCACCAAAATAAACAAAAGATTTCTTATAACTGCTCATACACATACACATGCTCATAAACATAGCCAAACACCGTTTGTATGACGTCATCAAAGGCCTTCGTTTCGTCAGGTTCGCCATCTTAGTTTGTGAAGAGAACGCTGCCTTTTAGAGAATCTCGTTTGTAAAGCATTTTTAATGTCATGAGTATCGTGGCATTAGATGAGAATTTTTTTTAAACGATGAGTTCAAATCCCTCATTAAATTCCAGGTCACTCTTGACAGATATTCACGAATTGTTGATATCATCATGAAAAGTAAATTAAACTCTATATTTCTACTGAAGCAATATTTTATTTATTTTTGGCCAAAAAATGTTTTGCGATAAAAACTGAAAAAATACTGGCCTTTTCTCGCGTCCTCTTCCAGTGAATCACAGACGCCGCTTCCACAAAATAAAATAAAGTTTTGCTAGCTCCAGCGGCGGCGAATCAACTGTGTGTATAATGTATGAATCCTTTCTGGATTCTCAGGAAGTTACAAGGATGCTAGGAAAGTTGAGGAGGTCATCAAAATTCAATGAATGACTCGACAGAGAAGCACTCAAAGACTGGACTGGACTGTCCTGTCCCGACTGACCAAGACCAATTAATTAAGTTCAAGGAGCAATTCATTAATTCTGCTCTCTTGCCTGTCGTGAATACCTCAAGAATCGTCGGGCTATGGAAAAGTTAATAGAGCTATGATATTATGTTGTTAAAAGATCTTTTTTAGAGAAACTGTTTTGATTAATGTATTTTTTTTCTAACAGGAAATATTTAGTATAGGCCCAGTGGTTTTTTTGTTGTTTTTTTTAGGGCGTCGCATGTGATCCTCACGCTGTTATTTTACTGATAGGAAACCAATCCTGAAGCTTAAACCACTTAAACCATCCTTAATCTTCTTATAATATTCTGTTGTGAACCTATGATATATTTTTTAGCAATGCGTCTTACTACCCATTCGAGTTATAAATTTCTGTACTAACTACGCTAATAGTTTTAGGGATTAAGTAGTTTATATTTATAGAAAGTGTACCCACATTTTCGTGGAGGAAGATGGGAAAACCAGTTTGAAAAAACTACCCTCAGTACAACCAACCGAGATGCGAACCTCGATCTCCCCGTAATCGACAATCTTGTCTGCTGCGAGAGTAACGCGTTAGACCATGTGGCCACCGATGCAGGTTTATGAAATATTACTTTTTATTAGAATAAGGTGAAATACATGTGTCTAACAATTTTTTAATCATTTCTAACCATTTTTTAACCATCTCATAACAGCTACACTTCTAGTGAGATATCATTAAAATCATTCTAATTCCACCTTTACGTGATTTTTTTAAATTAGCCCAATTAAAATATTAAGTTTTCAAATACAGGGGAAATGTTGATACCCTTTTACCTCCATTTTGTTATAAGCGGTATTTTGAAATAACAAATCATTTCTAAAATAATGTGCGATTTATGGACGTCTGCAAAGATTCTCATCGTTCTCCTATAATATATAGCTTATATTTTCAAAAATGTATCCGATTAGATCATTCACAAATATTTTGTTGGAACTTTGTCAACAAACATATTCTTAGTGTGGAAATTATTTACGAGCCTCTTAGCCCCAGTTTATTTAATTCTTTATCACCCGTACATGTGGATACGTGTACAAGGCCGCAAGGCCGTAGCCAGGGAGGGTTTTGAGGGTTCAAACCCCCACGAAATTTTATGAACAGAATATATATGGATTTATTTATGGTTCAAACAATATTAAAATTAAGATACAAATACAAATTAGGGGGCTGTGTTAGCATAAAAAGCAATTCAGAGAGCTTCTAGAGGTGTTAAATATTTCGAAATTTTCCTAGCCTTCGGCATTTTGGGGGTTATTTTACCATAAAAAAACTTCACAGAGTTTCAAAAAGTGTTTAATATTTAAACATTTTCCAAGCCTTCGGCAGTTAGCGAGTTATTTTACCAGGAAAAAAACCACTTCAGAGAGCTTCTAGAACTGTTTTACATTTAGCATTTGTTCTAGCTTTCAGCAATTGGGAGATGTTCCACCAACCCCCCCCCCTTGAACCCCCTGAAATTATTGGCTGGCTACGGCCTTGCAAGGGCGTCATTCTCGTCTTTAACAATTTTCTGGTGACAGTAAGGTCAAGGATCTTATCTCGGCCAGATATTCTGTGGCCCTTTTTATCGTAAATATTTTCCCATTCTCACTCCACGCAATGCGGGTACAGTTTATCTAAACTTTACCTTCCTTATCTCTTAACCTATAAGTGTAGAAATGTGGATACGCCGGACGGGTAGTAAGACGCGGTGCACAGAAAATAAAATATACAATATCCATTGAAGCGGCCCCTATAATACACTTTCTAAACAAAGGATTACAATAACACATGGCTTATAAACTAACTTTAAAACACAGATGACAGGGGATGATGTTTTTTAATTAGTTTATTTGACAAACACGGGTTATTAAAGGTTTAATCCTAGGCAGTGGTTCCCAACATTTTCTAGCCTAGCGCACATTTCTGATAGTTGGATTATGGTTACCCCCCCCTCCCATGACATACCTCTCCACCCACCTCGCCCAAAGTTTAATGTAATAAGCATGTTTAAATCAGTGATAATAATCTCAAATTCATGTTCATTGTACATTAATATTTAATTATATCAAACAAAAAAATTATTATTAAGTATATGTGCATTTTTCGTGGCATAACTCATAATCCTTATGACTAAAGCACACGTTAAAACACAATTTATGTTAAAAAATTATAAACATAAGTACTCTCAAAATTATAGAACATAAATATTAAAATAATTTTAAGAACCTTTTGTTTAAAGATTTCGTTGCCTGTTATTATTAAAATAAAGTTATTGCTGTAATATCCATACAAAAAACTAAACACCTCCCTTACAACCCCTTACAATCTACCACCCCCTTAAATTCAAAACCACCCCGTGGGGGGCTGAACCTTCCGGGTTGGAAAACACTGATCCAAGGGGCTAGAAAACAAAGGGTAGTTTAATAAGGGGGAAGCATATCCTCATCATCGTGGAGGGGGGGAGGGGGAAACCAAGGTTATAAATCACATCTTTGAAAACGACCCCTAAGGAAATCGGCCGAGATTCAATTTTGGAGTTTTAACGTGTGTTTTTTTCTGCGTCTTACTTTTTATTCGGTTTGTTAGCATATGTAATAATTACTCTAATTTGTTTGGGACTAGCGAAGCTGAATTTAAAAGAAAAGTGCCCACAATGGAGGGAGAGTGGAAAGCCATTTAGAGAAAAAAAACTTTGTAAACTCCACTGGGATTCGAATCCCGATCTCACAGTCATACGCAATACAATATATATTGTGAGAGTGTCGTCTTATACAAATAGGCCACCGAAGCGGGTAGTTATTTATTATGTTAACACACAAACACACGCTTTATTTTATTTGTATAGTACAATATATTATAAGGTATTAAATTGTACTATTTTATTAATCAAATTTACAAAATTATAATCTAATCTATTATATCATTATATACATATTATAGCCTAATTTGTGAGTTTTATTTACACAATAAATATTATGATTTACTATACCATATATTTTATATATAATATATCTTTATATATATAATTCTTCTGTACGTGTGTATGTCACTGAACTCCTCCTAAACGGTTGGACCGATTTTGATGAAATTTTTTGTGTGTGTTTGAGTGGGTCCGTGGATGGTTTAGATTCACAATTGTACCCGGTAGGTGGCGCTGCAATCGGGTTCTAGGAATATATATTTATTTTTTAGGGAATTTTTTTCTGGGGGGATTTTTTTTATATTTTGCATATCAGAACATGTAACCCCAAAATTTTTTTCGATACAGCTGATATTTGTGGAGTTGTGGGCGAAATGCCAAAAATGAAAACATGTTTTATTTTGTATGTTGTCTTGACTAACACTGAGTTTGTAATATTTGTGTTACTCACTAATTGGAGTTCATATATATATATATATATATATATCAGCCATTGTATATTTACAAACTTCTTTGCAGGGGTGATTGTGGTTGAATTTCTGGCAACCCTTTTATGGCTGCCCCACTTGCTCCCTTTAGCGCCGAATTGGTGTCACGACAAACACCATTCGTCATCATTCATCATTGCTGGAACATGTCACGCGTTCCGGGATATTGGACGCCGAGAGAAACGTCGCGCTTAGAACCGGTTCGGAAACGGTTCAACTGTATCAATTGGATCAACAGTAAAGCGTCGGTCGCAAAAAGGGTGGGTGATACTCGTCTCAATTAGTCCAACCAAACAGAACAAAATCCCCCAACTAAACAATAAACTATGTTGTAATACATTTCAATTTACAAATCCATTATTACAAAATAAATTTGTTATTTTGTTCATATTTGAACACACACACAATGCTCAATTGAAATTGTAACCATATACACACATGTACACAACGTTTCAAATAAAGTTCAACCCCTTTGCTTGGAAGCAATACGTGTATTTTATTATTTGCATACAGCATGAGTGCTATGCAAGAAGGCTTGCCTGAGGAAGAGCTCCTTACAAAAGTTTTAAAAAACAACTAGATTTTTTTCATATGTTCATAAGGCAAGTAGGCCTAATTTGTTCTTTAACTGTGACTTTTTACATATATTAATTTTTAACAACTGTTCGATAAATAGATATAGACACTCTCTGTGGCTTTCACGTAAAGTGCTGACCTCAAGACCCAATGTTCACGGCTTCAAACCCAGCCGAGGTTGAAGGATTTTATTGATCGATAAAGATCCGTGACACAACTTCCTTCGGAGGGGGAGTAAAGCCGTCGGTCCCGTGTCAATTGTGGTATGTTAAAGAACTACGGTTTTGTGAAAATACCTTTCCGTAAAAAATTGGTAGACCCTTTCGTGCTCGCTTATAGAATACAGTATGGAAGGCGTCGGGAAATAACTCCCCTGGTTCATAAGATGTCTACCAGATGGTACAGGCAGCACTAACCAGCTGAAAAGCTCAGTGCATGCCCAGCTCCGGATGTATAGAAATCACATCAAACCAACTTTCGGGTTGTTGTGTTAAGAAGAAGAAGAAGAAGAAATTGGAAATACCATTTCTGTAAATGCATATTACGACATTGGTAGTGATTAATTATAATAAATACAAACATAATATTTTACTATATTGTTCCTGTTATATTGTAGGCTTATATCAATAATAATATTTAGCACCGCGTCTTACTACCCGTTCGGGTTATACGCTTAAGTACTAATTACGCTAATGGATTAGGAATGTGGAGGGTTGAATTTAAAGGAAGTGAACCCGCATTTGCGTGGAGGGAGAGTGGAAAACCATTTAGGAAAAACCAACCCCAGTTCACCCGACCGAGATTCGAACCTCGATCTCCCCGTCCTCAGCGGTCGAGCTCAACACGACTAGCGCGTTAGCCAACTACGCCACCGAGGCGGGTTATAGGCTTATATCAAAAGTGACAGCTGCATATCCATGGCGTAAGGCGTAACTTTCTTAATATACAGACTATACTACGACGACGGAAATATCAGGGTTGTAATTCCAGTTGGGTGTACTAAGGGTGATTTTTGTAAATGGTTTCTGTCTGTCTGTCTGTCTCTCTTTTTCTCTCTCTGTCTCTCTCTCTGTCTCTCTCTCTCTCTCTTTCACACACACACACACACACACACAGTGCTAAAAAAAAGTCCATATTACATGAACGATGCTGGTTTTGTCTAAATAGAACTGAGGAATAAAAATGACACGAACTTTAACGCACAGTAGATTTACTCGCTAAGTAAATATATTCTATACTCTCGAGTTCTTCTTTATCTCTTGTAAATTCACTGTTTCTGTACAAATAACCATACAAAGTAGGATAAAAATAGAGTTCTGTTAATTGAAAAATAATAATACTTTCAACCGAAGTACTGAATTGCAAACAGATGAATCCAACTAGCGTTGTGTGTGTGTTTATATATATATATATTATTTATTTAATAGAAAGTTGGAGATTCTACCTATCTCATTTTTAGAAAAAGAGGGTTAGTAGACGCCCAGAAAAAATATAACGCTCTTTTTCTTTTATAAAATTTTATTCAAGACAAGATTTTTTTACCATAATATTTGGGTATTTTTAGATTATTTTCAAATTCAAGACTATATTAGCTATTTTATTAATTTCAATCCGAAATTTCCCACATTTTATAGATAGAGGCTTAATATTTCAAAACCAAATTGACAGTTTTACGGATATGGTGAAAACAATATTTTTTTAAGGGAAAATGGAATATTTTCTTAAATTTGATTTGTATTGTAGAAATACTTGGTTTTTTAAGCGTTTACTGTTTGACTTTCTTCACATGACTATGGAAAATTCGTAAATTCGTAATCAAGATCAAGCTATATAACAGAGTTTAAACTCCTACATTTGAGATGACTGATGTACTTTACGTTTTTAATATCACTCAATGAATATTATATTACTAAAAATGAGTATAGTTTCGTAGTAAAATAAATGTATTAAATTAAGTGTGGGTCAATATTTTCAATAACATCTATTCTCTTTAGAACTTTTTTTTTTTAACGAGCACATTTTAACACCATGGTTGATCAAAGTGTTTGACGATGTCCGGCTGTATAATGTTTGGTGGAAACGTTCAAAGAAGAAACCAAACTACGCATGCGCAATTTACCCAATTTCTTTGTAGACGTAGAGTCCTGCAGTCCGTCACAACCTTGTAATTGTTATCAAAGTATATTCGTGATTTCCAATTTGTGCATGCGTGATTCATCCACTTCCTCTACCTTTGCTGTTAGTCCTGCAGTACGTCACAACCTTGCAATTGTTATCAGAGTATATTCGTAATTTCCAATTTGTGCATGCGTGATTCATCCACTTCCTCTACCTTTGCTGTTAGTCCTGCAGTACGTCACAACCTTGCAATTGTTATTAAAGTATATTCGTGATTTCCAATTTGTGCATTCGTGATTCATCCACTTCCTCTACCTTTGCTGTTAGTCCTGCAGTCCGTCACAACTTTGCAATTGTTATCAAAGTATATTCGTAATTTCCAATTTGTGCATGCGTGATTCATCCACTTCCTCTACCTTTGCTGTTAGTCCTGCAGTACGTCACAACCTTGCAATTGTTATTAAAGTATATTCGTGATTTCCAATTTGTGCATTCGTGATTCATCCACTTCCTCTACCTTTGCTGTTAGTCCTGCAGTACGTCACAACCTTGTAATTGTTATTAAAGTATATTCGTGATTTCCAATTTGTGCATTCGTGATTCATCCACTTCCTCTACCTTTGCTGTTAGTCCTGCACTCTGTCACAACCTTGTAATTGTTATTAAAGTATATTCGTGATTTCCAATTTGTGCATTCGTGATTCATCCACTTCCTCTACCTTTGCTGTTAGTCCTGCAGTCCGTCACAACCTTGCAATTGTTATTAAAGTATATTCGTGATTTCCAATTTGTGCATTCGTGATTCATCCACTTCCTCTACCTTTGCTGTTAGTCTTGCAGTACGTCACAACCTTGTAATTGTGTTTTAGTATATTTGTTATTTATTTAATCATGAAAGAGGTGATTAGAGTGGAATGTGTGTCATAAATTGGATGAGACCAAGAATATTGACTATTCACAGACTCTCCTACTTCTTAGACCAGGGTTGTCCAACGTCTTCATCCCAATGTCCAAATCTGATTATCAGTTTGTACCGCGGGCCGAACATATATTTAATAATCCCATCAACTTAATATAAGCCTAAAAGTAACAATTAATAAACAATTATTTTCAATACTTATATATAACTTGTATTTTTGGTTGGTAGAATCTTTCAAATTGTAGGTCTACTCCCAAATAAAAAGTGTATTTCCCGAAAATTATTATGAAATATGCAAACACAGACTTTCATAAAACCATTTAACATTGTAAATATATATTTATACCAATCAAATAAATGCACAATAAAATGCAATCATAACCTTTTTAACTAAATATTTTTATTTGAATCATTAACTATTTCACATCTGCCAAAGATGCTTTACCTTTAATTTTTTTTTTTCCTCCGGGATACTTTGAGGGCCACATTTTCAGTTGAACCACACTGTCTTAAGGTAAAAGAAGACAAAGGGTAGAATAGATAACTAAATCTATGTCTTCCTTGCCCGTAGCCATATTGTCTATTGAAGGGAATTTTGTTTTGTTTCATGAATTTCTTATTTGGCCTGATAATACCCCACAGCATCCAACCCTTTGTTGTCTGAAACAATTTGTTCCGAACAAATCAGTTGGCAAGTGGCCTTACACCTGCAATAGAATGGGACTTCCGATGGAATTTCAGTAGGATATACTGTGGGTGTTCTTTCCTAAATGTTTTTTTACTCTCCCTGTATGCAAATTTGGATTTCCTCTAATAATGTACCTTCCTTATCCCTTCCCCATTAATGTAAATATGCAAATAGCCTGGACGACTAATTACACGCGATTCACACATAAAAACACACAAGGGGCCATACGGTATAAATGATCAAGCTCGCAACTAAACTGATCACCGGGGATTTAAAGACAAAGATGTATATCTCAGACGGGTGCCCTCTAGTATAATTATCATAAGAAGAACCTTTTAGAAAATACTAACTTTTGCTTGCACAAAAAAAATATTATATTTTGCTATTATGTTATTGTTATTTTATAGGTGTTGGTAGTATCTATCAAAAGTGACAGCTGCAGATCATATGACTTGACGTAGTTTTATTATTTTATTGTAGAGTAAGGGGGTGTTCACTGTAGTCTTATTATTTTACTGTAATTATTGTAAAGAATAATGGGGTTGTTCCCTGTGGTTTAATTATGTTGTAATTATTGTAAAGAGTAAGGGGTTGTTCCCTGTAGTTTTATTATTGTATCGTAATTATTGTAAAGAGTAAGGGAGTTGTTCTCTGTAGTTCAATTATTTTATTGTAATTATTGTATAGAGTAAGGTGTTGTTCCATGTTATTGTATTTTAATTATTGTAAAGAGTAATTGTATTGTAATTATTGTAAAGAGTAATTGTATTGTAATTATTGTAAAGAGTAATTGTATTGTAGTTATTGTAAAAAGTAATTGTATTGTAATTATTGTAAAGAGTGATTGTATTGTAATTATTGTAAGGAGAAAGAGGTATGTTTACAATTCATGTTTGCCAAGTTTCCACGTTATTCAGTTGTTTTTTTCCCTCGTGTGCGCGCTTTCGATGCTCTCCGCACATCAAGGTATCAGAGTAAGATAAATCTAGACGAGATCTTCTCAACACGTCATCGATCAAAACTCTAACATAGGCCTACATACAAAATGCACGGATGGGATAAAGGGAGAGAGAGTGAGAGAGATTATAGTGGGGAGAAAGATAGAGATAGAAACAAAGAGGAGGTTTACCAGTGTTATCTGTATAAAGCAGAGTTCCAGTGTTCAGCTCGTTGGTTCGTTAATTTACTAAATGGGGCTTCAAACAGGTGGATCACACAAAGTTCAGAAGCAAGCGGTTATGAGCCCCCTCGTCTATTTTCGGCTTCCCTACATAGAAGGTTCAAGTGTCTCCTTCAAGACTTTTATACAACATATTGAAATAAGCAAAAGAAATATACGCGAATCCTTTCCTAGTAGAAAGAAGAAAAAGGGGGGAGGGGGTTTACTTACATCACACACACACACACACACACACACACACACACAGAATGATTGGGCGTGTTCGAGTTCCTCCAAGAAAGATGATTTAATCCCCTTTTCAATAAAGGTCACTTAATTCTATGTTCAAGTACCACCACTTGGCGGGTTGGGGGGAGGAGGGATCTAATTACTTCACTTTGGCTGTGGGGAGGTGGAAAGGGGGGGTTGAGTTACTTCAATACACCTGAAGGAATGGATTATAAGTATAGTTTGTTAATTTCTATATATACTTATGGTTCTTACCCAACCTAACCCAACCTTTCATGCGTTAACGAATTTCGTTTTTATTTAATTTTGTAATTCAATGTGAGACACCTTCAGGTGTTGTGAAGGAACTCGACCATTGCTATCGGATTAATTATCTCCGCAGAGGAACTCGACATTCCCGGAATGAATGTATTTATGTGGCCTTTTTTTTAATTAGATACAAATATTAGGACTGAAACCCCCTGGGTGTTTTTTAGGTTTCTTTAAGATATGTTTACTTTTCCCACTGGTTAAGACAGTGGTTGATGCAGTTGATGATGGTTAGATCAATGGCATACTAAGCCAAAGGTATCGGTGTCGATTCCAGTGTCCAAGTGTGATGTTTCAATTTATAGAATATAGTTTAGTTGACAGCGGTTTGAATCCGGGCAGGGTGCGAGGTTCGAGTCCGGGCAGGGTGCGAGGTTCGAATTCGGGCAGAGTGCGAGGTTCGAATCAAGACGGTGTGAGGTTCGAATCCAGGCAGGATGCGAGGTTCGAATCCGGGCAGGATGCGAGGTTCGAATCCGGGCAGGATGCAAGGTTCGAATCCGGGCAGAGGGCAAGGTTCTAATCCGGCCAGGGTGCGAGGTTCTAATCCGGGCAGGGGTCGAGGTTCAAATCCAAGCAGGGTGTGTTTTTTTGTGATTTTTTTTATATATGGTTTCTCGGGCGCCAATAATTAAGGGGTTGAAAAATATTCACTTAACCCGGACCCGAATTGCGCCAAGTCTAGTTCAGGTAGACGAGGGGGGACGAAATAAACAAACACCAACACAAACAAGCTCTTGCCACGTCTTGTCTTCCCTTCCTTAGGTAATGAAATGTAAAAACGCCCTAAGAGCCACCAACAAGATCTGTATTAGCTTTTCTGACATAAGTCTGGCCAGTATTAACAAATTATCTCGACAACAGTGAGTGTCCAGGTGTGTAATTGTTTTATTTTTGTTCTGGTTTTGTGTGGACTGTGATATTAGCGATATATTGATATGGAAAGGATTTAAAGTGAACGAGGGAAAGATCTGATTGTCCATAGTAATTATACGTATAGACAGGTGAATCAACTGAATTTGACGAGGGAAGAAAGGACTGTAGGGCCAAAATATTGACACTTGATAGCGGAAATATTTCCTCGCATATTGGAAGACCAACACAACCACAAACCGCTACTAGATCAAGAATTGAACAGAAAATCCATCAGCAACGCAGTTAAGATGAAAGCTGAGGTTATTGAAGTAAGGACTTTAAAGTTGATCCACCAAGAGGTACATACAGAGAAAAAACTATAAAAACATTGACCCGCAAGGACATGAAATGTTTCAGGAATAACATTAACTGCCAAGTTTGCCTAAATCTTCCGACGAAAATCAATTGGCCTTAGATTAAATTGAACTAAATACTACTCTAGACGAAAACTTTTTGTTGAGAAACGAAAAAAAAAAAAAAGGGGGGGTCGTGATATTTTCTTGTGACTCAAATCTTGAGTATTTGTGTCAGAATAATATTGTGTTAATGGATGGAACCTTTGAATACGCACCGAAATATTTTTTCAGCTTTTTACTATACACGGGTATTTCAAAGGGTCATACATACCTCTGGTATTTTGCCTACTTAAAGACAAGAAAAGGCAAAGCTACAATGACGTTATGAGAATCCTAAAGGACGAGTGCGAGAAGAGAAAATTTCACCTTCAACCTTTATACATTATGATTGATTTCGAGCAAGCACTCCATGAGTGCATCGTGTCAACATTTCCACAAACCAAGATAGTAGGCTGTCGATCTCATTTGGTGCAAGCATAGTAAGCTAAACAATTTTGTTTTACAACTTTACATAAATACTGCTATAATTTTTGACTTGATAGTTGATTATTATACTTTTCACTGTTGAATTATTTTACGCTGTGTTTTACTACCTGTTTGAGTTATACGTTTATGTGCTAGTTATAATAGTGAGCTTTGGGATGAGATAGGTTGAAAATGTAGAGAAAGTAAATCCGAATTTGCCTGGAGAGCGAGTGGAAAACCATTTAGGAAAAAACCCCTTCAGTTCACTCGACCAGGATTCGAACCCCAACTTCCATATCATCTGCTTAGGTAATTTTGTTCAAAGTATATATCTGGGGAGTTTTTTAAATGATGAATAGGACTGTATAATTGATCTTCAGAGAAAAAAATTGAATTATAGACAATGTACTAATTACAAATTTTAAAAGAATTCGAAATTTCTCAAAAATAGCTCTAACAATTTTGATTAAAACATACATCTTGGGTGTATTTAAGATGACAATTAATACAGTATGCCTGGTTTTTTGGGTGAAGTCCTTTTAAGGGTAGTTTAGTGATGACTAGTTTTCAAAAATTCAAAATATTTTGAAATTATTTTAACGATTTTGTTAATAGATAGATTAAGCTCTGTGAAGTGCGTGTCCCTCCAAAAATCCTTTGTATGACTGGTTTTTTATTTTATATGTGTTATTATTATATTATAATTTAGCTTACATTTAGCTATTATTGACAATGTTTTTAAAATGGACATTTTACTGTGATGTTATAACTTATAATGTTTAATTTTGTTTTATTTAGTTAAATATAGTTAATTACATAACATTTTTTGACTTGTGTCCTTCTTACCTCCCGACATAGCATTAATATCTGTTTATGTTCAGAGGTGGCGCAATTCGGGTCCAAGCTAGGTGGATTGGCGCAATTCAGGCAAGCCCGGTTTCTCTCTCTTCCTTAACGTAAATGCTGCAGGATTTCCTCTAAATTTCCCCAACATCAACAATCCTACTCTACTATCTTAAGATAGAGTTTCTAGGAAATATACACGAATTTGCGTAGAGGGGTTGTATAAAACTCAATTTCTGAAGAACCACCCTCAGTACACTCCACAGGGATGCGAACCCCATCATCTCCGTCCAGCCTTCAAACCAGACTAAATGAGTTTGACATTTACACCATGAAAACAAACCGACGCGGGTCACAACATGTTTATAGTTAGGCTTGCCAGACGTCCCGGTTTGACCGGGACAGTCCCGGTTTTCAGACAAAGTCCCGGTGTCCCGGCCGGTTTACTTCACGTCCCGGTAAAAATTAAATTTGATTATAGTTCTTATAATAGATGACCAAAAAGTCTAAAAATAATTAACTGTGAAGGATTATTTAGGATAAATACTTTGTCATTTATTTCACTGTACTGTATGAAAAGTGAAAACTGTGGAAGAGTGATGGTCTGCTAATAATATTGTCATCGTATCGTCTTATCTCACCGTCCCGCGCTCTGGGCGAGTCCAATATTGGGCACTAAGGGGTGTAGCTCTAGCGCCAGAAGAGATTTCACTGCACGCTACATCCCCTCGTGTGCAATAACGTTGGACTCGCCCACCTCGGCGCTAGCCGCTTGCGATTGAGATAAGTCAGTCCCCGTCAGCGGTGATTGTTGTGTTAGTGAGCTAACGCTGTTTTATTTATGTTTTAAGTGAAAGTTTATGCGTTCTATGTTAAAATGCCAAAACGGTCATGTAAATTCACCGAGGATTTACAGAATGAATTCCTTTTTTTGAAGAAGTTATGTACTGGTACTGGTAATCATCATCAAGACGAAAGAGTTAAATGTTCACATTGTAATTCTGAGTTTTCGGTTGCTCACGGTGGTCGATCCGATATAAAACATAATTTGCAGTCGATTAAACACAAAAAGAGTTTAGCATGTGCTGCTAGCTCATCAAAACTGACCAGTTTTTTTTAAGACTGCGAGTTCTAATGACAATAACTTAGACTTAGCAGTGAAAGAGGCGACATTTGCTTACCACACAGCAAACCATAGCCTAAGGTTCAATTCGACTTCTTGTTCATCAAAACTAATTTCTAAGTTTTTTTAACCTAAATTCTCACTCGGAAAAACTAAGTGTGAGGCAATAGTTTTAAATGTCATAGCTCCTTTAGCTCAAGAAGAGCTTAAAGAAGACTTGACCAAGTCAAACTACGTATCTCTAAGTATGGTTGCATCAAACAGAAAGGATATAAAACTTGTGCCAATTGTTGTGCGCTACTTTAATCCTAATTCAGCTGTGCAAGTAAAGTTGTTTGATTTCAAATCTGTGGCGGGTGAAACATCTGAAATTCTTACAAATCACTTATGTTCTGTCCTGTTGCAAAACGATTTGAACAACAAAGTAGTTGGCTTTTGTGGAGATAACTGCAACACTAACTTCGGTGGTGTGAAAAGAGCAGGGAAAAACAATGTTTTCCATCGACTCAAAAATAGCCTAGGACGGGAAATCAATGGAATCGGATGTGGAGCACACATTGTGCACAACTGTGTGCAAACTGCAGTAGACAGTCTCTCAATCGATATTGAGGCCTTACTGGTGAAGATTTATAAATACTTCCACATATACACAGTCTGTGTAACAAAACTAAAATAATTTTGTGAATATGCCGAGATACAATACAATAAACTCATTCAACACGGGAACACACGGTTTCTATCAATGATGCCCGCTCTGGAAAGAATTTTACAGATATTTGAAGGTCTGAAAGCGTTTTTTTTTTAGACCAAGAAATGTGCCCATCAACAATAAAAAAGTTGTTTACTGATTCAATGGGTGAGCTCTACTTGTTGTTTGTCCACGACAGCTTGCACTGTTTAACAAGGCCATCCTGGGAATGGAAAAAGATAACACTACAGCTTTTGAGGTTGCTGAAGCTCATAAAGATCTCAAAAGAAACTTGACAGAAAGAAAGGCTTCAAACTTTATAACTATGGGCACAAAGAACATCTACAGGAATCTATATGAGCAGTTCGTAACAGAGTGAAAGAATAATTTGATGGCTTTTATGAAAGATTCATTGCATACTTGGACCTCTGGGAGAATAGTTTTGGAAACGTTAAACAGTTGTCATGGGTCAATCTGACCAAAACAAATGCTGTTGATTGAGAAAACGCCGAAACTTCTGCTGAAATTATTAATAGCAGTCTTGATGTACCCGATATGAAAATAAACAATGATCAGCTGTTTGACGAACTTGGGCTTTCTAAGGAGTATTTGTAGTCAAATTGGGAACAATGGAAGCAAGAAGAGACTACCAGAGATGTGATTATTTCAAGTGAAGAAAAATGGCTCAGGCTGTTTGGTCACTTCAAGTAGAATCACATAGAAGCCTCCAATCTGATCAAGATTGTTGAGTATGCCTTCTGCTTACCTGGGACATCAGCACCAGTTGAGAGAGTATTTTCGTTGATGAACAACGCATGGACTGATGATAGGGGTTTAATGAAGGAATCTACGGTTCAAGGCTTGATGACATGTAAAATTAATATCGGGTTAGCTTGTGAAGATTTTTACAACAAGATTAAAACCAAAAAAGACTTTCTAAAAAAAGTCCTAGCCATTGAAAAGTACATGTAAATATAGTTCAAATTTTTATTCCTCATTCAAAGTGTTTATTTTTACTTAAGTAACTTATATATATAAATATTAACATGTAAGAAATAAAATGTTTAAATTTCGGCATTCCGGTGTCCCGGTTGAACATTTCAGAAATCTGGCAAGCCTATTTATAGTAGAGATGGGTCGAATCCTGTATTTTCTCGAATCCAAATCTCTAATCCAAATTCGAATCCTAAAATCTTTAAATATGTTCAACGTAATCGACATGCCCTAAATTGTGGTGTTTGTTTATTTTAACATTGTAATGTTATAAATTGCAAGTGGCAGAACGATCATAGAAACGTGCTTTGATGAGTGAGTAAACAAATAGGACTAAAGTGCTGACAACCCAAACCAGCTTGTCAGCATTCCTCTTGGCAATAAGTCCAAGTTGTAGTATAAATAGTACTATTTTCCGATCTAACAGGGCTGACGATTTAACAACGATTCTAAGGGGTCACTTTGCCCGTTTTTGAAGCTACGTGGGTTAGGACGCCGGACCGTCTAGTACGTGTTCTGGGAGATACCACCTTGCCCAAGGTACCAGGGTTCATAACCGTGTAGGACCACCTAGAATGTCAGTCCAGCCATTGGTTAAGCATTCCTTGCTATACTTAGTTCTGTCATTAGCTCCTGAGTAAGTATTTTCAAATACTTTTATATCTTTTTAGAAACTTCTTAAAACAACATCACCTTTTGTAGTAGTGCAAAGTAGTACAATAAAACTCCTAAAAACCAAAGCCGTACATATATTGTGAACCCACCCAGTCATATATTCAGTCACCACCCTTATCCTCGGCCACAACACATCCTAACAGATTAAGTACACGAAGGGGGGAGGGGGGGGAGTGACAAAATATTTATTTAATGTAAAAATATTCAAAATTCAATGGATAAAAAAATTAAGGCTACTAACCAATGCTTGTTTGTTTATCATGTATATTAAGTCATAAACCAAAAGAGGACACTTTTTCTTTAGTAAATTAATTATATTAATACAATTTTCTCTTTTTTGTGTGTGTGATGTTGTTATTCTCCAAAAATACACATATCAATATAATTCCTTTTATCAATTGCTTACAATTATTGGAAGTTAGATCTTTATAAATTGGTTTAAAGATATATTTTTTTGTAGATTTTTACGAATCACAAATCCCTCTTAATAGGATTCGAATAATCGAGGATTCAAGCTTGTCATTTCGTAAGTTCTTTTCAAAACACCGCGTCTTACATCCCGTCCGGGCTATACGCTTAAGCCTATTAATTACGCCAACGATTTTAGAAAATAGGAAGGCTATATTTTGGAAGTGTACCCGCATTTGCGTGGAGGGGGAATGGATGGAAAACCATTTTGGAAAAAAAACCACCCCCTGTACAACCCGACCGAGATTCTAACCTCAATCTCCCCGTCATCGGCAATCTAGTCTACTGCGATAGTGGCGCCTTAGACCATGCGGCCACTGAAGCGAGTCCCATCTCTAGTTAATAGCCTATGTTTTAATAGGCCAACAGGTGGAAGCCGAAAACAATAAACAGCTACCCACTACCCACCCTCCAGACAATCAAGAGAAATGTTAAGTTAATTAGCGTTGGCAGAACGCTGTTAGTAGAAGAAGGGACCCCGCGTCCCTATATCAAACGTTAATTAGATTCATGGCCCTCCCTCCCCCCTCTACCTCTTACCCCAAGAGCAGGTAGCCGCGCGGGTCAGACTGGCAGAGCACCCTCGCGGTAGATAAATATTGACTGCGACACACTTGTAGCGGGAACGCGATTGGCTGACTCGTAAACACATCCATCTGTGTGTTGGGGGGGGGGAGTGGGGGGGTTAAACAGTGGGAATGGGGAAGGTAGTAGCAATTACTTGCTCGAGATTATCTAGCACCCTTTGTAGAACGGTGGTGGACACCTCGTTAAGGGATGTAAATGTCTAAATGAACCTGTTCGATGCAAGTAGCTAAGCCTACAATGTCGGGAGAACACTAGCTACAGTTTGAAATTTGCTTTCATAGGTGGGTGGGGAAAAAAAGAAATAAAAAAAACAGAAGAACATCTCCATCCACCCAAAGAGCATAGCAATCAAGTTTACATTTCAAAGACCTGAATTATCTATGAATATATATATGACATTATTGGTGTTTTAAAATATATTTCAAGTAAATTATTTCCCCATTTTATAGCACTACAATTATTCTACAATGATAATATTATTATTATTTATTATTATTATTATTAGCACCGCGTCTTACTACCCGTTCGGATTATACGCACTTACGCTAATGTGTAATGGTAGGGTGATTTGTGAGATGAAATTAAGGACCTACAGTTTAACGTGGGATCCGAACCACGGTGGAGGCCTGGTATTCCACATATTCACAAGTTGTGTTCCTCTCTCCTAGGAGTCGAGAAAAAGTTTTTTTTTTTTAATTTGGTTGATATTTTATTATAGGTATTAACGAACCAACTTTTTTGTGTGTTCTTTGCCTTACTACCCATCCTAACTATCCGTGTTTAGTTGATATAATGGGGTAGGAATGAGGATGGTAGAGTTAAGAGAAAATGTACCACCATTTGCGTGGAGGTAGAGTAAAAAAAAGTTTATCAAAAAAAACCTTTTTACATCATACATCATTCGAACCCCTATCATAGTGTATATAATAATATTTTATAATTTCTAGTTTACAAATTATTTTAAACTTTTATGTATACCGGCCCGATGGATGACGAATTTTTTTAAGAATTGTTATTACAGAAAGACTAAACAATATAGACTATAAATAGCTTCAGACTAATTTGTGTGCGATTAAGGGTGTCACCTAATTGAAGAAAAATATCTTCACACTGTGGTATTTCTAATGGGAATGGTTGTTATATTGTAACCCTATTAATAAAGTACTTGACTAAAGAAGTTAATATTAAAGTTTCTAAAATAAATACATATCAGTACACAACTTACAAACTAAGTTAATACTAGAAAAAATACGCTTTTAACTTCCCTAAATGTTATTCATCACTGTAAAATTTAATTATTTTTTTTTGCCAAGCGGCAATCAAACCCGGGACCAACAATTTAGTAGAGAGACACTACCAAATGATCAAAGGTATTGGGCATGTTTCTTAAAAACTTGCCAACAAACTCAAAATACAAACAAAACTTTGTGCAGCATATTTTACACATTTTTTTTCCCCATTGCAGCTCCATGTATTTTTTTAATATATTATTATTATTATTATTATTAATTATTATTATTATTATTATTATTTTGCAGACAAATGCAGCTGCCTCAAGAGTAAAGCAAATAATAATTACTCGCAAGAAAAAAAGAAAGTGGAAATAAGACTCTTATAAAAAGAAGTTGGTGAAAAAAAGAGGGAAGAAAGGTTTTGAGGTAGAAGTGGTCACAAAGTTGTGAGCTGTCCTCTCAAGGATTAGCATCGTTTACCTAGCGCAAGATGAGTTGTCACAAGAGGTCCTTTTCATCCTTTCCTCCTTTCGAGTTGAAGAGCAGTTTTGTTCACCAACCCCTTGCCCCTTGGACATATCTCTCCGCCTCAGTACAATATAGATACAACTGCTGTAGTTGTCAACTCCTTGAGAAATCTCCATTTTCTACGAATATACCAACAAGGTTTTCTTATTTCTTGACAAAGTTTATATTATAGTACGTCGAGCACTAACTTTTTCCTCCTTCCTGTTCTTATTTTAATTATACATAGAAGTTTTAAAGGATAAGTACTACTTTCTCAGCTAAGGAACCATAAGAAGTTTTTTTTCTTAAATTTAGTTCAAAAGAACCAAAGTTGGTAGTGGGTCATTTAATATGTATTTTTAACAGGTAAGTATGCCTATACAAAATGAGTTACGTGTAAGAATAGGCGCTAACCTTAACTTCACCCAAATAAAAACGATATCATTATCATAAAAAACGTTTAAAGACAAATCCATGAATTAATGTTGATTTAATAACAACATACTTACTAAACACTTACAAGTTATTTCTTGACATTACCTATGCATGTATAAATGTGTGTGTGTTTGATCAATTCAGAATATATACAATATATATATTATAATTAGCTATACTACAAATGTAATGGCTCAAAAACATTACAGTTTACATCAATTAAAAAAAAGATCAAATATATTATAGTCACAAAATGAACTCTACCCTCCTTGGACTCAGTGAAGACTTGGTGATAACTTCATCTGTGTTCACTTCTATTTCTCTGTGAACACTGAGAAAAACAAGGCTGGTTAGGCGATCTTGTGCCATGGTGTTACGCAGGTAGCTTTTCAATGTCGAAAATTACCTATCATATGAACAGTGGAGTTTGGAAGAGTCGCCAGTATCAAAAAAATATCCTCACATTTGGATAAAATGTTTCACTACACTGCAAAAATGCTTCTATTGGCAGTACTTGGCCTGTCTTTTAGACTTACACTGCTCCACTTCTTCTTCCATGATTGGAATTCTGCGAAGAACATGTCAGGATGTGGAAAAAGTTTCCTGTAGAAATCTACACTCAACTGCAAGTTTTACCACTTTATCATCTGCAAGATGTTTAGGATCACTTTGTGGATGTTTGAGAGAAACTGGTTGTGGATTTCGGCAGCGTTCCTTTAATTGCACTATTACATTATCTAAAAATTGTATAAATATTGTCATCCTGTAGTATTCCTCTGGACCTGACGCTGGAACATTTTCTCTCTGAACCTGATGCACAGTTGATCCGGGCATTGTGATAGTGCCGCCAACATTTTACGCCAGTATTAATGCTATTGCATAGTACCTAAATTCTTCTTCGGAATTACTGCATTGCAGTTCTAAAACTTCCAAACTGTATTAACATGAGAGCAGACTTAAGAAATATAAATCTTTACTTTTTAAAGTGCCTTTGACAGCTGCAGTGTAAAAGAGAATATTTTCTCAATTACAATGAGGCACATTAAAAACACCCTGCAGTAATGCACTCTAATAATTGGTGTGCCAAATTTGAAATTTCTCGATTTTATGAAGATTGAAGTTTTTCCAGTGCGTTAACTCCTGAATACACTTCTTTGAATCTCATAACTGTCTCATGTTTACTAGCCCATCTGGTTTAACAAATAGAAAGGAGAGCTGGTTTCACAAAGAGAAAGGAGAGATGTTCGTTTTGAAGTAGGTGAATCTTGGACAATGCAGTCTTTAAACACAAAGTGTCTTTATATTATGTAGTGCATTCGCAGTAGAAAGCTATCTGGAGAACAGACTATACACAATTATATTTATATAGGATATATATACTTATAGAGTTAATGTTGCCATTATTTCAGGGGAGTTTCAACCCCCTAAACCCCCCTCCCCCAGTGTAAACCCCATGATAGATTTGTCATTTATTTAATCAATATATTATATTGTAAATCTGAAATGAGAGGAATATTAAAGCTACTACAACTTAAAGAGAAGACTGTATTTTGAACTTAGAAGGTTATTTAACTTAAAACTTTATTTTAAGTTTACAATACAAGTAATACAAATTAATCCAATCAAGGAAATTATAGATGCAATAGATAAAATTACTATTTGGTATCTTAGCTCAGTCGGTATCATGTATGCCTACTGAGCTAAGTGTCCCGGGTCAAATTCTTGGCATGGCCAAAAAATAACTTGGTGAAATGTAGGTGTTCTCTTCCACAGTCCGCCGAGGACGGGGAGATCGAGGTTCGAATCTCGGTCGGGTGAACTGGGGGTGGTTTTTCCTAAATGGTTTTCCACTCTCCCTCCACGCAAATGCGGGTTCACTTCCTCTAACTTCAACCCTCCCATTTTCCTAATCCATTAGCGTAATTAGTACTTAAGCGTATAACCCGAACGGGTAGTAAGACGCGGTGCTAAATATTAAATTAAAAATATTAAAATTAAATTCTTCCACAATGATAAATTAACGGTTGGGGGGGGCTTGATGTTGTGTCTGTTTTAGACTTAAGTAAGTTTATATATCGTGTGATAGTGTAATAATTCGGGTCAGAAAATGGACGTTAAATATCTCAAATAAATAAATTAAGATTATTGTATATGTTTAATGAGTGTAGTGTCTTCTGGGTTAAGCCAGTTTGTAGGAATTGTGCTGTTGTGTGTTTAAATTGTGTTCGTTAAACACACACACACAAAATTCGTAGATATGTACTATAGTATGATTTTGGTAAGAAGAACAGTAGAAGTTAGTTACTTAAGTTACTAAAACAATGTTGATATATTCATACATAAAGTCATGTCACCTGCAGATGTTACTTTTGATAGATATTATTAATACCTATCAAATAACACAAATAATATAAGAAAATGGTATCAATGTTGGCCGCAAAGAAATATGTTTTGATTTTCTCAACTGTTCTTCCAACCAAAATCAGGGTATAGTATACATTTGTACACATATTAACGCTTCATGTTAACTTGATAATAGTTTACGAACATTATGATGTACGCAACGGGAAATTAATCAGTGTGTTGGTATGTGATGTGCACGCAATGTAAGGCATTTAATAATACTTGGTGCTGAAATAATTGAATAGTTACTTAGTGTTTATGTGTCCGCCATAATGAAGTAGAATAACAGATGAGTACATAGAGGGAAAGTGTTTTTAGCGGTCAACCAGGCGAAAACAACAAACACGAGATTATAGAAAGGAGTATTGGATTTTCTGGGTTACTAAATTCACAAGGATACATCCATCCGAAAAGCCAAGAGATTAGGAAGACCGACAAAAAGGATTAACTGCCAACTGGATCGCTCAGACTCTTTACAGACTTTCATTTTGTCCCTTGATAATTTAGTAATGATTTGTTGTTTCAAAATATTGTTTACGTTAAAATAGAAGTGAACGAAAGATACTTAATGGTCTCCATACCAGTAACAAACCTTATATTTTGAGCTGTATAATTAAGGTTGGGTGCTAATGAGCGCGAATTTAGTGCGCTAATTTTGCAGTTTTTATAGCATAAATATTTTTTGAACCAAATAAATCAAATTTTTCTTCTATAGAAACATATAGTTTAGTTTTCTGCACGTGCTAATCTCAACAGTTTTTGAATATCTGGCATGAGCATGGTGGCATTTGGTGACAAACTTTTTAAATTAAGAGAAAAAGTAGTCATTAAATTCCAGGACACATCTGACAGATATTCATGGACTGTTGAGATTAGCATGTGCAGAAAACTAAACTATATGTTTCTATAGAAGAAATATTTGATTTATTTTGGCCAAAAATGTTTATGCTGTAAAAACTTCAAAAATACTTCCCTAAACTCACGCTCACTAGCACCCCATCTTAAGTTGGAAGTGCAGGGAATGCGAGTTTAATACATTGTTTTTAGAGTTTTTTAGAGCAAAACATTTTTCTTATCAAAAATAAATCAAAGATTGCTTTAGCATAAACATGTAATTTAATTGTCTTCACATGGTGATCTCAAAAGTTGTTGAATATATGTCATGAGCATAGTGGTATTTGATGAGAAACCTCTTAAATGAAGAGGAAAATCTGTAATTCAATTCCAGGACACCCTTGACAGATATTCAAGAACAGCTGTTGGTATCACCATGTGAAGAAAATTTAACGGTATGTTTCTATTGATTCATTTTGACCAAAAAAAATGTTTTGACATAAAAACTTCAAAAACATTGACCTTACCTCTAGTTCTCTGCACGCCCATTTTAATAGGGGTAAGCGAAGACCGCTTTTTAAATAAAAAAAAAGTTAAATCAAAAAGAAACTTGAGACATTCGAATCTAAGTCAAAGCCAAAGTGAACTAATTATAAGGTACCCTACTTTATGTTGTAGTCACATAATACTTTTAGTTTTTAAATGATCAACTAAGTGAATCTAGGTTAAAAAAAATTGTTAATTGTTATTTATTTACGTTTTGTTCTCGAAAAGGAGTTCAGACTTATTAATATTTCGAGTTTAAACTAGGAAGTTAGCTGAGCTTATGTGGTAATTATTAATCAACTCTATTATCCCGACCTTTCTACGACCCTTGTATATAGCTTAGAGCAGTGTTCCGCAAACTTTTTAGGCTCACGTTACACTTAACTTGATTACTTACTAAGGGCCAGTTTCATAGTCAGACTTAGTGAGCCTAAAGTTCGGGTTGATACTAAATACAGGACGACACCTACCTAGACCAAAATGGAATGGGCCAGTTTCGCATATGAAACTGGCCCATTCCATTCAATTTCAGGTAGGTAACGTCTTGTATTTAGTATAGCGCCGCACTTGAGGCGTACTAAATGTGACTATGAAACTGCCCTTAGGCTATGGCACTAAGAACTCGAAAGTCATTGCTGCACTACATAATACATCAAATCCTATTCGATATCAACATCAATCTTCACCCTATCCTTCTCGAGCTCGTTCTATCTAGTCTACCTCATTACGCCTAATCCCTATATCGAGCTAGTTTTCAGTCTACTCATAAATAACCATCCTCTCGAGCTATCTCTATCCCCCACCTCATTACACCCTATCCTTATCTTGAGCTAGTTATACCCAGTCCACCTCGTTAAACCCTATCCCTATCTTGAGCTAGTTCTATCCAGCCCACTTCATTACACCCTATCCTTATCTTGAGCTGTCCAGTCCTCTAACCTATCCTATCGACTGTTCATCAGCCCACCTCACTACACCCTATCTCTATCAGGTCCATTCTAATGTTTTACTTCCATCTCCGTCTATCTCTTCCCAATGTTTTGTTCCCACGTTACACTAATAAGCCTAACTTTTTTACGGCCCATTGATTTTGTCTTAGATACGCGCCGCGGCAGAATAAAATGGCGCGAAAGCTTTTGATTTTGTCAGTGTATTTAAAACATTAGTAAGTACGAGTAAGTAATAAATGAGGATCATGTAAGTCTGCCGCTCGTACCAAACAAATTCGTGTTCTATTGAACAGTGAACGTGGGCTCTGGACTGTGCCATGCATGGCCAACCGTTTGCGGAGCATTGGTTTAGAGAACCATCTTATAAGAAGGGGCTGACTTAGGAGGGGGTATCGGCAGATGATTTGTGACACATTCAGAGAAAAATACATTTAATATTCTTTGTTTAGGTTGGAGAAATGGCCGCGCAAACAAGTCATGGCCGAGCTGTGTACATTTTATATTTGGTATATTATTTTTTATGTTAATTTATTAGTGCAGAAGTACTTTGGTCCACATATAATTCATATTCACTTATATGTGTACATGATATTATCTGGCGAAGGGATGAGGGTGAGGGGGAATTTAAAATGAATTCACAAGACAAATCATAATAAACGTGTTTTGACCCAATATAGTTTAATTTTTTTTATTAACTGGAAGCAAAAACTTTACTAAGGACAAATATAATTTTGCACTCCTTGAATAAAGAAATTTTATTCAAAAGTAATAGAGACTCTTTCCTTTAATGTTACGAACGGCTAGCGAGTACCACTGAAGTTCACGGCTTTGACTCAGGAGGTCGGGGTTAAATTCAAAGTAATATTCTTTTTAAAAAACAAAAAAGATCCACTGCATCAGCCTGCAATCGAGAGCCTACTGTCTATCGGCAAAGATAGTGCCAACCTCGTGGACAAGGGTGTCATATGGTCAGCACAACGAACCATTTAGGCAATTATTATCAGTTTTCTAGACCGGAGCCACTACCTTTTCATTCAAGTAGCTCCTAATTTGTCCTCACTTATCTGAGTTGACCCTTTTCCAGACCACTGCTTCACAGAGAATATGGTAATGCTGGTGATCGAACCCGGGATCTCTGGATCTGTAACCAGGAACTCATGTGATATATAGGAAAAATACCGCAAAGGCGACCAAGTAAAAGATTGGAGAAGCAGACCATAAAATGTGTGTGAGAGGAGAATAATGGAAGCGATTATAAGAGGAAGAAAGGGTGGAAGGAAAGAGGAAATAGGCATTTACTAAACTGGACCCAGCCACAGGCTGCAAGCGGTTGAGGATATGATGGTTTAGCAGGTTAATGGTCCCCTTGTACCTTCGACCCAGCGTTGAGAGAGGCGAATGATGTGAGCTAGTGAACTATCGCTGGAGCCGAACTGGAGAGAATCTCTCGCCTAGAGGCGCATGCGCAGATAGGCGGTTGTACTGTCCGAAGGTAATGAACCCCAAACAGCGAACGACAATGTCACCGCAAGACATCCTCCAGGGAAGGAAAGGAATAAATTGCTTGATTGGTTGGTTTCCTGAACTTAAGTATACAACGAATTATTTTCTTAAACTCTTTTATTTGAATATAATATGAAAACAGCTTGTGCATTCAATTTGTGTGTGTGTGTGTGTATGTGTGTGTGTGCGTGTGTGCGTGGCGGTGCGTGTGTGCGTGTGCGTGTGTGCGTGTGTGTGTGTGTGTGTGTGTGTGTAGGGAAAGACCCGTTTAACTCTTGATTTAATTGCCAGATTCTAGCCAAACTTTATATAAACGCACATGCATAGAGATAAAATAGAACAACTCTAGGTTGTATCTTACATTGTATTCTTCTAGAAAAAAAGTGCGAAGGGCAGTTTGTTCAAAGTTTAGGGTGTGATCAATTTTATTTTATTATTATAATTTATTTACAAAAAAAAGGTAAACGAAACTAAAATTAAAAACCAAATCAATGTCAACAGATTCTAACCAAACTTTTTATTCATTTATCCCTTCCTCCCCGAGGTAGAAATATTATTTATTTGTATTTTCCCTGAAGTTTATTTACCGTGCATGGTTTTTAAAACATAAAATTGCATCATTTTACTAGAAATTCCAAACTAAAAACAAAATACTAGTGGAGATCCAATATACGAGTGAAAAAATATTTTATCTAAATAAATTATAACAAACATTTAATCTAACTTTGAACATAATTATGTAGTGTTCGTTTATCCTGTATGGCAACAAGTTAACTTACATGGTTTCACTATGGTACAGCTAATAAGATAGGAGCATAGTGTAGTCTGCCAAAGTAGGACTAATTTTTTTTTTTAGCACCGCGTCTTCTTACCTGTCCAGGTTATAAAGCCTATGTACTAACTACGCTAATCTTAAATCTAGGGCAGACACAACATCCGGCCCCCGCCCGTTAATTCATCACTGTGAATGTATAAAGTCACATTTCACCAATGATAATTTTTTGATCATGGCGGGAATCGAATCCAGGATCCTTAGCTTCATAGGCAGACGCGCTACCGACTGACCTAAGGCGTCGGACATAGGACTGCTACCTTCTAGGGTAAACGAATTGGAACTTGTTTGATCCCAGAGTAATATCCTGGCTAATAAACCAATTTTGTTTGTTTTTTAAACGACAGTAATTATTATTCAACCATATTCAATTTAAAATACGGCTAAGAAAATAGGTCAAACACAAATTTATTTGGTTATAACGTAAAAAATAATAATTTTTTTAAAGTTTATTTTTTAAATAAAACAAGAACTAGGTTAATGTTATATAGGCATACAAAAATTAATTAGCAAATTACATAATACGTGAAATGTAACTTCTCTATAACACATGCTCGCAAAATTTAATTATTACGAGTTCTAGACGTGTGCTGTGGTAATTTAAAATGAATAATTAACCATACTACTCGTAACGACATACTATATACAAAATTAATGTTTGTACGCACATTTATTTATGCCACCATTTTGCTCACATCTAAAAATAGCATCGAATCCAATTTAGAGGCTTGGGTGTAATTGCGGTTACCTCAATATATTTCAACATAATAAATTAACAGTTCCAAATAAGTAATTGCTGATAGCTGTGGCACCGATTAAAAATAATATCCATTAGACAAATAGGAAAATAAAAATATATGTATTTTAAATAATAATAGTGTATAAGTTATGTGTTTTTTAACTGCGTCTTACTAACCGTTCGGGTTATACGCCTATGTACTAATACACCAATTGCTAGGGATTAGGAAGGTTTTGTTTAGATTAAGTGTACCCATATTTGCTTGGAGTGAGAGTGTAAACAATTTAGTATAAACAACCTTCAGTGCACCTGACCGGGATTGAGCCCCGATCAACCCGTTCTCGCCAGTCTAGTATATTGTGAGAGTAGCGTCTTAGAACATGCAGCCACCGAAGCTGATTATAATCTATGTTATACAATTTTTTTAATGTTTTATACGTAGTTACAAATATCGAATTTTGATTTTAATTGATGTAGAAAGAAAGTGAATTTTCTAAACAATGAGTAGCTATTCACAAAGTAACTTAAAACTTACCCGCATCGGCAGGCACGTGGGTTGGTTTGCCAAAAAGGGGCATGTCAGGGTTCAAATTCTAGCCAGGTGTACTGAGGGTGATTTTTCCTAAATGGTTTCCCACTCTCCCTTCACTTGTTACGGGTACATTTCTTCTAAATTATACCCTCCTCATCCTTACTCCAAGATCATAAGTAAAATGCGTATAATACAAACGGGTAACTACACGCGGTGGAAAGAAGTCGTCCTTAACCTGGGGCAACACACATATTAGGCTACATAACTCTAAAAATGTGTCATCTCTAGATGAATCCTCCAAAAATGAATTTAAAAAAAATTTGGGATCCAACCAAGAACTTTTGGACAAATAATAAACATCCCTGCCCCCTTTGGTAGATTTAATTTAATATAAATTCAATCTACAGATTTGTATCTGACATTGATATTTAAATTTTAAATTGGTAAAATACGCAGATGGCAAAAAAGAAAGAGGAGTTGCAGGAAATTATGGATCGAATGGTGGAGATAGGGAGAATATATGGCATAGATATCAACATTGGAAGTCAAAAGTGATGGTGATTTCAAAAAATGAAGACCCGTTTAAAAATCAAAATTAGAAACCAGGAGTTGGAAAACACAGCAGTTTAAATACCTTGGAAGTTTGTTGACAAAAGGATAGCTACTGCACCAAGGAAATTAGATCGAGGATCACCCATGGCTAAGGAAGCTTTCGACAAGAAGAGGTTACTGCTGATCAGCAAGTTGAGTTTGGAACTGAGGAAGAAAGTGATGAAATGCTACATTTGTAGCATGAAACTTGGACACTTTGGAAGACAAAAAAGAAATAATTGGACAGATTTAAAATGGGGTGCTGAAGAAGACTTAAGAAAATCAGGTGGACAGAGTGACAAATGAATAGGTCCTAAGAAGAGTGCGTGAGAAGAGAACTATTTTGGATGTGATTCTTCGGTGCAAAGTAAATTGGATCAAACAAATCCTTAGGAGGAACTGTCTTCTGCATAAAGTCATAGAAGGAAAGGTTGAGGGAAAGAGGAGCTTAGGAAGGAGGAGGAATCAAATATTGGGTGACTTGAAGGAGAGAAGAAAAATCTGAGAGCTGAAGGAGGAGGCAGAGGGCAGGGTTCATTGGTGGTCTAATATCACTGACAAATGGAATGGACCAGTAGTGAGACAGAACATCTAATAATAATAATAACAAAAAGTTTCAAAAAAGCATTGAACAAATTGGATTTATTTTTTCACTAATTACTTTCTTTCAATACCTCGTTCTTTCAACAAAAGGTGTTATCTTTTCAGGGCTCCTGTGATTACTAGATAAAGAAGTTTGACTTTTAAAAAGCAAACTTTATTACTTTCCCAACTCGGGCAAAAGTAAATTTTTAAATTTAAACTTTTCAGTGAACCGCCTTCGAGCTGAGATATCACAAGTTATTATACCTTCAAAAGAAATTGAGTGAAAAAACTTCACGAATACGAAGTTTTTTCTATCAACAGACAAAAAAAAAGTTTTGGTTTTTTTTAAAGAAATATTTATATATTCAAGGAAAATAATAAGAAATGATTGATCAAACTATAATTAATTTAAAGATTTTAAAAAATTAGGAATTACAGTAGGATAAAATTAGCTTGAAACAATTCCCATAGCTGAATTTCGAGGGATGGGGAACATACATCCAAGGGAATCTAAGGGTATTAGGTTAGACTCACAGCGCTGCCCAAAAAGTTTAATTTTGATACTTTGGAAATTCTCTTTTTACAGTGAAAAAATAATGGCCGGGAGGACTAAGTGCTGCGTCTGGAAGTTTTTTTTTTGTGGCACCGCGTCTCACTGCCTAATAATTAGACTAATGAGTTAGGGATGAGGAAGGTTGAATTTATAGGAATTGTACCCGCATTTGCGTGGAGGGAAAGTAGAAAACTATTTTGGATAAAAAAAACGCAATACACCCGACTTGGATTCTAACTCAGATCTCCCTGACATCGGCAGTCTAGTCTAACACGAGAGTTTAAGCCTTAGACCGTGTGGACATCGAGATATGTAGTTTTAAAGTTAAGAGAGTTAGTAAGTTGTGTGCTGATACAATCAATTGGTTTAGAAAGTGCGGATTGAATACCCCTAGTAAATAAAGTCCATTCAACATAGAATTGGTGGTATCTGACAAAAAGCAGATGTTAACTTTATTTATTTTTTATTTGAAGTATTTACCGTGTACTTTCTGAACCGAATGATTATATCAACACACGAAAAATTTCTATGAAAGATAGCGAAAAGTTCTACCAATTTTGCCGGGAAAGGTATTTTCACATACCTTCCAGGGTTCGTGCCACAATCGACACGAGGCCGACGGCTTTACTTCCCCCTTCGAAGGAAGTTGAGATATGGATTTTTATCGCTGAAGAAAAATCCTTCGACCCTGGCTGGGTTTGAACCCACGAACATCGGGTCTTGAAACAAGCACTTTACCCCAAGAGCACCGAGGTCGACTATGATGTCAAAACTGTTAAACTAAAAATAAAATTAAATACAATTTTTTTGTTGCAAAAGTTTTGACTGCGAGAAGTTATAATAAATCAGTATATGGTCTTGCAGATCATACGGTTTGGCGAATGGATACATTAGAGTACAGTAGCCCCATGGCTTCTTTGGTGCTGAGTGACAGCTCACAGATGACAGCTGACGGCTTTGAAAAGTTACCAGACCAAATTATGTATCCCTACGCCGAACCATATGATCTGCAAAAACATGTGTTTAGCAACTGTCACTTCTGACAGTCAAAATTTAGGTATATACCTTACTGTTGACTGTCAGAAGTCAGCTATGAACTTTCAGCACCAAAGAAGCCACGAGGCTACTGTAGATCTGGTAGCTTTTCCTTAGCTGTCAGTTACCACCACTCCTTTCGTATGGATATATATATATAATATATATATATATATGCATCATCAGAAAACTGAAGCAGCGCATATATATATATATATATATATGCTAGTCTAGATATAAGGAAGGATACGTCTAGATTCGTATGGATGGGAGATATATATATGCTAGTCTAGATAGCAGTCTAAGCGCATGCGCTGTTTCAGTTTTCTGATGTTGCAAAATGAAAGTGGGGAATGGGGGATGAGATTCAAACCCCACTGCAGTGATAAGAGACCGGTCTGGTAAAGGGTCAGGGGTGTTGTTGGGGGGGTGAGAAAGATAGAGGGAACAGCTGTGTATTTGGACGATCTCGCTTGCCGCATACTGTAACGGCCTCCCTGGACCGAGTCCAAACTATCTTGTCGCTAAAGTCACGCCTTCATCGACTCGCATTAGAAAAAACTCTTCCCCCGACAGGACGTACGAGTACCGATGAAACCACTTCAGTAGAAAGAAAAATATATATAATTTTATAATGAGATTAGGACTTGAATTAGTAGTTTGTTAGACGAGGGAGTCTAGAATCGTCGATTCTGAAGTGCAAAGCTTAGTTTATGTAATGCATATAGTCCAATATTTATATGAAGGGCCTTTTTAAAATAAACTTTTTTTCGGTAAAATTGATATTTTTATTAGTGTTATTTTATATGTATATATAATATCTGTCAAAATTGACGACTGCATGAATATGTGAAAGAATATCTAATAAGTTTTTATATATTTCAGATGAAATCCTTCCTAATAAAATTTTACTGTAGCTCTGTCTCTTTATTGCCCTTAAGGGACTGACTAACAGAGCCATATAACGCGATGCTTACGTTCACAAATCTTACGTCATTAGAGAGGTAGTTGCTATTTTAACTTAAGGCTACTTTAAAAACAGGAGTGAAACTTGTCGACATATTCCCATGGAATTAAATTTTTTTAAATTTATAATGATTTTTTAAATTGTCGCTTCAGAAAAGTCATTATCCTAAGAAATAGGTCTACTGCTGCACCCTCCAGAAGGCGAGGGCCTTATGATATATCAAGTTTTTTACATACACTCCGTACGTTAAATCAGATGATATCATCATAGTTAATGGTGAATAGTTGGTCATATGGTGTAAGGCGTCACACTCACAAAAGACTGGACAGCAAATGACGAGGAAGGTCGGAGTTCGAATCCCAGTCGGGTGTACTGAGAATAGATTCTCTTAAATGATTTTCCACGCTCCCTCCACGCGAATTCAGGACTACCTCATCCTTAAAACATTAGTGTAATTAGTAAATATGCGAACGGGTAGAAAACGCAGCTAAAAATTACCCATGTTTATTATCAAACCCATTGTAAAAAAGATTTCAGTGAATTACTTAAGCTACAATTAATTATTTTTTGACGTGAATACGTCTTTAAATTTGCTACCATACGGGGGCAATCCAAAAAAACCTAATGATAATAACATCGGGAGATACAGTTTGGTGTTGTAGTTTCGAATCTTTCCTCTACATCCAAAATTAAATTATACCACTTGATAGCTAAAGGATCAAATAATTCATTACGATAAGCGAGAACAGTGACGCATCGCGTGCGGTGGAGGGGGAAGCGCCGCCATTTTGATGTTATTTTACTGCGTATCGAGATTTGCAATTAGTATAACTTTTGACTCGGAGAAGCTACGATGTTCGTTTAAGTTTTAATCGTCAGATGTCGTCAAAATCTATCGATTGTATATAAAGTTATATTGTAACACAATAATTATTTGTTTCCTTGCTTTTATCCTAAATACATAAATAAAAATATTTTATTTAAAAATATATAACCCGTTACATAAACGTATTCACGTACAACACACGGCCGTGTCCATGACACAGCCACACCCCATTTTTAATTTTGTATTTGTTGTTTTAGTTAAAATTAAAATACAGTCTATTTAATGAGGTTTTAGAAGAATTTCTTCTAAAGTAAGGTAAATGAAAATTGCATTTATTTATTTACCTTGATCAATTAATTTCTTCAGTTCGGTTCGCACAACGATTTGCATTTATTTGTTTACCTGTGATTGGTTTCCCGTAACAGTCTCTTAACGCTCTGACGTAATGATTGCGCAATTCTATTGAAAAGCAAACTTCATCACTTACACTGCATTAGCATTCAAACAACACCCTTTTAAGAAGACAAAAAAAAAATGTATTCACTAATTGTATGCATATATGAACTTGTCATACTATTTAATTATGCTAAAGCTGGGTTTTATAGTATACGATAGGCCGGGCGTTTAAGCCTAACGGGTAGTAAGGCGTGGTACTAAAAAAAAAGCCCGATTTAGTAAGAAGGATATTCTGAAAGGCCTTTTTCCTTACTTATATATTAGAATTCAGTTAGAAAAAAATATCCATTTGGCTTTTCATTTAAAAAAACTTTAGTCGTACTGTTCTAGGTTAAGCTAGTCTGTAATTCGTGTACTGATGTATGTGTATTTATAAAGTGCATCTTAAACACCCCAG
Organism: Timema podura; assembly: GCA_033556935.1. NCBI lineage: Eukaryota > Metazoa > Arthropoda > Insecta > Phasmatodea > Timematidae > Timema > Timema podura. The sequence continues at coordinate 23,258,443 of JAVRXN010000014.1, forward strand.
TACAAATATTTGGACCAATTTGTTTCGAAAAAATCTAAATCAAGATAAAAATACATGTTTTTATTAAGTTTAACTGAAAATTTTATATTTGTTAATTAAACATCTTAGAATGTGTTCGCATATTTTAAGAGTTCACTCTCGCAATAGAATGGATTGTTGGTGATAGGAATATCGGGGTTCAAATCTTGTTTAGAGTGTGCTAATATTTTAATGGTTTCCCACTCTCCCTCCATGCAAATCCGGGTTTTTTTTATTTTATTAACCTTAACCCATTAGTGAAAATTTGTGGATAGCCCTAACGACACGATGCACTATATATGTGTATATATGTATATAATGTTAATAAGTAAAAGTAATCTCTTGAATATACTAAGACTCTTGCGTAGCAAACAAAAATCAATTTTTGAAAAAAATCGCTTCAGCAGCCAAATAATCTAAGCTAAGGCGCCACTCACTCTCTTGTTAGAATGGCCTTCTGATGACGAGGAGATTGGGGTTCGAATCCCTGTCGGTTCTATTGAGACTGTTTTTTTTTTTTTCAAAATGGCTTCCCATTCTCCTTTCATGCAAATAAGGACAAATTATCTCTAAAATGCTTCCTTCCCTCATCCCTACCCCATTAGAGTAATTATAATATACTGTATAATCTGGACAGGCAGTAAGATACGATGATATAAAAAAAACATTTACACGTTATTGGCGAATGAAAACATTAATTTAGTCACAGGTGCTTCTAAGAGTACTAGAAACGTTTTTATTAACGGCAAAACGACTATACTTACTAACTAACCTTTCCTTTTTCTTAATCAAAGTTACGTAAGACAATTTGATTTACAACGTGAATAAATGCCACTCTCTCTCAAAAGATTAAAAAAAAAGGCTCTTATATTGCATCTCAAACAAACCTTACGACGGAACTCTTTAGTTTAAATGTGTTATTTTATAGCTCACATTGCAACATAATGCTTAATTACAGTGTCAACATTAGTATTTCTAACAACCCTCATATCTTATCCGGTTTACTTACTCATCTACGCGAGGTATAGATAAAGAATGATCTATGTAAATAAATTAGGTATCAAGATTTTGACTAAAATGTTCTTGCTATGTCACCCTGATTTTTAAAAATGTTGTTTTTGGTATGCTGTGTGTATTTATGGAGATATCTAGAGAGGTATGTATTTATTTAATCTGACGAAGTTAAATAAATACATGCAAAGATTTATGTCAGTATGCAAGTATATATTTATTATATTATTAATTTGTGGTTTTAAACCTGCACTTTATGAAACGACTGATTGTATCAGCACAAACGTATTTCTATGAGCGAGAGTGAAAGGGCCTACCAATTTTATCGGGAAAGGTATTTTCATACACCTTGCAGGGCTCTCTTACATGCCACAATTGACTTGGGGCATACGGCTTTACTTCCCCTCCGAAGGAAGTTGTGCTACGGATTTTTATCGCTCAAGAAAATACATCAACCCTGACTAGGTTTGAACCCACAACCATCAGATCCTGAGGTGAGCATTTTACCCCAAGACCACCGAGGTTCACTGCCGGTAGATCGATAGATAGGTGGATAGGCAGGCAAACAGCTATGTATTATTATTATTATTATTATTATTATTATTATCACCGTGTCTTACTACCCGTTCAGGTTATACGCACTTGCGCTAATGTGTAATGGTAGGATGATTGCGAGATGAAATGGAGGACCTACAGTTTAACGTGGGATCCGAACCACGGTGAAAGCCTGGCATTCCATACATTCACAAGTTGTGATTAATACACGTCTTGTCATTGGTGAAGAAGGTTTGGAAATCATATAAATCTGTGCAGGCCGAGATTGAACCTCGGACCCCCAGCACAGAATCCGACACCTTAACCCTAGGCCGCCAGGTCACCCGACAGCTATGTAGATACGTTTCTAGATATAATTATATTTATTTACTTGTGGTATTTAACCCGCACTTTTTTAATCAATTGATTTCATTAACATAAGGCTTATTTATAAACTAATTTAGTTCTAGATTAATAAAACACAGTTTCGGTCATCAACTCATCATCGTGAAAGGGGGGGGGAGGGGGAAACCCAATTTTCCCAATGAAAGTTTTTTCGGTCATACCGAACAAGCCAAAGACTCATTTAAAACTTTTTTAACTCGCTTACAGAGTAGAATAAGCTTTGACTAGCCTCTGAAGATAAATTTATAAGCTAGGTGTTGAAATAGATGTATTCACAAACACAAGTCTCTTAAAACTCCTAAAATAAAATACAAACTAAGATATAGGTTTATTCACAGAGACATTTATAATAAATTTCTACTTAATAAATAGTAATAATAATAAAAGTACCACTTCTGTCACGGCCACGTGGTCTAACGCACTAATCTCGGAGTAATTATATTTGAATTAATTTAGAATCACGTCTTACTAACCGTTCGGGTTAAACACTTAAGTATTAATTACGCTAATGGGTTAGGAATTGCGAAGGTTGAATTTATAGGAAGTGAACCCGTATTTGCATGAGATAAAGTGGAAAACCATTTAGGGAAAACCACCCCCAGTTCACCCTCCAAGATTCGAACCTCAACCTCCCCGTCCTCGGCAGTACTCTTGCAGTAGACTATAAGGCTGATGACTAGGAGATTAAGGTTTTAATCCCGGTCAGATATACTGAGGTTTTTTTTTTACTAAATGTATTTTTCACTCTCCCTCCACGCAAACGTGGGTACACTTTCTCTAAAATCAGCCTTCCTCATCCTTAGCTCACTATCGTAATTAGTACATATGCGTATAACCTGAACAGGTAGTGAAACTCAGTGCTAAAAAAGAACAATCCTATATCCAGATTTTCTTACGAATGGACATATCTGACAGCTAGAAAAGGTTACTAGATCTACTTTCATGTATTAATACGTCAAGTCATGTGATCATCTGTCACTTTTGATATATATATATTATCAACACCTATACAATAACACAAATAGCAGAGTAAAATGTTATCAATGTTAGCCACAAAAATAAATTATATTTCTAAACGGTGTTTCAAAAGTCAAGCCATAAAAAATCAAATTATAAAATGAAATAGCATTTGTGAACACCTGGTGCGAGCTAAATGCTAATATATAAAACTTTGTAACATCCCAATATAATGAGTATTGTCAAATCAAAAAATTACATTCTATAATAGTATACACCTAACAGCCAAGTTTCCATAAATAAATTATTATTTTAAATACAAAACAAATGAGTATCATTTTTTAAAGCAATTTTATAACAACAACAAAATCGTTAGTGGATTTGCTCTTTGGTACGAATAGGACTCATCCCAAAGGTCGATTGGACCCTCAACAGTTCCACTGTCAGCTGTGAAGCCTAGGCAGCACTGAGGAGGCGTACTAGGGAAATGAGGGGTGCCGTTGCTTTCCTCGCTGACCCAGAAGGTAGTGTTGCACATCAGTCTGCAAGGCACACCGGAATGCACATACCAGCTGACCCCACAAGCAATACCTTCACGAGGACTGCCTGTATACTGAATGTTATTACAATTATCGCTCATACCCCTGCCACTTTCATATATTTCAGAGCCATAAGTGAGACTAAGACAGATCAATAGAAGTAACAACTTCCTCTATTCCATACAAGAAGATGTAGTGCATTGTAAACACTATATCTGATCAGAGTGAGACAGATCAATGAAAGTAACAACTCGCTCTAACTTAGTCCAAACCAGTGGTTAACACTTTATCTGACTAGATATGGATCGAATTAAGATTAATGTAGAAAAGTTGAGAATATTTTATTTTATTTATTTAAGGTATTAAAGATACACTTACTCAATATATATATAGATCATATCTGCAGACGACTTACAAACTAACTTAATTCTGATAATTACTCTATCGGGGTAGGGATGAGAAAGAAAGCATTTTAGAGGTAATCTACCTGTATTTGCTTGGAAGGAGAATAATAAAGCTCTTAGTATAAACCACTCTAAGTAGACCTGTCCTGGATTCGAACCCATATCTCCCTGTCATAGGAAGACAGTCTAACACGAGAGTGAGGTCTTAGACCATTAAGTCTAGACTAGACATAGCACCCAATCTCTCGGCTATTAATTCATAATTGTGAAAAATAAGAAGCCCCAATTTCACCTAAAATACATTTTACGTTCATGGCGGGTGTTGAAGCGGGGACCCTTTGCTCAATAAGCAGACGCGCTGCCAACAAAGCTAAGGAGTTGGACTGTCTTAATGGTTATGTTCTAAAACTAGTGAAAACCAATATCTTAAAGATGGAAATAGATTTGGCAAGTTTGAGCAATACTTACACCCTCCTTTAATTGTGCTCTCCTGGATTATGTTAGTTTGTTAGTCGTGTTAAGATACAATCTTCGCGCCTAACACCAAACATTTTATACTAGCTCATCTCCTGGAATTATAGTATGTGCTTAATAGGAATAAATCCTTTTTTTTTTAATTCAAATTATTTCAGGCCCTTGCTGGAATCAAACTAATGTACCATAGACCTAAGTTACCTTGCCTATTCAGTTCAACATAGCGAATTTAAGCGTTTTAACGCACTAGGGACTGCACTTATAAAGGAACACCAATTCGCTTGTTGTTTATGTGACTATCGCAGCATTTGAACACACTAGTAAGCTTTTTTTATCTTTTTTTTTAGCACTGCGTCTTACTACCCGTTCGGTCTATCGCATATGTACTAATTATACAAATGTGGCAGGGATGAGGGAGGAGGATTGACTTTGGAGGAGGCGTACCCGCATTTGCATGGAGCAAAAAGGAGACTGTGTGTGTGGAAAACCATTTTGGAAAAAGAATTACATCAACACACCCGACCGTGAGTCGAACCCTGATCAATCCAGTCAAATACGATAGTGACACCTCAGACCATTTTACCACTGAAGCGGGTGAAAGTACGTTTCAACTGGGGTTCGAATCAGATAATCTTGACAGACGCTTGCTTTTTTTGGCTCAGCGTTCTTTTGAGTCGCACAAGGCCCTTTATTCAATTTAGCACATATCCTATAATATTTATTCATTTATTTTAATTTTAAAACGATATAAACTTTATACACTCTCAAAGATAATGGATCACGTTAATTAGAGTTTTTTTTTTCACTAACGAAATGACATCACTGTAGAAAAATAAAACACAATTAAATCAGAAACTAGTAATAGCCACCATAACACGAAGCGAGTAAATAAATACCTCTCAGGTGAGTTATATCACAAAGTGCTAATATTAATAGCCACATAAAATAAAATAAAAATATAGTAAGAAACATCCCCGGAACTTCAACAACAATGGCTGACGGCTACTACTAAATGAGAACACTCAAAAGAGCTCTTCTCTTCGTAAATCTTTGGTAGAGGTGTTTCTTTTGTGTTTTCTTCCTCGTACAAACCCCTTTTTACCTCGAGTATTATTAAGTCCTGAGTCTATGGCCTCTTGATATCGTAACTCTATTCGGAGGTATATTGAAAGCTCTTTTATGCTTAATTCAGTGTGCCCCTTTAACCCAACAGATTTAAATTCTGTGAAAGAGTAAATCGCGTTTTTTTATGTATCTAGGAATGATCTTACTATTGTTAATAGTTATACCCATTTCGATGGTATCATGGTCCAAGTCAGAGGTTCCCAGTCTGAGGGTCACTGATACACCTGTGGGAGTCCACTAAACAAATCTAGAGTTATAAGTCATTTATATATATATGTATACACACATTTTTATTTCATATAAAAATAAACATTCGTTAGTCACAATTTTCTTAAACCTCTGTTTTTCCCCATTACTGTCAGACTAAACATCTTTTTTCTTTTACTAATATGGAATGGGCTACGTTGACTACTAGAAATGTTCGTTTAGGTTTTTAATTTCCCCTCCGCTAGTCGTGTTGAGCTCGACCACCGAGGACGGGGAATCGAGGTTCGAATCTCGGTCGGGTGAACTGGGGGTGGTTTTTCCTAAATGGTTTTCCACTCTCCCTCCACGCAAATGCGGGTTCACTTCCTCTAAATTCAACCCTCCCAATTCCTAATCCATTAGCGTAATTAGTACTTAAGCGTATAACCCGAACGGGTAGTAAGACGCGGTGCTAAATATTATTAATTTCCCCTCGTATGGTGGGGATATTATGGGGAGGCGGTGAATTATAATTGGCGTTAGGGGGTCCGCGGTAAGGAAAAGGTTGAGAACCATTGGTTTAAGGCGTCACTCTCAGAATAGACTGAACTGCCAATAAGGAGAAGACCACAGTTCGGATCCTGATCAAGTGTATTGAGGAGAGGTTTTCCCTAAATGGATTCTCCACTCTCAATCCACGCAAATTTGGGTTTATTTTCTCTAAATTCGATTTTCCTTATCCCTGACACATTAGCTTAAATTATCACATATGCGTAAGACCCGAACAGTTATTGTGTAAAAGGACATTAAATGTTTCACTTGTATAAATAATTCTAACCACCACCTGGCCCCACAGCAATAGCTGGTTCATGGGCCCAATTAAAGAACCACTTATCTATACGGGCCCACTCGAATTGCGGAATAAATTATACCTGTCAGCCGGTCCACACGAATTGCGGAACAACCTGTAATCCCATTCCACTCCTCACCAATAACCTAACCAAATCTAACAAACCTAAACAAACCTAACCTAACCTAAACAAACCTAACCTCCATATTCTATTTGGAACAAGTTCACTATGAAATTAATTTTTACTCCACAGTTCGTGTAAGAGTATTACTGAGTTCGGATGAGTTGCTCCACAAATCGTGTGCACCGATCTATACTATAGTAAATAGTTACTTGTACTACCCGGATATTATTTACAGGACTACTTCTATCCAATAATAAAACTACGCCCTGCACTATTTTTTTAAAAGCCTCCAAGATACGGGAGTTGTTAATGGGTGGAAGAGGGTTGAATAATCTACTCCAATTATTACCGCAAAATAAACAATAAAATGTTTTATTAATTAAATTAAGTTCCGCTTTTGGATGCATACACGATAAAGTTAGCTAGTTGTGTATTCGTTTTATTCATGTGACAAAAATATTTTTATGTCATAATTTAGAGTGAAAATTGGTTAGTTTTGTCTTCCTCCCACCCGCATACCTTACCCTCTCTGCATCGCCCCCCCCCCCCCCCCCCCCCAAAATCCAAATAGTACTTAGAGACGCCTACACTCAAATTTAATGTTTGGTTTTGTTTGGAAAGGCGAAGTGCTTTTCATACTCGTATTTATTTAATTTTCATCCATCCCGACATCTAGAGGGTAGTTCGGGGCCTAAACCTACTAACATATTTTTGTCTACAGCATTTATTATACAATATCTCATTTTTAAACAATAATTATATTATGTGATTTGCACCTAATCTAACTGTCCTTATAATCTACTATATAGTTTTTATCCTACTAGTTGGTCCACCCCGGGTATTTTACACCCCCGGGACTCTCCACCACTGACTGTCCCACCGACCTTTGGATCTATTAGTCCCCATATGTATTAACATCCCATCTGCATAAGCACCCTTGTTCGATCCTGTAATCAATCATCATCATCATCATGAGCCGTTTCCAGCCTCTGGCCGGGTCAGTTTAGTAGAGTGGTTTCCAACCTTTTTTCAGGGTTTGACCCCAATTTTTGTCTTTGAGACCATCGCGACCTCTTTATAGCCTACAAGCGTCCCTGTTTTTAAGTTATTATTTTCACTGAATCATACTACCCCTTCGGGCTATACGCGTTTAACTATATTTGTGAGATAGGATGAAAATATAGGAAAGGTACCTTTATTTGCGTAAAGGAAGCAGGGGGAAGCCGTTTAGGAAAAAAATCTACCCTAGTAGCCCCGGTCGGAATTTGAATCCTGACCTCTTCACAGACAAACTAAACGAGAGTGATTTTAATCCCTCGTGCTTGATTAAATTATTATAAACTGCTTATATAATATGTATACTTATGTGACTAAGATATCTTAAAAGAGAGTAATAGAGCCAAATGGGTATATTGGAAGTTAAGTTAGCTCCCTGCTCCACTTAATTAAACGCCGAGGCTGCTACAGTAAACTAAGTCAGCAATACAAGCAAACTCTCAAAGTTGAGTAATCAAAATTAACCTGGAACAGAAACTTAACAGTTTTCATAATTTTAACCGTTTGCATTTTTATTTGAATTTTACACCACCTTATAATGACTATTATAATCATTAAATAAATGGTACGGCGCACCGCACAGACTTTCTCTCTCTTTCTATAAACTCGTAAGATTTCTGAACGGAATAATGTACATTGTATCATCACCACTCCACATAAGAACACGCATAAATAATATACAATGATATAGAATCAATGAGAAAAGAGGCGCATCTTTGTCCACCTAAGAGCATTTCAAACAGTTTAATGTCTTCCACAAGGGTCAACACTTCGTATTAAAATTTCGATTCTGGTTAAAGTTTTAACATTTTATAAGGTGTTGCAGATCTTCAAGTCATCGCATTGATATTTAATTATTCATTTATACATTTTGACCAATAAAAAATGTAAATATTGACTATTGAGTCTAAAATGGAGATAGATCATTGCTATGCAAACATTTCTCCTAAGAGATTTAAAGAAAAATAACATACTTTTTTAGATACTTATATTTAATTACTCTATGGCATTGGAGAATTATTGCGTTAAGACTTAAGTAGTATATGTTTACAACTAAAGCTCACAAAATTGTATTAATATATTTGCAAATATCTCAGAAACTGCTGCTTTTATAAAAATATATGTCAATTAAAAGTTTTTTATTTCTAATAGTCCTACAATTTTGCAATGATAAGTTGTTTAGTTTCTCCAATAGTTGTGGAGATACGGAAATTAACGCTTCTGTAATGTACCCTAAAAATCATTTTCATAGAAAAATGAAAATAGCCAGTTTATTTATAATCTTAATCAACGCCTAGATACGAATTTTAATCAAAATCGTTTGAGCATATTTTGAGAAAACCAAATTTTTCTCTTTTCGCCCTTCAGTAAACTACCCTTAATTTTAAGTTTTTATAGGCACACAGACAGACGGCATTGCAAAGACTATTTTTTAGGGTTCGGGGGGTCATGAGACGTCGACATCCATCAACATTTCAGGTTAGTTTTTTTTACGGTCGCAATACTTAAACTTTAATGTCCAAAAAGTTAAAAAATTCATATAATTGCGTATAGATTGAAAGTTATTGATTTTATAAAAATATGTTTCGAATAAAATATCTGTATTATAAATATATATACATATTTGTAATGCTAAGTAATTTCATATCTCAAATAGTTTCGGAGCTATTTAAAAAAATGTTAATTGACGCATCAGACCGGAGCCCTTAAAGCCATTTTGCCGAAATATTGAGGGTAGCCATTTTGTTTGGAATATTTATTAATGTTTATAAATGAAATTTAATCAAAATCGTTAAAGCCGATTTTGAGAAAATCGACTTTTTCTCTTTTTGCCCTTCAGTAAACTACCCTTAATTTTAAGTTTTAATAGACACACAGACAGACGGCATTGCAAATACTATTTTTTAGGGTTCGGGGGGTCATGAGACGTCGAAATCCATCAACATTTCAGGTTAGTTTTTTTTACGATCGCAATACTTAAGCTTTAATGTCCAAAAAGCTAAAAATATATATATAATTGCGTATAGAATGAAAATTATTGATTTTATAAAAATATGTTTCGAAATAAAATATTTGTATTATAAATATATATACATATTTGTAATGCTAAGTAATTTCATATCTCAAATAGTTTCGGAGCTATTATAAAAAATGTTAATTTACGCATCAGACCGGAGCCCTTAAAGCGATTTTGCCGAAATATTGAGAGTAGCCATTTTGTTTGGAATATTTATCAATGTCCATAAATGAAATTTAATCAAAATAGTTAGAGCCGATTTTGAGAAAATCAACTTTTTCTCTTTTTTCCCTTCAGTAAACTACCCTTAATTTTAGGGGTAGATATCCAATTCCAAAAACCCCTCGGGGCAACCCTATGAAAACCCTAGATATCAAGTTTCAGCTCAATCGGTAAAATATTTTAGGCTCTAGTTGGAGGTACAGACAGATAGACAGACAGACAGACGGAAATTCAAAAACCACTTTTTCGGATTCAGGAAGTCATGAAACGTCAAAATTCATCAAAATCTCGAGTTCGATTTTTTTGACGATCACCATACTTTCTCTACCTGTAAGATAGAGAGAAAGTAAAAAAAAAAAATGGTACGGCGCACCGCACAGACTTTCTCTCTCTTTCTATAAACTCGTAAGATTTCTGAACGGAGTAATGTACATTGTATCATCACCACTCCACATAAGAACACGCATAAAATAATATACAATGATATAGGATCAATGAGAAAAGAGGCGCATCTTTGTCCACCTAAGAACATTTCAAACAGTTTAATGTCTTCCACAAGGGTCAACACTTCGTATTAAAATTTCGATTTCTGGTTAAAATTTTAACATTTTATAAGGTGTTGCAGATCTTCAAGTCATCGCATTGATATTTAATTATTCATTTATACATTTTGACCAATAAAAAATGTAAATATTGACTATTGAGTCTAAAATGGAGATAGACCATTGCTGTGCAAACATTTCTCCTAAGAGCTTTAAGGAAAAATAACATACTTTTTTAGATACTTATATTTAATTACTGTATGGCATTGGAGAATTATTGCGTTAAGACTTAAGTAGTATATGTTTACAACTAAAGCTCACAAAATTGTATTAATATATTTGCAAATATCTCAGAAACTGCTGCTTTTATAAAAATATATGTCAAATAAAAGTTTTTTATTTCTAATAGTCCTACAATTTTGCAATGATAAGTTGTTTAGTTTCTCCAATAGTTGTGGAGATACGGAAATTAACACTTCTGTAATGTACCCTAAAAATCATTTTCATAGGAAAATGAAAATAGCCAGTTTATTTATAATCTTAATCAACGACTAGATACGAATTTTAATCAAAATCATTTGAGCAGATTTTGAGAAAACCAAATTTTTCTCTTTTCGCCCTTCAGTAAACTACCCTTAATTTTAAGTTTTTATAGACACACAGACAGACGGCATTGCAAAGACTATTTTTTAGGGTTCGGGGGGTCATGAGACGTTGACATCCATCAACATTTCAGGTTAGTTTTTTTTTTTACGGTCGCAATACTTAAACTTTAATGTCCAAAAAGTTAAAAAAATTCATATAATTGCGTATAGATTGAAAGTTATTGATTTTATAAAAATATATTTCGGATAAAATATCTGTATTATAAATATATATACATATTTGTAATGCTAAGTAATTTCATATCTCAAATAGTTTCGGAGCTATTTAAAAAAATGTTAATTGACGCATCAGACCGGAGCCCTTAAAGCCATTTTGCCGAAATATTGAGGGTAGCCATTTTGTTTGGAATATCTATTAATGTTTATAAATGAAATTTAATCAAAATCGTTAGAGCCGATTTTGAGAAAATCGACTTTTTATCTTTTTGCCCTTCAGTAAACTACCCTTAATTTTAGGGGTAGATATCCAATTCCAAAAACTCCTCGGGGCAACCCTATGAAAACCCTAGATATCAAGTTTCAGCTCAATCGGTAAAATAGTTTAGGCTCTAGTTGGAGGTACAGACACACAGACAGACAGACGGAAATTCAAAAACCACTTTTTCGGATTCAGGAAGTCATGAAACGTCAAAATTCATCAAAATCTCGAGTTCGATTTTTTTGACGATCACCATACTTTCTCTACCTGTAAGATAGAGAGAAAGTAAAAAACACTATAGCAAGGGTTCACAAACTGTGAGTCACAAGCCGATTTTTGATGGGTCACGCAAAAGTTTTCGAAATGTGAAAATGTTGTAATGATTTTCAAATAGAAAATCGTAAAAAAAATGTTAAATTGAAAAAATCAAAATATTCAATTGAATAATAATTTTTTTAAACCATCAGTAAAAAAATACTCCTCTTCGCTCCTCATGTCTGTTAAAGCTAAGCGAGTAACAAAAGTACATCGTTCTAAAAACTAGGTCACGGTTCTAAAGAGTTTGGAAAGCAATGATCTAACGTTTGGAGAAGACGGGAGTGGGGGGCTAAAACCTGCACCCATAACTTCGCCCCTGCCACTAAAACACGAAAATAAGGTGTAGGCCCTACTTACGAAATTAAAAAAAACAAGAATTTTGAGGTTAGATCTCCCTTTATGCATCTACTAATGAAATATACAATTTTAAATTGAAGCAAAAATAAATGGTACGGCACACCGCACAGACTTTCTCTCTCTTTCTATTAACTCCTAAGATTTCTGAACGGAATAATGTACATTGTATCATCACCACTCCACATAAGAACACGCATAAAAAAATATACAATGATATAGAATCAATGAGAAAAGAGGCGCATCTTTGTCCACCTAAGAGCATTTCAAACAGTTTAATGTCTTCCACAAGGGTCAACACTTCGTATTAAAATTTCAATTTCTGGTTAAAATTTTAACATTTTATAAGGTGTTGCAGATCTTCAAGTCATCGCATTGATATTTAATTATTCATTTATACATTTTGACCAATAAATAATGTAAATATTGACTATTGAGTCTAAAATGGAGATAGATCATTGCTATGCAAACATTTCTCCTAAGAGATTTAAGGAAAAATAACATACTTTTTTTGATACTTATATTTAATTACTCTATGGCATTGGAGAATTATTGCGTTAAGACTTAAGTAGTATATGTTTACAACTAAAGCTCACAAAATTGTATTAATATATTTGCAAATATCTCAGAAACTGCTGCTTTTATAAAAATATATGTCAAATAAATTTTTTTTATTTCTGATAGTCCTACAATTTTGCAATGATAAGTTGTTTAGTTTCTTCAATAGTTGTGGAGATACGGAAATTAACGCTTCTGTAAAGTACCCTAAAAATCATTTTCATAGGAAAATGAAAATATCCAGTTTATTTATAATCTTAATCAACGCCTAGATACGAATTTTAATCAAAATCGTTTGAGTAGATTTTGAGAAAACCAAATTTTTCTCTTTTCGCCCTTCAGTAAACTACCCTTAATTTTAAGTTTTTATAGACACACAGACAGACGGCATTGAAAAGACTATTTTTTAGGGTTCGGGGGGTCATGAGACGTCGACATCCATCAACATTTCAGGTTAGTTTTTTTTTACGGTCGCAATACTTAAACTTTAATGTCCAAAAAGTTAAAAAAATTCATATAATTGCGTATAGATTGAAAGTTATTGATTTTATAATAATATGTTTCGGATAAAATATCTGTATTATAAATATATATACATATTTGTAATGCAAAGTAATTTCATATCTCAAATAGTTTCGGAGCTATTTAAAAAAATGTTAATTGACGCATCAGACCGGAGCCCTTAAAGCCATTTTGCCGAAATATTGAGGGTAGCCATTTTGTTTGGAATATTTATTAATGTTCATAAATGAAATTTAATCAAAATCGTTGGAGCCGATTTTGAGAAAATCGACTTTTTCTCTTTTTGCCCTTCAGTAAACTACCCTTAATTTTAAGTTTTAATAGACACACAGACAGACGGCATTGCAAAGACTATTTTTTAGGGTTCGGGGGGTCATGAGACGTCGAAATCCATCAACATTTCAGGTTAGTTTTTTTTACGATCGCAATACTTAAGCTTTAATGTCCAAAAAGCTAAAAATATATATATAATTGCATATAGATTAAAAATTATTGATTTTATAAAAATATGTTTCGGATAAAATATTTGTATTATAAATATATATACATATTTGTAATGCTAAGTAATTTCATATCTCAAATAGTTTCGGAGCTATTTAAAAAAATGTTAATTGACGCATCAGACCGGAGCCCTTAAAGCGATTTTGCCGAAATATTGAGGGTAGCCATTTTGTTTGGAATATTTATTAATGTTCATAAATGAAATGTAATCAAAATCGTTGGAGCCGATTTTGAGAAAATCGACTTTTTCTCTTTTTGCCCTTCAGTAAACTACCCTTAATTTTAAGTTTTAATAGACACACAGACAGACGGCATTGCAAAGACTATTTTTTAGGGTTCGGGGGGTCATGAGACATCGAAATCCATCAACATTTCAGGTTAGTTTTTTTTACGATCGCAATACTTAAGCTTTAATATCCAAAAAGCTAAAAATATATATATAATTGCGTATAGATTAAAAATTATCGATTTTATAAAAATATGTTTCGAATAAAATATTTGTATTATAAATATATATACATATTTGTAATGCTAAGTAATTTCATATCTCAAATAGTTTCGGAGCTATTTAAAAAAATGTTAATTGACGCATCAGACCGGAGCCCTTAAAGCGATTTTGCCGAAATATTGAGGGTAGCCATTTTGTTTGGAATATTTATTAATGTTCATAAATGAAATTTAATCAAAATCGTTGGAGCCGATTTTGAGAAAATCGACTTTTTCTCTTTTTGCCCTTCAGTAAACTACCCTTAATTTTAAGTTTTAATAGACACACAGACAGACGGCATTGCAAAGACTATTTTTTAGGGTTCGGGGGGTCATGAGACATCGAAATCCATCAACATTTCAGGTTAGTTTTTTTTACGATCGCAATACTTAAGCTTTAATATCCAAAAAGCTAAAAATATATATATAATTGCGTATAGATTAAAAATTATCGATTTTATAAAAATATGTTTCGAATAAAATATTTGTATTATAAATATATATACATATTTGTAATGCTAAGTAATTTCATATCTCAAATAGTTTCGGAGCTATTATAAAAAATGTTAATTTACGCATCAGACCGGAGCCCTTAAAGCGATTTTGCCGAAATATTGAGGGTAGCCATTTTGTTTGTAATATTTATTAATGTTCATAAATGAAATTTAATCAAAATCGTTAGAGCCGATTTTGAGAAAATCGACTTTTTCTGTTTTTTCCCTTTAGTAAACTACCCTTAATTTTAGGGGTAGATGTCCAATTCCAAAAACCCCTCGGGGCAACCCTATGAAAACCCAAGATATCAAGTTTCAGCTCAATCGGTAAAATAGTTTAGGCTCTAGTTGGAGGTACAGACAGACAGACAGACAGACAGACAGACAGACAGACAGACAGACAGACAGACAGACAGACAGACAGACAGACAGACGGAAATTCAAAAACCACTTTTTCGGATTCAGGAAGTCATGAAACGTCAAAATTCATCAAAATCTCGACTTCGATTTTTTTGACGATCACAATACTTTCTCTACCTGTAAGATAGAGAGAAAGTAAAAAGTAACCATAAAGTTATAACCACAACCATCAATGCTACCACACCCGAAACATGCCGCGACCCCAGATGGGGTTGGGAATAATAGGTTTAGTAAAATACCTCCATCTCCCTTTGTACTTTCCCCATTATTCCTACCTTACTTCTAGTCTATTCTTCTCCTCTCCCTTGCACACTCGCTCCTATCCGCTACTCCCATCTCTTCCTTGGTCTCCTTTGCGGGTCTTTTCCCTCCAAACTTCAACGCCATCGTTCTAATTGGGATCATTTTCTTTTCCATTCTCCATACGTGTCCATACCAACTCAGTCTTGCTTCCTCTACCATCTCATGTAGCCTACCCCCCTGTAGCCTAACTCTTGCCCGAACATCTTCATTCATATTCCTATTTCTCACAGTGACATGCTCTTCAAAAACTTCATCCCCATGTCCTTAACTTCCTTGTCCCCCTTTCTTCCAAAGTGAAGTTTTATGCTGCATGCGGAACTATGGGAACGAATTACGACCTAAACAGCATTTGCTTACTATGTATAAATTAATGACTAAACTAAAAATAGGCTAATTTAATTTCCCACATAATATGGTAATAACGACAATAATATTGATAATTTATGCCCCAGAATTTTATGTTAAAGGATAGCTGTGTGTTTGTAAAATTAACTTTAAATGCGATACGTAATAATAATAATAATAATAATAATAATAATAACAACCATCACACTAGCCACCATAATCATAATTATTATCATCATTATTGATAATTTTATCAGTAGTAATAGTAGGGGTAGTAGTTATATAATTCTTTTAATCATGTGTGCTTCATGATATTGTGATATGTAGAACATTAACACTCCAAAATGAAACATAACAAATATATACTCGTTTATATAATACCCCATGGTAAATTTCCACTGGCGTTAAAGCACTCGCAATTTCGCGAACATTACTTGATTAAAATTTCAAAGCCTCCAACAAAACCAAATATTAATAAGGCTAAAATAATTTAAAGCAAGTTTTAATCAGCCAAACAAATTAGAGAAAAATGCCGTTAAAAATGAGAATTTTTTTACCGTAGGTTGCTAAGTTTGAAATAGATAAAAACTAATGTGATATGGATTTTTGTTGTCGTTTAAAGTTTAGAAAGGTTTTACAAATAATACCTAATAATTTCGGCACATTATTTCAGGCATTAAAAGCTTCTGTGTTGTGCTACAAAAATTATTTTCAAAATGTGTTCTTATTTTTACATAAGGTATTTAAAAATCTTAAACAGTGAAATAAATGAAAAACTGCGAAATAAGAAGAAAACTCTTAGTAACATTCTGCAATTTATCAATGCGTGTTTTAATAAACGGAAAATAGACACGAGATTTTTAGGGACGCTTTGGCCAAAAAACTTAGTTGATACCTATTATAAATGGCTAAGTTTACTCAATCACCTAAGACGTTACTGATGACGGGAATATTAGAGTTCGAATCCCGGTCGGGTGTACCAGGAGTAATTTTTCCTAAATTGCTATCCACTCCCCCTCCACGCAAATTCGGGTATATTTCTTCTGAATTAAACCTCTCATCTCTAACACATCAGTGTAGCTAGTACTTAATGCGTATAGACCTAGTGGGTATTAAGACGTGGTGCTAAAAAAAAGTCGATGATGTTTTCGAAAGAATTGTTATAATATATTTGTTGCTTCTGCTAAAGAATAGGTTACTTTGATTTTCTCATGAATAGACATTTGGAGCACCTTTGAGAACATACAAACCTATTTTCACTAATGGGATAAGAATAAGGAAGGTAGAATTAAGAGAGAATATTTCCATAATTGTTTGAAGATATAGTGAAAAAACACTAAAGAAAAACACCCTCAATACGTATGGGCTGGATTTCAACCCCTATCTCCCCGTCCCCAGCAAACCATACAAAACGAGACTGAAGCCTTAGCCTGGGTGCTTGCCCTGTCATCGAGATGCTTTTTTTAAATGGTAGCACGCAGAAATAAGGTACTATTGATTAAATTACAATCCGATGTTAGGCCTGGTGCCCACGAGAGACGTGCGTCATCTAATCGCGTCCTGTGACGCTGCGTCACCGCTAAAAGCAGTTTACACACGCGACCTGCGTCTGATGACGTTAAGTTGACGCCACGTCACAGCACCCGGAGCAGCGTACACTAGCTACTTGCGTCTATTTGGACGCAACTCTCGGCCTCAAGTCGGTTTGAATCCATGGCCGTGATAAGGACACTCTTGAGAGCGTAAAAAATAGGCAAACTTATCTTTGCTGTACACAGCCCTAATAACCTGACATGACCTTATAAGTCATCTTTATTATATCTGTAACAATAATGTAAAGGCATTTTGCCTAACATCCGATCTCCACTCAATATTGTATAAGTGAACAGTGGTTTTAACATGTTTCAAGTATTTTATAAATTGTTATTGTGAAAATAAAGAGTAGATAGTAGGCCTACCTAATGTATCTAAACTTGATGCACTTTTACTATAATTTTCGGACTATCCTGATAATCCAGATGACATATGATCCCAGTTAGTCCTTATAAACGAAGTTCCACTGTATATAGAAAATATTTTTTCCCAATTCATAAAAATAATTAGAAAAAAAATTGAGAGAGAACTCGCCAAGTTGCTTTAGCATTATGGCTTCCATTTCATCAGTATTTGGATAGAGAGTCTTGCATACCTCCATCCATGCTGCTTGTTTTTTTTATTTCTGTCGTGGTATTCTTCTGGGGATGACTTCCAAATGCCATGAAGGGAGGGAGGTCTACTGTCCAGAGAACTACTAGTAACATTGTAGTAACGATAGTAACATGAAGGAAGCGAGGTCTACTGTCCACAGAACTACTATTAGGACTGTAGTAACGATAATAACATGGAGGGAGTGAGGTCTACTGTTCACAGAACTACTAGTAAGACTGTAGTAACGATAAGAACATGGAGGGAGGTCTACTGTTCACAGAACTACTAGTAAGACTGTAGTAACGATAATAACATGGAGTGAGGTCTACTGTTCACAGAACTACTAGTAAGACTGTAGTAACGATAATAACATGGAGGGAGCAAAGTCTACTGTTCACAGAACTACTAGTAAGACTGTAGTAACGATAAGAACATGAAGGGAGGTCTACTGTTCACAGAACTACTAGTAAGACTGTAGTAACGATAATAACATGGAGAAAGTGAGGTCTACTGTTCACAGAACTACTAGTAAGACTGTAATAACGGTAATAACATGGAGGGAGCGAGGTCTACTGTTCACAGAACTACTAGTAACACTGTAGTAACGATAATAACATGGAGGGAGGTCTACTGTTCACAGAACTACTAGTAAGACTGTAGTAACGATAATAACATGGAGGGAGCGAGGTCTACTGTTCACAGAACTACTAGTAAGACTGTAGTAATGATAATAACATGGAGGGAGCGAGGTCTACTGTTCACAGAACTACTAGTAAGACTGTAGTAATGATAATAACATGGAGGGAGCGAGGTCTACTGTTCACAGAACTACTAGTAAGACTGTAGTAACGATAATAACATGGAGGGAGCGAGGTCTACTGTTCACAGAACTACTAGTAAGACTGTAGTAATGATAATAACATGGAGGGAGCGAGGTCTACTGTTCACAGAACTACTAGTAAGACTGTAGTAACGATAATAACATGGAGGGAGCGAGGTCTACTGTTCACAGAACTACTAGTAAGACTGTAGTAACGATAATAACATGGAGGGAGGTCTACTGTTCACAGAACTACTAGTAAGACTGTAGTAACGATAATAACATGGAGGGAGCGAGGTCTACTGTTCACAGAACTACTAGTAAGACTGTAGTAATGATAATAACATGGAGGGAGCGAGGTCTACTGTTCACAGAACTACTAGTAAGACTGTAGTAATGATAATAACATGGAGGGAGAAAGGTCTATTGTTCACAGAACTACTAGTAAGACTGTAGTAATGATAATAACATGGAGGGAGCGAGCTCTATTTTACACAGAACTACTCAAGGCATTAAAAAAAATTGTACGCTGACGCGTAAACATTTGGTTAAATACTGCTTTAACAATAATAATTGTTTTCTCCTGCCTGTGACTTCATTAATGCATAATGTTTTGAGGAGGAAAATATAATAACACTTTTAATTATTTTGTTATTGATTTCGCAGACAGGTGTGAATTACTAAAAGCGAATTGCAGCTACAATATTTACCAAATAAACAAAGTTTCCTTATTGTTTAAAACGTGCATAGAAGAATTCAACTCCTCTTTACGAGCTGTTGTCCTTTACAACACTGTTGACAGAGAAAATAATCACGGGATCATTATTCACTCAACGTAGTCATCTGACTTTTCCCGTGTACCGTTTAGTTTTACCAAGTCTCCGAGACCACTTTATTGTGATCAAGAGTACAGTCCACTTTTCATAGAAAGGGTTTTATCTGACAGTTATAAAAGCCACTGGAGCCACTTTCACTTATTCGTACGTCATATCATCTGATCTGTAGATGTCACTTTTGATATATATTGTCATTACCTGGTTACATATAGCTATATAGATATGTATACGTGTGTCTGGGTTACATCAATCATAGACCCGTTTGCAGAAATATTGGCTGGTACTAATGTACCGTTGCCCAGACGACGCCCGAATGTATTAATGGTACTTTCTTTCCGTGGAGGACCTTTAATTGTACCGATGAGATGAAATGAGGTGATGGTGATGGTGAGTATGAGGGTGTGGAAACAC
This sequence comes from Timema podura, assembly GCA_033556935.1. Classification (NCBI taxonomy): domain Eukaryota; kingdom Metazoa; phylum Arthropoda; class Insecta; order Phasmatodea; family Timematidae; genus Timema; species Timema podura. Next base: position 23,278,545 of record JAVRXN010000014.1, read on the forward strand.
AAACATAGCCAAAGCCTAATCAACCAAACCCTGATGACCTTTGGGCTAGTTCCCCATTCAGGTAAATTACCCATGGTATCAGTCGGGAATCGAACCCAAGATCCATAGATTCGTAGCCAGGTGTACTGAGCAGGTGCGCCATGGGCCGGTTATCAATATCTATGAAGTAACACTAATAATATAGTAAAATGTTATCAAAGTTGACCACAAAAAAGTTTGAATTTATAAAAGGCTCTTCATATCAACATTGGACTGTATTGGAGGAGTCGGTCTTTTCGTATAAGAAGCCTAGTTTGTCTCCATGTGGAACATACGATAGTTATTTATTAGATAACGTCTTACTACCCATCCGGACTTACTCCATTTAATAAATTAATGCGTATATAAAGGTAGACTTTAGATAAGCTGTACCCACACTTGCATAGAGATAGAGTTGTAAACCAATCAGAAAAAACAACCCCTTTAACGCTCATCCGGAATCTAAACAAAGACATGTATGTCATTGTAAAATCAGACCAGATGAGCTTGGCGTTCAGTTAGCATGCTCACCTACTACGGATAGTTTAATAAGTAGTCTTTATCCAATATATTTTTAGCACCATGTCTTAATACCTGTTTGGGTTATACGCCTATGTACTAATTACACTAATGGGTTATGGATGAGAAAGATTGAATTTAGAGGAAGTGTACCCACATTTGCGTATATAGAGAGAGTGAGAAACCATTTAGGGAAAGAAAACCACCCCCAAGTTTACTCAACGGGATTGAACCACGAGCTTAGAGTTGGGAGAGTGATGCATTAGACAATGCGACCACCCAAGCGGGTTTGCTCCAATATTGAACTGTACAGTAGGACTCCCCCTATCGCGGTTTCCCGCTGCCGATTTTTAATTTTCAATAAAAGAAAATAATGGTTTATAAGTCACAATACCGACACCATCCCCCCCATTTCATCTCCTCGTCTTGGGCGGTGTTCTATCATATCACCATCATCATCATCAGTGATCGTCGTAACAAGAATAATGGAGAATAGTAAGTACACTGTAGTGTACAGTTTTCGTTGTTGTTATTATGTACTTACCGCCTCGGCGGCGTAGTTTTCTAGAGTACGTAGTCTCGTGTAGAGCTAGACTACCAAGGACGGGCGAGATTGAGGTTCGAATCTCGCTCGGGGTGAACTGGGGTGGTTTTTTCCTAAATGGTTTTCCACTCTACCTCCATGCAAATGCGGGTTCACTTCCTTATATTCAACCTTCCTAATTCCTAACATTGGCGTGATTAGTACTTAACCTATAGCCTGAACGGGTAATATATGTTAATTTAACACTTAAAACTTTACAGTATGTATATATGTTATATGAATATCGTGTTATATAATAGTTCGGTATTATCCCCGGTTTCACGTAACGGCGGTAGATCTGGTAACATATTACCCGCGGATATGGGGGCCCTTTTGTACTGTCCAATTTTCATAGACTGGCTTTTTATCAAATATAAACTTTTTTTTTTTGCAATTTTATCAAAGTTATTTTATAGGTATGATAATTATGTATCAAAAGTGACAGCTACAGATCACAGATCTTACATATTATTACGTGACTGTAGATCTAGTAACTTCTGTCTGATAAGGTCACTTTCTATAACAGTGGGTCTTTATATATTTATTTTAGTGTATTGTCACCAAATATTTCTTTTTTATACCTTGTTTTTTTAGAGTACCGCGTCTTCTAATATACTGCTACTCCTGTCCGAGCTACCCACATACTTCCTTGCACTAATGAAGTAGGGATGAGGAAGGTATAACTTTAAGGGGGAAATGTACACTTGTTTTCCCTGAACGATAGAAGTCTTTCCTTGATGGATTACACTATAGGCCTATTTTATAAGCTGGAAACGTGCAGGTAAATTTGCTACCTTTCAGGGTAAACTAATGTTACCGAACCTAGTTTCTTTATTCATAATACATTGTTTGATGAAACAAATTATCGGATATTTTGACGTGGTCAAGGTCTTGTGTAAGCCTCTATAATAGATTTGTTTACCTTACCACTTGAGTTTTTTAACATTTTGAACGAGCGGTTATACTTTATTAGATAGCAGATATTTGTTTGCCTTTATTTTTATGAAGAGATGGAATTGGTACTTTGTTAGGCCGTGGCCCCTCAAGAGTACACGATTGTAGAGAGTTTGGGAAAAAGTTTTAGAGGATAAAAAAACAAAAAAAAGCGACAAAGCGTCACAACTTTTGTTTTACAGCCATCAACATTGATATAATGGTCAAAATCACAGCTTCAGTGGCCGAGTGGTCTAACGAATCACTCGTGTTGACTGCCTGCTGAAGCGGAACGGTTTCGAACCCAGTCGAGTCTACTATATTAGCACGCGTCTATACCCGTTCGGTTTCGCACTTACGCAATGTGCAATGAGGGTGATTGTGATGAATGAGGACCACATTTACGTGGATCCGACACAGTGAGACCTGGCATTACATCACAAGTTGTGATTAATAACGTCTTGTCAGAGGTAGGAAGGTTGCATCAGATAAATCTGTGCAGACGAGATTGAACCCGGACCTCACACAGAGTCTGACCCTTACCCTGACCAGGTCACCGTCGGTCTACTGAGGAAGTTTTTACTAAATATTTCCCATCTCATGCCCGCAAAGCGGTTAGAAGCACCAAAATGATCTCCTCATCTACTCATTAAGTAATTTATCATTCTATAGTCTGAATAGGTAGTAAGAAGCACCCATAATAATAATAATATAATAATAATATAATAATAATAAAATTTACTAGAGAAATATTTGATTTTTTTGAAAAAATAAAAAAGTTGCTATATAAAATATTAAAAAGTACTCCCCTTAACTCGAGTTCCCTTCATTACTACCTTAAGGTTCTAAACAAAGACAATTTCACACTAGCCGCGGTTCCTTGAAAATTACTCATTCGATCTGGATATAAGGATATTAATTTTAGATTTTACATTAGACTGGCATCGTTCAAAATTACTCGCACTCATTAGAAGAATCAACGTTTTACTAATGATCGGTTGGTTGCCTATTTAGGACGAGGTCAAAATTTAAAATAGCATATTTAATAAAGTTGAATAAAACATTTACACTTAAAAAAATAATTTTGAAACATTCTATTTAGGTCATATAAATTATTCTTGCGGGTGTATAAGCCCACAAACAGAGCTCCACTCTCAAAGTTAATGAAGCTTACATATTAAAAACACACACATTTGTACCCTTTATTTTGAAGCCGTAGAGCAGGGGCTTCTGTTGTTTCAATTTTTCATAAAAGGCAAAGAAATTACTCTTTTTTTTTTCAGAGTTGGCTAAAGGCGTTTTATTTTTTTAACAGCTTGCATGAAAATAGCATTATGTTTTATGTTATTTTAATTAACCAATGAGTCACTTCAGTGGTCATATGGTCTAAGGCGCTACTCTCGCAGTAGACTAAACTGCTGATGACGGGGAGATCGGTGTTCGAATCTCGGTAGGGTGTACTGAGGGTGGTTTTAAAAAAAAGTTTTTCACGCAAATGCGGGCATACTTCCTATAAATATAACCTTTCTCATCCCTAAAACCATTAGTGTAATTAGTACATATGGGTATAACCCAAACGTCGGTGGTAAAAAGATGTATATTTAAGGGTAGTCTAACAACAACGATGTTAATATTGTTCTTAGTGACGATTATATACGACTGTTCTGTATCATTTATTTAATAATAACGTTCAACACAAGCATTGTTATTGGGGCAGTCTAACTCCTAAGGGATAGGTATGATAAAGGTTGTATTAGGGAAATCACGCAGATATTAGCGTGGAGAGAGAATGTGAAAACCACAGTTATAAACTAGTATAGACACTTATGGACTAAACGGAGTAGAGATTATAATACCAACCTCGGCTATTTTAGTAGTCGAATGGTCTAAACCAGCGGTTCTCTAACTTTTTTTTAGATTGTACCCCTTGGCCATGACTAAAAGTTTAATGTACTCCCAAGATAAAAAAAATCCAAATAACAGGCTTTAAAAAATATGACCACATGGTAAATTATTGATCTGTTTAATCTATTGGGGGGAAAATATCTGTTGTCAAAATATTTCAAATGTGACAAAGCTATTTAGAGAGAGTCCTACTGCTATAGACTTAACATTATATCTTATTGAGAATTGTTATGATCAGTTAAAAACATAATTTTACTCTAAAAAGTGCGTAAAAATGTTTTACACATTTTCTTCACAAATGCGTTCAAAAATAGAGAAAAATATTAAACATAATATTTTCAAATCAAGATTTATAATTGTAATTCTGGAGCTGATATATTATGAACACCAAAGTATTTCAGTGAGAGGGGTGTGGCTACATGGCTTGGCACACCTTTTAGGTGTCTGGTTGTCCAGTTGAAACTTTCAAACGGAGGTCCGACTCCAATTTTAGCCTACTGCGGTACTTATATTTAAGGTACACCATTAATGAAAAACCACTCTTACAGAGATATCTTGTTGAGAAAGGCATCATAAACTGCTCATATAGAAGGTGTCAAGTAGATGGTTGGTGACCTGGTGGTATAGGGGTAAGGTGTCAGATTTCTGTGCTGAGAGTCCGGGGTTCAATCCTCGGTCCCGGCACAGATTTATCTGATTGCCAAACCCTTCCTTCACCTCTGACAAGACGTGTATTAATCACAACTTGTGAACGTGTGGAATGCCAGGCCTCCACCGTGGTTCGGATTCCACGTTAAACTGTAGGTTCTCCATTTCATATCACAATCACCCTACCATCACACATTAGCGTAAGTGCTTATAACCCGAACGGGTAGTAAGACGCGGTGCTAATAATAAAAAGTAGATGGTTGAACATTTTCAGATATCGGTCAATAGCCGAGAGCAAATACGGGGAAAAGAGGTGGAAATAATCAGATAACGGTAAAAGCCAAGAATTCGGGGTTTCCATAAGCCCCTTGATATTTTGTCAACTTTCCCTTGAGAGATGCTCGCGTACGCCCTGAAAGGTGTCCCCGTACCCCAGTTTAAGAACCACTGGTCTAAACTGTAGTCACTCTCGTGTTGGACTGGCCTGCTAATGACGGGGAGATCGGGGTTCGAATCCCGGTCGAGTCTACTGAGGGTGGTTTTCCCTGAATGGTTTCCCAATCTCCTCCCACGCAAGTGTGGAAGATTACCTCTACATGGCTTTCTTCCTCTTCCCTACTCCATTAACATAGTCATCACACATGCGTATAGCCCAAACAGGGAAGATTAGTAAGACGCGGTGATAGAACAAAAAAAATATACGCCCCCTCCCGTCTACGGTGATCTTCCACGATGCAGGTTTAATGCCTTAGACCAGAGATTCTCAAAGTGGGAACCACGGACCCCCAGGTATCCCCAAGACTCATCCAGGGGGTCCACGAAATCGTCCACAGAAGTCACACAAGTAGTTCCATTCCTCACATAAATTATCAGTGATTATAAATGTACAAATATAATACATATTATATTTTCATTTTTATTTTAATCCTTTTTAAATTTATTTAAAAAAATATATCTAAATTTTACAAATATAATACCTACATTTATTTTGTTTTTATTTATATTGTAATTATATTTATACTAAAAATATATGACTAATTTATTCCTATAGTATACTGTTAATTTATTACTAACATTTAAAAAAATCATTTATCCTACATCAAGGGATCCGCAAATCAGTTGTTCCCTGGTTAGAGGGTTCACGTGACTAGTAAGTTTGAGAAGCACCGCCTTAGACCGCTCGACCACCACTGCAGGTTTTAAAGCAATGTTCTCTCTCGATATAGCTAATATAATATACACTAGCATGCAAGGGATAGATAAGATAGTAAACCACAAAGGGTAGGGGGGAGGAACCAGTCCCAGCGAGCCGGTTAGGAAATTGGACCCCCGCGCCACTAAGGTTAGAGTCAGGGATATAAACCACAACCTCAGCCATGCCGACAACCACAGAGCCCGATCTCATCACACGGATAACACCTAAGGTAGGTAATACAGCTTGAACCAAGCTGTTACATCATGGTGTGATTTTCTGTATTATACTTTAGAAAACACTCAAGTAGTGTTATCATTTTTTTTAAATTAAAGAAAACTGAAAAATTACTATTTTAAATTGAAAAAAAAACTGCAGTACTAAGTAGTCCTATCTGGTTCTATCGCCATGTATGTGTTATATTTAATTCACTTTATTTAAAGGTATCAGTAGCTAATTTAAGTTAATTTTACTAATCTAAATACATTAAAATTAAATATTTTATAAGGTTGTATTAATTTCAATAAAGTCCTGATTCTATTACTTATTTTTTTAAGGTATAATCACAGTTATTTTAAAAGTTATCAGTAGTTAATTTAAGTTAATTTTACTATTGTCGCCATTCTTTGGGAACAGAAGTTGCCCCAGGTCATACCTGGAAGGTTGTCTATACGTGATAACCGTAATGAGATGACGTGATGACAGTGATTATGAAGGTGTAAGCCACTGGAAATATTAAACCTAACTTAAGCCTAACTAACCAGATCATGGGGGACCATTGAAACGGTTCCAATTCCGGGGAAAATATCCAATATACCATCGGAATCGAACCAGGAACCTATAGATCAGTAGCCAGGGAAGCTGATCACAATACCAAGAGGCCGATTTTTGTTTCCAAGTGAAGAATACAGTAAAAACGCGTTTCGATAGGAAAAAAAAAGTTAATCTTCACTTGAAAACAAATAAATAATTGTTCTGTTTTATTTTGTATATTTATTACATTGTTTTCTAAAGTAAACTACAAAAACCACTACGATGCGATGGGGTGAAAGGGGACACGAAGAAAGGTCAGTTGTTTTTGCAGTTTTTATAGAAAAAAAAATTGGGTCAAAATAAATAAAATATTGCTTCAGTAGACGCAGAGCTTAATTTTCTTCACATGGTGATATCAACGGTTGTTGAATATCTGTCATGAGAATAGTATCATTGGATGAGAAACTACCCGCCTCGGTGGCGTAGTTGGCTAACGCGCCAGTCGTGTTGACCAGACCACCAAGGACGGGGAGATCGAGGTTCAAATCTCGGTCGGGTGAACTGGGGGTGGTTTTTCCTAAATGGTTTTCCACTCTCCCTCCACGCAAATGCGGGTTCACCCCCTCTATATTCAACCTTCCCAATTCCTAACCCATTAGTGTAATTAGTACTTAAGCGTATAACCCGAACGGGTAGTAAGACGCGGTGCTAAATAATAAAATAAAAATAAATAAATGAGAAACTTTTTAAATGAAGATAGAAAGTTGTAATTAAATTCCACGACACCCTTGACAGATGTCAACAAATTTTGATATCACCATGTGAAGAAAATTAAGCTATATTTCACCAGTAGGACTTTTTGTACCTATCGTAGTTTTCATATTTCCGTTATTATTTTAAGTACATAACAATCTCCCACTCTCCAAATTAACATTCAGGCTATCCGCATATTTGCACTATCATTAATGTATATAATATAGCTAAAGTGTAGCTTTATTTGCGTGGAGGGGAGAGTGGGAAACCATATATAAATAAAAACATTCAGTTGAGCCGAGTGGAATTCAAACTATAACATCCTCGTCACCAGAAAAAAAAAACCACTAATGTATGACCTCTTAATCCACACATATTTAAGTTCGTGTGAAAACTTGGCTTTAAAAAATTAGTGAATTGAATTTTAAAATCGGCAAGAATTATTCAGCTTAAACAGCTAAAATCACAAACAGAAACTCTCACTAAATCTTAACTTCAATAACCCTGTGATGAATATACCAATAAATAAAGACGCATAAATTGTCTAAGAGTTTAAGGCGTTAGATCTATCCAACACTGAACTTTGAGTGTCTGGGTACAATGAAGGGGATAAATGGGATTGGTACATTTTGGTTTATACATAATTTTCCCGTGGACTCTCCAGGCAAATCTCCCTTATTTCATCTTGTGTCCTTAAGGTAGAGTGTAAGGGATGCTGTAACGTAGGCCCTAAGTGATTTTGCAGTTTTTATATAAAAACTTTTTATGTAGAAAAAAAATTTTAGTACCCACTCAGGTTACACGCTTATGTACTAATTATGATGAGGGAAGGTTGCGTTTAGAGGAAGTGTACCTGCATTTGCGTAGAGAGTGGGAAACCATTTAGGATAAACCCCCCTCAGAACACCACCGAACCACGGGGCAGCTTAGTCTAAAGTAAGAGTAGCGCCTTAGACCATGCGGCCACAAAAGCAGGGTGGTATCAACTATAAGTTACCTAACAAACATGTTACGGTGTATAATAATAGTAATTAAATGACCCGATAAAATAACTTTTAAGGAGTGAATATTGCTTAAAGAAAGATGAACTCATAAAAAGTAATTGAACTCTCAATTTTGTTTTAAATTTATGCAAGAAACTAAATATGGAAGGCCTGTTTATGACTCTTAAACAATGCTTTATCATCTCATTGTTTTTAACAATTGATTAGCATATGCACTTAAATCCATCCGTTTTATGTCATCAATCATTTCCTCTTCACGAATCCAACTATCATTCCATCATCTTTATAGAATAAAGAGTAGTCTAATAAATAAATAAATAAGGCTTGTGACAACCAAGAAATATTATATATAGTTTATGTTCGCTTAAAACGATTATTTATCTACAGGGTCTGTCAAAGAGATGTTGGGCCTCACGTGGCCTTGACTGTGTCTAGATGTATGTATGTATGTATGTATATAATATATATGTATATGTATATGTATACATGTATATATTTATATATGTATATATGTATATGTATGTATGTGTATGTATGTATATATGTATATATGTATGTATGTATATATTTATATATGTATATATGTATATATGTATATATTTATATATGTATATGTATGTATGTATGTATGTATGTATGTATGTATATATGTATGTATATATTTATATATGTATATATGTATATGTATATGTATGTATGTGTATGTATGTATATATGTATGTATGTATGTATGTATATATATATAAATTATTTTTTATCACCACATCTTAATACCCGTTCGGATCATACGCTTATGTACTAATTACGCTAATGATTTTAGGTATGAGGAAGGTTATAGCTATAGGAAGTGTAGCCAAATTTGCGTGGAGGGAGAGTGGAAAAACATTTTGGAAAAAACTCAGTACACCCGACCTAGACTCGAACTTCGATCTACTCGTCATCGCCAGTCTATCCTACTGCAAGATTAGCGCGTTAGACCACGCTGCCACCAAAGCCGGTTAGTCTTTTATTAATCACGCTAATGGGATAGAGTTGAGGAATATATAATTATTTATAGGAAATATAACTGCAGTTAAGTGGAGATAAAGTGGACAGTTATTATTTAGGGAAACAACACTCGGTGCAACCATCCAGGATTCAGGCCCCGACCTTCCTCAATACCGGCAAACGAAACTAGATGAGATTTAAATTTAATCAACGTGCAAATCGGTGCGGATACGAACATTATTTTTTATTATTTTTATTATTATAACCACGTCTTATTACTTGTTCGGGCTGTGAGATGACAGTGATTATGAAGGTGTGAAGCCATTGGAAATATTAAACCTAACTAAAGCCTAACTAACCAGACCACGGGGAGCATTGAAACAGATCCCGGGCTTAATTTCCGTACACATTTATTATTATTATTACTCTAAAGGGGTAGGGATGAGGAAGGATTTTTTTAAAAAGTAATTTACCCGGTTTTGCGTGGAAGGAGAGTGGGAAACCATTTAGGAAAAAAATACTCAATTTATCTGCGCGGGGATCTAAACCCAGCCACCCCGTCATCAGCAGACCAGTCCAACACGAGGATGATGCCTTAAACCATTCGGCCACTGAAGGTTGGACATCTATTAATTTATGGTAATTAGCGTAACCCCTTTCTCATAAAAAAATATCTGGACCATATCTATAAAGTAGTAGGCCTACTTTAGCAATAAAAAGCAAAAATAATTGAATTTGAAAGGAGAGAACTCGCAATTCTGTCGTTAACGTTAAACTATGTCCCGTTAATAGTCCCTTAGTATGGAAGGGGAAGTTTTCTAGACTTCCTGTTGAAAACATCCACGGGATGGTCGAAAGTAATCTAATTTATTTCAACATGGCGGCACTTCAAACGTGTTCACAAACGGGCAAAGTGAAGAACCTTTAACTCGTCCCCAGTTGCGGGTCTGTGTCGTCTATTTGCCATGCAAATCACACACGCGCATAGGCCCACATACACACACACACACACACACGACACGCAAGAAGACTTTGTCTCTAACCAACGCGTAATGAAGAGGCCATCTTTAAGACCGCCACAAAAGGAATAGTCCTGTATGTTCTCTGTCCAGGGGTGTGTAGTAATAATATGTGTCAGTGCTTAGAATATGATAAATATCATCGCCTAGCACCCATTTCAGTGGTCACATGGTCTAAGGTAGGTGTCGGCAACTAATCGATCTCAAGGCGATTTTAAATCGAGCGCGTAAGAAAACTACACCGTCATTTTTTACTTTTTCTTATCTACTACTACTATAAAAAAAGATTTAGATTGTACTTCCTAAATACATCATTATACCCACATGTGAGTTTAAATCAAAATTCGTAAGGAAACTTAAACAAATAGTAAATTATTTAATGCACATGCACTTGGTAACAAACCAGTGGCTGACATATAGTAAACTTCCCTACTCACCAGGGTTACCAGAGTCCTCTTCATTTCCGTACAACCTGCCTCGATGGCGTAGTTGGCTAACGCGCCAGTCGTGTTGAGCCAGACCAACGAGGACGGGGAGATCGAGGTTCGAGTCTCGGTCGGGTGAGCTGGGGTGGTTTTTCCTAAATGGTTTTCCACCCTCCCTCCACGCAAATGCGGGTTCACTTCCTCTAAATTCAACCTTCCCCGTTCCTAATCCATTAGTGTAATTAGTACTTCAGCGTATAAGCCGCACGGGTAGTAAGACGCGGTGCTAAATAATAATAATAATAATAATAATAATAATAATAATAATAAATTTCCGTGCATGTCCTCTTTTTGAGACGTAAAATATAGGCCTATGTCCCAGTGAATTGGGTCGAGATTTTTTATTTTGACTTTAAGATGTTGCCAAGAAGGAAAAAGAAATCGGATCAGTGTTTTATCTAATATTTAAGATTAACTTGGTATTGTATTTGACTGGTTAAAAAAAATTGTTTCATCGTCTGTTGTCTTTAGAAAATTCCTACGCATAAATGCACATTGACGCATAAATGCACATTGACGAATAAGCTTCTGACAAAATATTCGCGTTTTAGAGTGGTCAATGAACAACACAAAAGGTAAAGAGGTTCTTTGCTCAATTTATAAAGGGATTTATAACGGTGCTATATTATTTCACGAACGTTTTGGGTGAAAGATTTTTTAATTATATAAGGGGTCTTCCTGAAATTTTCCAGAAAATTTTAACAAACAAAAAATACCCTTGATCATAAACAATGTTGTTTTCAATACCTTATATAAATGTTTGCTTTAAGTGCTGTTTATAATGTATTTTCCTTACTCATTTAACTCATTTAACTCATTTAACTCATTTTTCCTCCTCATCACTTATTTCTACGAGATCATACATAATATGTGGATTATACAATGTTTCTTTACTCGGATTAATTTTATAAGAGATCCACTTTGGTGGCCTCAGGGTCTAAGTCCAATGGACTTGATTGCCATTGACAGGAAGGTCGGTGTTCAAATCCTGTTGGGTATACTGAAGGTGGTGTTTTTTCTAAACAGTTTTCCACTCTCTCTTAGTGCTAATGTGTGTATATTTATTCTAAACTATACATCCTTCTATCCTAACAAACTAACGTATTTAATAGTATATAATTGTATGACCTGAAGGGCTAAATAAAATTATTAGCAGTTTTGTTGATAAAAAAAATAGCAAATATATTTATAGACAGCTCTGGATTTCAAACTTTACTGTAGGCCTTCAGTCAAATTTCGTGATTTGATTTTAAACATCAAATTATTCGGATGAACTTTGAAAAATGATAATTTCGTAGAATAAAGTATTTTGTTATATTTCTCACAGATAAATCACAATTTATATTCGGAGGTTTGGAGATACGATCTCAAGATTGTCTGCACGGTTAATATATCCAACTCTCACCCTACGGATCAGGGTTTAATTTATAATTGTACACAACTAGGTTATTACTAACCATCTCAATGGTCGCATGAACTAAGGCGTCACTCTCGCAGTAGAGTGGACTGCCGAAGACAAATATCTCGGTCGGGTGTACTGAGGATTGTTTACCCTGAATAGTTTTACACTTTTCTCCACGCAAATGCGGGTACATTTCCTTATAATATAATCTTCCTAATCCCTAAACCCATTAGCGTAATTAGCACATAAGCGTGTAACCCTAACGGGTAGTAAGATGCGGTGCAAAAAAAAAAAAGAGGGTGAAAGTTTATCTACTTTCTCCACCCCTGAGAGACTCATGTAGGATAGAGAGACAGGGTCAAGTCGGTAATTACAGAGCACTCACTACCTTGTCTGGCTGAACAAAGAGAAGTAGTGAAAACATGCCCGACCATTATTACCTCTCAGTGGCATGATGTAATTAGTAATCCGAACGGGATTCGACGCGGACATTTTGTTTCACGCGCGTGGCTCTTTTTATTTTTATTTTTTTGTTCGTATCGAATGTCGCGTGCCCTGTCATATACGCACTAATGAAGTTAACGGCCTCTTTTTTTTTTCGTATTGGTATATTCTTTTCCTCTGTAGATAAATCAAGCGCTTAGAGAACTCCTGATTAACGGATCAGCCTGAAGGGGTGCTTAAGGCACGTTGCTAAATTAAGGAATTCCGCGTTGTTTAAGGTGGGGATTTAGGAGACGCAAGAAAAGGTTAGTGTTTTTGCAGTTTTTGTATGAATTTTTTTCTCTCTAAATATATCTATTAGTTCTCCAGTAGAAACATAGAGTTTAATTTTTTTTCACATGGTGATATCAACAGTTGTTGAATATCTGCCAAGGATGTCCTTGAATTCAATGAAAAATTTTCTCTTCATTTCGAAAGTTTCTAATGTCACTATGCTCATGACAGATAGTATTCAACAATTGTTGATATCAACATGTGAAGAAAATTAAATTCTATATTTATATTGAAGAATTATTTTATTTCTTTAAATTTCGATTTATATCGAGAGACTGAAGTATTAAACAAGTTAACAACGGTTATTGTTTATGAGTAGAATGTACCATTGAATATAGTGTTCAATTGTTTTTTATCTATTTTAATAACCAAGTAAAAATTAAAAATTAAAACCCAGGTAGAAATTATAGGAGATATTTCAACATAAAATTCAACGAGAAATATTAAGATTGTAGTGATGATAGAAACATGTACTAGTAAGACTGTAGTAACTAGCAAGGTCTACTGTTCACAGAACTACTAGTAAGACTGTAGTAACTAGCAAGGTCTACTGTTCACAGAACTACTAGTAAGACTCTAGTAACGATAATAACATGGAGGTCGTGAGGTCTACTGTTCACAGAACTACTAGTAAGACTGTAGTAACTAGCAAGGTCTACTGTTCACAGAACTACTAGTAAGACTCTAGTAACGATAATAACATGGAGGGAGCGAGGTCTACTGTTCACAGAACTACTAGTAAGACTGTAGTAACTAGCAAGGTCTACTGTTCACAGAACTACTAGTAAGACTGTAGTAACGATAATAACATGGAGGGAGCGAGGTCTACTGTTCACAGAACTACTAGTAAGACTGTAGTAACTAGCAAGGTCTACTGTTCACAGAACTACTAGTAAGACTGTAGTAACGATAATAACATGGAGGGAGCGAGGTCTACTGTTCACAGAACTACTAGTAAGACTGTAGTAACGATAATAACATGAAGGGAGCGAGGTCTACTGTTCACAGAACTACTAGTAAGACTGTAGTAACGATGATAACATGGAGGGAGCGAGGTCTACTGTTCACAGAACTACTAGTAAGACTGTAGTAACGATAATGACATGGAGGGAGTGAGGTCTACTGTTCACAGAACTACTAGTAAGACTGTAGTAACGATAATGACATGGAGGGAGTGAGGTCTACTGTTCACAGAACTACTAGTAAGACTGTAGTAATGATAATAACATGGAGGGAGCGAGGTCTACTGTTCACAGAACTACTAGTAAGACTGTAGTAACGATAATAGTATGGAGGGAGTGAGGTCTACTTTTCACAAAACTACTAGTAAGACTGTAGTAACGATAATAGTATGGAGGGAGCGAGGTCTACTGTTCACAGAACTACTAGTAAGACTTTAGTAACGATAATGACATGGAGGGAGTGAGGTCTACTGTTCACAGAACTATTAGTAAGACTGTAGTAACGATAATGACATGGAGAGAGTGAGGTCTACTGTTCACAGAACTACTAGTAAGACTGTAGTAACGATAATAGTATGGAGGGAGTGAGGTCTACTTTTCACAGAACTACTAGTAAGACTGTAGTAACGATAATAGTATGGAGGGAGTGAGGTCTATTGTTCACAGAACTACTAGTAAGACTGTAGTAACGATAATGACATGGATGGAGTGAGGTCTACTGTTCACAGAACTATTAGTAAGACTGTAGTAACGATAATGACATGGAGGAAGTGAGGTCTACTGTTCACAGAACTACTAGTAAGACTGTAGTAACGATAATGACATGGAGGGAGTGAGGTCTACTGTTCACAGAACTACTAGTAAGACTGTAGTAACGATAATAGTATGGAGAGAGTGAGGTCTACTTTTCACAGAACTACTAGTAAGACTGTAGTAACGATAATAACATGGAGGGAGTGAGGTCTACTGTTCACAGAACAACTAGTAAGACTGTAGTAACGATAATAACATGGAGGGAGCGAGGTCTACTGTTCACAGAACTACTAGTAACGATAAGAACATAGAGGAAAACCTCAGTTATCTAGTTTTCACTCACCCTAGAATCACTTCCAAACATACTTGATAATCATCGTTATTCGACATGCATGGACGTACAAGGGTTTGTTCTAACCTTGAGAACTTTCTACGTCAGAACCGACACCTGCTGCTTGACTAAATGAAATAATTCCACGAGATATCATTCATGAAAGTTGATGGAGAGTTGGCGCCCACATTCATAAATATTTATTAAGCCCACGTCACGACACATGCCAAAGCTTATTTTGATCTGTCTGATACGTGATGATAAACATGTGGTGTGCAAGGCATGTTACTGGTACCCGTTATTTTGTCCGGGTCGTTAAGAGCCCGTCCCGAAGCTGGCTAACCGGGAAATTAAATACAAGATAAACTCTAACCAAAAAACTTTGAAAGTAGATTTTCTGCATTCTTCATTTGGCAACAGTGAAATTGCCATCAGTTTATTATTATTATTATTATTATTATTATTATTATTATTATTATTATTATTATTATTATTATTATTATTATTATTATTATACCCGTTCGGATTATACGCACTTACGCTAATGTGCAATGGTAGGGTGATTGTGAGATGAAATGAATGACCTACAGTTTAACGTGGAATCCGAACCACGGTGGAGGCCTGGCATTCCTCACATTCACAAGTTGTGATCAATACACGTCTTGTCAGAGGTGAAGGAAGGGTTTGGCAATCAGATAAATCTGTGCTAGGACCGAGGATTGAACCCCAGACCCCCAGCACAGAAGTCTGACACCTGACCCTTAGACCGCCAGATCACCTTTACATAAAAATTAGCGAAACTTAACATCCAAGTGCTATTCGCAGAATCGCATGAATTTGACACTAAACTATTAGTGTTAGGCTGGTTTACGCTCTTCAATTTAGTGTTTCAAAAACTATTGCAAACATGTTTGAAAATTTCACTAAATATTTTTAATTTCCCTTGCTTATTCCTCACATACTAGGTGCTTATCAATACACCCTGTTATACTGTTTCGAGAGATTTCTTCACATTGGTCGGCCCAAGAATTTATTATTAAGAATTACTTGGTTTTAGAGATATGAGCTGCATCGGTGGGCAAGCGGACTAAACGTCAAACTCATTTGGTCCGGTTTGTCAGTTATGGGTTGGCTGGGGATCTAATCCAAGTTAGGTGTAGTGAGGCTGTTTTTTCTAAACGTTTTCCAAATCTATCTCCACGCAAATTGAGGTACATTTTCTTTAATTTATACCTTCATTTCCCTTTCATCCCCCCAATTAATGTAGTAAATGAGATGCGCTGCTTTAAAAAAATGTAATGAAATGCGTATAGCCCAGTTGGTTTGAGGACGTTGTGTAAAAAAAATATTATAAAGATTAAAGGGTCTGAGTTGTTTGGTTTGCGTTTTACATCACACGATCTTGAAATTACCTTCCTTCAATTCTGAGGAATGGGCGCTTCATCTCACTATCAAGGCTCAGAGGTGGATATTTCACCAAGATAGACTGATTGTCTGCCTCTTTCCATGCGTGTAACTTGAAGGGGTAGTAATACGTGGTGATAAATAACAATAAAATACCTATTACTGATACTTAATCTCTTCCGATTCTAGGTGACCTGGTGGTCTAGGAGTAAGATGTCAGACTTCTGTGCTGGGGGTCCGGGGTTCAATCCCCGGTCCCGGCACAGATTTATCTGATTGCCAAACCCTTCCTTCACCTCTGACAAGACGTGTATTAATCACAGCTTGCGAATGTGTGGATTGCCAGGCCTCCACCGTGGTTCGGATCTCACGTTAAACTGTAGGTCCTCAATTTCATCTCACAATCACCCTCACATTGCACATTAGCGTAAGTGCGTATAGCCCGAACGGGTAGTAAGACGCGGTGATTATGATAATAATAATAATCTTCCGATTCTACATACATACAACAATAACTTTGTAATCTCGTTATTTATCCCTGCATAGCTTCGATTTATATTTAAACAAAACATATTCGTGTTTTCTAGTTTAAATTTAAATATAATTTGGCAAAAAATTGTATGTATCTTTATTCTTTAAATAAAACTAACACAATTACTCATAATAATGACTAATCCATATATCGAAGTTTGTAGACAGTTAAAAAAATGTAAATAGAAAAAAACAACTTAGAGATACAAATGAATGTGTGTGACAATGTTTGGAATTTTAATTAAATATTTGTGTTTTTTTGTATAAATGCTATAACCGGAAAGTTTGATAGATAAAAAAATGAATATTTTAAAATGAGAAATGTTATCTTTACTGCCCAACACGTGATAGGTAAACAAAATGAACCAAACTAATTTTTTTATGTAAATTTTTACACCCCAATATAAAATAATCTTTAAAACCATATTCACAGTGAAAATGAAAGTTGAATATAGTATGAGTTTTTTTTCTCTAACTTGAAATGATATATAATGTTTATCCCTGATGAAAGTTAAACACTATTTCTAGGTTATAGATAAAAAATATTAAGTGAACCTAATTCTAAAGCATGAATAAATTTAAAAAAAAACTAATTTCTGTTCATACAAACTATTTTACTGGGACCCGCATGTGGGCCCACGGACTACACGTCAAGATTTGATTTACGGATGATAGGGAGTTCTGAGTTGAATCCCAGCCGTCTGTATTAAGGGTACTTTCCCCATTAAATGGCGTCCTACTCTTCCTGAATACAAATGAGGATGTATTTCCTTTATTATACTTTCCTGTCCTTATCCCTATTAGTAAATCATGATAGCCAAGACGGGTAGTGAGACGATATGGAAAAAAATACGTATTTAAGAAACAATAGTTAATAAAAATAAAGAGTTTACCAAAGTTAATGTTTTATATATTAAGAAACAAACATTTTGGAATAAAAATATATTTGTGTGGTCCTGGTTCCTACTTAAAATATCAAACTTTTAAACAAAACATATGGCTGATTCTTTTGTTTATAAAGGGAGTTTATCTCTTTTTACCTTATAATACTCTCACTCTAAGGTATCACAAACGCAATATGTTTAACTATAGAGGTGACCTGGTAGTCTAGGGGTAAGGTGTCGGACTTCTGTGCTGGGGGTCCGGGGCTCAATCCTCGGTCCCGGCAAAGATTTATCTGATTGCCAAACCCTTCCTTCACCTCTGACAAGACGTGTATTAATCACAACTTGTGAATGTGAGGAATGCCAGGCCTCCACCGTGATTCGGATTCCACGTTAAACTGTAGGTCCTCCATTTCATCTCACAATCACCCTACCATTACACATTAGCGTAAGTGCGTATAACCCGAACGGGTAGTAAGACGCGGTGCTAATAATAATAATAATAATAATAATAATAATAATAATAATAATAATAATAATAATAATAATAATATAACTATAGAAGTCCCTAAGATAGGGGTTCGAATCCCGGTCGAGTATACAAGTAATATATTTTTTTAATGGTTTCCCTTCTCCCTCAAATAAATGCAGGTACATTTCTTAATTCTTCCTTACTAAGTCCTACATCGTCAGCATAATTAATATGTACGCGTATGGTCCTAACGGTAAAGAGACCGGGAGAGGGGTGGAGGGAGGGGAATCAAAATAATTATATATATATTTTAGATTTGTTTTTCCATAAGACATTTTTCTCACTTCCCGTCCGTGGCAATAGCGTTTTGTAATCACTCTATAAACATAATATTGGCGAACACGAGAAATCATGATGGTCCCCAAACATGACGTGTTTGTTGGGACTGGGGGAGTCGGGGGGCGGGGGGTGAATTCCCTTGGGTAAACAATTCAGGGACATATGGAGATTGATGAGTAGAAATTATATTCCAGTCTGTGGTGGTTCACTTCGGACTCTATGCCCCAAAAAAATCAGTTTATTTTTATATGAGATGATACACCGGTGATTTTATATTTGATTAAAACTTATTACATATTTATAAGAGAGATTTTAATGCGAAGTATGAGTACAGCGCAAAACTCAACAGAGT
Organism: Timema podura; assembly: GCA_033556935.1. NCBI lineage: Eukaryota > Metazoa > Arthropoda > Insecta > Phasmatodea > Timematidae > Timema > Timema podura. The sequence continues at coordinate 23,297,551 of JAVRXN010000014.1, forward strand.
TAATGTAAATGGGAAAAGAGGATGAGCTCGCATGTTTTACACTGAATAGTTTTAACGCTTTTAGTTTCTGAACACAAACAGATGTGAATCCAAATAGGAATTAATTGACCTTTTGTTACTAAGATATAGCTGTGTGAGAAGATTCATAAACTTTGTCATCGCTTCGAATATTCTTTAACTTAAGACCACTGAGGTCGACAATATTATGTTAAAAACTATACAAGTCCTACTTGTGCACCCAGGATTTAAATCTTCATCAGCTTTGAGTGATAATTAATGGATAACTACAGTGAATTTAAAAAATAGAAATGGGTCTAAAAATATACATTTCTTTAATCAGAATCTTACATTTTCTCTCGAATCTTGAACTCAAATTAGAGTCCTCGAATCTTTACCGATGTAAAATTAAAGTTAAATTATTGAAAATATTTAAAATTTAATTTAAAAAAAGTTGTTTAAGGGTCTACTAATGGATTTAAAATATTTGCGATGCGACAAATGGTATCACTTAATTGAAAGGCGTACCAGGCTTCAGTTTTAAATTCATTTAGGCAAATTTAATTTAATGAGTGTGTAAGATATCTGATATACAAGGTCACGTCGCAAAGGATATTGGCAATGATAGTAGAGCGTTTCAAATATTTGGAATCTAACTTAACCTAACCTAACCTAACTTAACCTTATCTAACCTAACTTACTATTTAACTTACACTAGCCAAAATTTTGACGTTCTCACAGCTATCTACTATCCAGTAATGAACCTTGCTTGCAAATATTAGCTAGGTTTTGTTAGGCTAAATATATAGTGGTACCATTCGTCGCATCGTAGATATTTTGAAATCATTAGCAGAACCTTTTCAGGTAGGGTGGTATGAAACGTCACGAAAAATCTAGTGGTATGAAATGTCGCTGGTGTCATTTGTCGGGACATCGTCACTGACAAATTTTACAGTATTTTGTTTGGCATTTCTATTACATCATAAAAAATAAATAATATAGGTTTTTAATTAATTAGATATGTCAATAATATTGCTTGGAATTGTTATTTGAAGTTAAGATTTTCATAATTTGTATTCGAGATATTCTTTCGAGATTTCTACAAATCTCAAATCTCCCGTATACCACAGGATTCGAGCATCCTAGGTCTAGTAAAAAAGGCATCCCCGATCAAGAATCGAACCTTTTGACCTCCTCCCCAACAGTAATCAGGGTGGCCACTCAAACTCTAGTATAAAATTCCAGCATAATTTCCGGTTTTCCCACCAAAAAAAAAAAAGTCTGATTGTTTAAAGGCTTTTTCCTTCGGTTGTGAAGATATTGAACAAATTATTCCGAATGAAAAATGTTAGGTAAAAAAATGTGTGGAACACGTCACGAAGTTTCAGTACTTGAGCAAGTATTGTTAGTAGTAGTATTTCTTCTTAATGCTTAGACTAGTAGATTATTAGACTTCTACACAATTCATAACACCTACAAACTCAATTGTGTCTTAAAACACTTTAAATTACTTCAAACCAGCTTTGGTGGCCGCATCGTTTAAGACACCACACTTACAGTAGATTATACTACCAATGACGGGGAGATAAAGGTTCGAATCTCGGTCGGGTATACTGAGGGTGTTTTTTTTCCCAAAATGTTGTTCCACTCTTCCTCCACGCAAATTTTGGAATAGCCGTGCTCATCCATAAAACCCCCATCGTAATTAGTACATAAACTTATACAGCCCAACCGGGTAATAGGACGCGATGCTAAAAAAAAAACAACTTAAAATTGGGTATTTGTTAATAAAATAAAATCCTGTCTTCTGTTGGGAGACTTGCCCAAGAGCCACTAACTACAGATAGTACACCTCCTTCCCCCCAACCCATCCCCCAGCCAAACCCCCTAAAAAAATTATTCAAGTTAAAATCATCGAGTTATTCTACATCCTTATCGCACTTTTTTTAAAGTCTGGATCAGAAAAGTCACTATTCCACGTGTGACGTGTGCTCAGCCACGAGAGTAGGAAAGTTTATTTTTAGAACCGTGTCTTACTACCCGTTCGGGTTTAAAAGCCTATGTACTAATTACACTAATTGATTTAGAGGGCTTAATTTAGAGGAAATTCACCCGCATTTGCGAGAAGAGAGAGTTTAAACCATTTAGTAAAACCACCCTCAGTGCAGTCTACCGGGATTGAACCCTGATCTCCCCATCTTCGGCAGCCCAGTCCATCATGAGAGTAGCGCGTTAGACCACATGACCAACGGAGCGGGTACTAGAAAAGTTAAACAGTAGTATGTATACAAATGTACACCCCCCATGTACTACACCCAGTGTCGGTGGAACCTTAATTGTGGGGGGGGGATTAGAAAAAAAATTGTCCCTGCAAGTCAAAGAGAGGGTAAGGAGATTCAACCCTGGAAAATGTTTGAAAATTAAATGGTCCTAAAAGATATTTTGAGCGGTCTTCATCAATTTAAAAACTATACTCTTCTCCAAGGTGTTTGAGTAATCCTCCCCGTAGGGATTTTTTTTTTAATTTGGATACTCCCAGAAGATATTTAGGGTGGTTCTTGTTAGAATTTTTTTATTTTAAATTAAATGTTTCTATGAAATATTTGAATTGGTCTTACCCCCTGGAAAATATTTAAAAATTGGATGCCTCTAGAAGCTATTAAAAGTGGTCCATACCGAGAAAATCGTTGACATTTGTATGCCCCTAAAAGCTATTACAATGGCATTCTCCTTTAAATTAACTAAAGAAGGAAAATTAGAGCACTTTTCCCTGATTTTTATCTAATGCCCCCAATTTAAGCATCATCTCCTGTTTTCCTGGTTTTTTCGATCAGTAGCCATCATGTATTAACATTTGAATAATTATGATATATTGTTCACCAAATAACGCTGCAAAAAAAAATTGAACTAACCAATACGTGTATTCAAAAGTAGTTCTTTTAAATTTTATATTCAATTTTTTTTAAATGTGCATGCAACCCGGACGGGTAGTAAGGCACGATGCTAAAAAAAATGTACACCTTTGTTTAGAATTATAGCTAAACAACTTAAATACTACAAAAACACTAACATAATCTAAATACTACCTGTGGCATATCATATGTTAACCCACGGCGATGGGCACGTGGTCTCCAAGTCAGGCTCGTTTAGTCTTATTTGCCGTTGACAGGGAGTACAGGGTTCAAATCCCGGCCGAATTTACTGAATAGTGTTTCCCTAGATGATTTATCTGGCTCTCTCCACCTTTTTTTCCCCCTAAATCAAACCTTCCTCATCTCTACCACATTAGCATTACTAATATATTCGCGTGCATCCCGAACGGGTAGAAATCAGAACCACATTTTCATAAATTTTCTCAAACCTGGACATGGCTATACGTCAAATTATGGGTCCGGCCGAAGTTGAATAGAGTTTAAATTAGACTGCGATGCCATCCACCCACTTACCCTTTGAAGGCGTCTTTTGATGCCCGCATCCATGCGGGTCCCATACTCAACCCTTGCCCCCTCTCCTTTCTTTACAACGTCCACAACCCTAACCCACCCCCCCTCCTCACACTAACAAACCCCGTGGTACAGCTCCGGCGCGCTGCTATAGAATCTAGAGCAAACATCAAACAGAGCAAAGAGGAATGCTAGAATCAAGATGACAAGAACGCAGAGACGCGTTAATTGGAGTGGACACGGTCGTATTCCCGACTCTACCTTAAAAAAATAATTCTAGCACCGCCCGTTCTGGTTATACCCTTATGTAATAATTAAGATAATGGTTTTAGGAATTAGGAAGGTTATATAGATAGAAATTATACCCGCATTTGCGTGGAGGGAGAATGGAAAACCATTTTGGGGAAAAAAACCTCAGTACAGCCGACCGAGATTCGAGCCTCGATCTCCCCGTCATAGGCAGTCTAGTTTACTGTGAGAGTAGCGCGTTAGACCACGTGGCCACCGAAGTGGGTCACGACCTAATTAATAATAATAATAAAAACTTAGCACCGCGTCTTACTACCCGTTCGGGCTATATGCTTAAGTACTAATTACACTAATGGGTTATGCATTAGGAAGGTTGAATTTAGAGGAAGTGAACCCGCATTTGCGTGGAGGGAGAGTGGAAAACCATTTAGGAAAAAACCCTCAGTTCACCCGACCGACCTAATTAATAGGTCATATATATCGGGCATGTAGCAGTTGGGTCTGGAACGGAGTCAGACTCAGCCTCGTAAGAAAAAATTAGAAGCTACGTGAAGAAAAAAAAGTTGCGGCTCCGGTCTATAAAACTGAGATTTACGGCCCTAGTGTTCATTGTGCTGACCACATGACACCCTCTATCCACAAATGTTTGCAATATTTTTGTCAACATGTGTCGGCCGTTCGGTCAGTATAGCTCGCTCTCGGGCTGACCCCATGGAGTTTTTTTTATACCGAGAATATCGACGTCTCCAAGTAATGTGCTGGCGTCTTCATTTCTACGAATATGAACTAATCTGATCGTTTGAAGTGAGAAATAGAGGGCACGAGTTGGTGTTTAGGGTGTTTCTACGAAGGCAACCAATCATCGCTCTCCTGTGATTACCGATTTTCTCAACCCTAACAAGTTGTTTGTTAGTTTATTAACTATAGAACACGTCTTCCTTTGACATAGTTTCCTAGCGTCGCGGCGCCGGCGCCAGTGCAATCAACAGCTAAACCTTCCTCTATCTCACCCTCCCTTTCGTAAATACCCTCATGAGAAGATATCCTAATTTGTGGTAAATAAAATGATTGGGTTTTACAAAGTAAAAACTTGAATTTTGGTTGGGGGAATTTCACTACAGCGTCTTATTAACCGTTCGGGCTGTAAGACTATATACTAATTACGCTAATATGTTAGGGATGGAAAAAAGTTGAATTAAGAGGAAGTGTAACCTCATTTACGCGTAGGAAGAGTGAAAAACCATTTAGGAAAAACTACCCTCAATATACTCAGCCTAGATTCTAATCCCAATTTCTCCGTAGTCAGCTGTTCAGTCTACTGAGAGAGTGACGCCTTAGACCATGCGGTCATCTAAGCGGGTTATTTTGATATTAAAAGTCGGTAAATAAATTGTTATTTTCGACTAAAAATGGTAAGTAAATCAGTTCAAACGTATAGTATAGTGCTTTGGATAGAAAAATTACGGCTATTTTTTTTCTCTTTCTTTTGTTTTAAATATTTGCCTTTGGTCACATATTTCTGCCATATAAGACAGATAAACATATAATATGTCACTTCTTTAGCAATAGTTTTTTGTTGAAGTAAATACATTTTTTAATGGGTACTTTGGTTTAGTTTAGGAAAATTAAAAAGAAAAAGTGTAACATAGCAGTTGGTACTTTTTTTCTGGCAATTTCAGGCTAAACAAGGCAAAGAACGATGAAGTTTACTACAAAATATTTATAGTTTTCATATCGTTAATTTTCATTAAAATAAAGTTAATTGACCAATATCCTCATATAAAATGCCAAGTAGTCAATTTCGAGTAAAATTCAAATTCTGTATTATTTCACGCGTCTAAAAATACTTTTTTTTTTAAATACTTCAAAAATGAACTTTAAAAATATGTTTATATCCATTTCAATGTGCTAATAAAAGTTCGTGAAAACACATCTCGCCATATTTCGGTGTGTCTACTTATGGTACCGTACTTCTTGTACTCGTATATAGGGGAAGAAACAACCCTTCCTCACGCGTCTCTTGTGCTCGTTCCAGAAATGTTACGAATATTAAATATGATTAAAATGAAGTGTAGATGAGGTTTTTTGTTTGGTTTTTTATTTTTTTTTAGCACCGCGTCTTACCACGCGTTCGGGTTATACGCTTAATTATTAATTACAGTAATGGTTTTAGGAATTAGGAAGGTTATCTTAATTTTAAAATGTACTCCTGAAGGGAGGGGGTACGGGGTACATTCCGGGGCGGACCAACTGGAAAGTAAGTGGTAGGACGAGGTAGTTAGTCTAGTATTTGACTATATTTTATTTTTATTAGTTTATTATTATTTTTATTTCTATTTTATTAATCTCTTTTGTTATATATTAATTCTCTTTTCTTTTAGTGTATCCGTTTTCTTATTTTTGTTTTGTGCTTAACCAGATGTACTTAAATTTAATAGTTCTTTTCTTAAGGTTAGATGTTTCTAGGAGTGTAATAATATAATGATGGCGTTCAGGCCAGTATTAAGTAATATAGGTGACTGGCCTTAATATATCTAAGGCGATGTAAAAAATGTACCCGCATTTGCTTTGAGGGAGAGTGGAAAATAATTTAGGAACAAATACCCTCAGTACACCCGACCGAGATTCGAACCTCGATCTCCCAGTCAACGGCAGACTAGCCTATTGCAAGAGTGGCGCGTTGGACCACACGCCCACCGAAGCAGGTATTAGTTTGTTCTTACTGCTTGTTCTCAAGTTGTAAGGGATGATTCTAGGGTGGTCGCATTCATTTGCACCTTGAAGGAATTAAGGTGTGAATGTAGGGAGCGCGAGTTAAGGCCAGTATTTATGCAGTTTTTACATCAAAATATTTTGTTGACCGAAATAAATCAAATAATTATCCATAGAGACATAGAATTTACATAATGACCTCAACAATTGTTGAATATCTGTCAAGGGTGTCCTGGAATTTAATGACAACTTTTATCTTCATTAAAAAGTTTCTCATCTAATGCGCTATGCTCATGACAGATATTCAACAACTGTTGATATCACCAAGTGAAGAAAATTAAACTCTATGTTTCTACTGGAGTAATATTTAATTTATGTTGCCCAAAATATAAGTTTTGCTATGAAAACTTTAAAAAACACTTACCTTATCTCGCGTCCCCTACGTTCCCACCTTAAAACACCTCTTTCCTAAATTATTCATTTAGTGGACGTTTAGGATTACAAAATATATGAGTATGAATGTTTTAAGGTCGTATTTAGATTAAATAAAATCCTATACGTTAGCTCAGTCGGTAGCGTGTTTGCTTGGTGATATGAGAGATAAAGGAGCCGGGTTCGATTCCTGGCATGACCGGAAACTGTATAATTAATTATATTGGGGTTTTAACTTTCACAGTGATTAGTTAAAGGCCAGGAAGCTGGGTGTGTTGTCTGTTACAGCTCTACTTTAGTTTATAAGTCGTGTGATGATATAATCAGTCGGTTCAGAAAATGCATACCTAATGTTATAATTAAAATTATTAGATAAGTTGATTAAACCTTAGCCATAAACTATTTTCGACCAAGCGGTTATATTTCAAGTTCCAAGTCTCAACTTAATTCCTATCTGTGAACACGTGGTTGAGAGTAAATTCATTGAATCAATAGTCAACCATCTGCTCCCCATACAATCATAGTGCTACGGAGCTATTGGTGTCATCAATTCTGGTTTGTGTTATTGAGTGTTGAGTTTTTTTTGTATCAACCTATCCATCACTCAAAGGCTTAGATATAATTTGTCACTTGCCAAATGTGTCTTTATCGAGTCGATGACAAAGTCCTAAAAAATCGAACATACAGTGCAATTTTCATAGGAAGAGCCTATTATAAAACACTTTATTTTTTGCGGCCATAATTAATATTATAATACTGTTATTTAGCACCACGTCGTACTACCGGTTTTAGGGTTTATGGAAGTTATATTTAGAGGCAGTTTACCCGCATTTACGTGGAAGGAAATTGGAAAACCATTTTGGAAAAAAACAACTCTCAGTACACCCAGACGAGATTCGAACCTCTTATCTCCCCGTCATCAATCACAGTATAGTTAACTGAGACAGTGATGGATTAAACCACGTGATCACAGAAGTGGTTCATACTGTATTATTAGTGTTATTTTATAGGTAGTTTATTTTATTTAAAATATTTAACGTGCACTTTCTGAACCGACTGATTATATCAGCACACGACAGCCGGCCTCGTGATAGAGTGGCTGCTTAACTAGAAGTCTTGGGTTCGATTCCCAGCTGGTGCCGAGCTGATTTCTCTTGAAAGGGAAATAATTCCTATGGTCACCAGAGTTTGGTAAGTTAGGTTAAGATATTTATCGGCGCAACCCAGTCATATTCACTACCATCATTCCCTCATCTCATCAGGACAGAAAAGAGGCTCCATGGAATGGATGTAAGATTAGTACATTCGGGCATCCCCTGGGCAACGGTACATTAGTACTGGCTAATATTTCCGCAAACTGAGATACATATTAATGTAGCCCAGACACACCAATGTTATCCATAAGACACACAACAACCAGCCCAAGACCGTTAATTCATCACTGTGAAATACGCACACATTTCACCAAAGATATTTTTTGTCCATGGCGGGAATCTAACACGGGACCCTTAGCTTAGTAGACAGACTTGCTTCAGACGTCGGTCCTTTAGATATTGATAATAACTATCAAAAGTGACAGCTCCATAGATTTGACGTATGTGAAAGTGTATCTAGTAGCGTCTCTAGCTGTCCGATAAGACTCTTTCTGTGAAAATTAGATTGTAGTTGATAAAATATAACGTCAGTTAATCGAATGACGGGTCTATTAGAGGTGGCACCTTACTAGAACACACATGATTGTGTTCAAGCGGTCTTAGTCACTATTTTTTTTACTATAAGCGTGTTTAGTTTAGTTAGTTAAGTGTAAGACAAGGCAAACTAACCTTAACTTCGTCAAAATTTTGCAAAATAAAGACTGTAAATAAATAAATAGATAAATTAGTTTCTTTCACTGGGGCTTAATGACTATCTTATGGGGAGAGTAGTTTAGTGGACGTGCACCCGCATTGACACGCAGAGGAGATGGAAAAAAAATCACACCCAGCAGAGATTTAAACCTACATCCTCCTGCCAACGACAATCAAGGCTGTTAGAGAACTTGATGATTTGAAGCACTACTAACCATCAATTTGTGTGTTCAATGATAAAGGCATATTCTACTCTACAAGATATATCATTTAGAATCTATATTGAAATTAATTTTCTGTCAAATTCTTGTCTTTTTTTTATGGTAGATGGGGTGAGCCTTTGAATCCTCAAATACTTAGAAGCTTTAAGGATATTTGAGATTCCAAGATTCGAGAAAATTTCAGATAAAGGATTTGATAAAAAATCAAATTTGTTTTTTTAGTATTACATGGTCTCAGAGTTATTTTTAAGATCTTTGTTGAATTTTTTGACAGCGCATTTTTGTAATGGTCTAAATTAGGGGTGCCCAACCCCACCCATGTGGGCGCACGTGCATCCGTCAGCCCTTTTGAATGCGCCCACTAAGATATTCATAATGAAATGTAGTTTTCTTTGAAAATAAAAAAATATATACAAAATTTATTTGCAAATTTTCCAAACATGTAAATAATTGCAAGAAACGGTTGTTTTGATAGGAAATTATATGGTGGACACACAGAAAAGTTGGGCGATTATTCAATCAATGCACAATTTATTAAAATTTAAATCCATTTAATATCGTGGATATCACTATCATTGCCATAATTATCAATAAAATGTACAAAACAAATTTTGAAGAATTGGAATCGGAGATTTCGGAACCACATAGTAAATAATTCAAGGCTTGCCATATAGACAAAAATTTCTAGAAAATATTATACCACAGAAAATTTCCTTTGCTGAATATCTTAATGATGAAATTTATATCATATTTTGGATCATATTTTCTGTATGAATCAACATTCTTCAAAGTTAAAATTGTGGAAACGAAATATAGATATCGCCTTTCAGATTCTAATCCAAGAGACTGTTTAAGAACTGCATTGTCAAATTATGAGCCGGACTTTAAAAAGATAATCAGTTAAATGTAGTTCCCACCAATCTTAGGTTATTTGGTTTACTCTCGAAAATGACATGTAGGAAACTCCTTGCCAGGATGTATATTAAAAATGTCCTTAAAAGCATATTTATATCTAGAATATAAAACAAGAAACAAATCATTTTTACATGCAAGTCAATGATGTCCAGGCACAATTGGAACCTGAGTGTGTGTACTCGTCAGCGGAAGAGGGGAAGTGTCATCCAGATAAACAAGAGAACTCTTAGGGTTAACTGCTCATGAAGTTCCCTCTATTTCCTTTTCTTACAATGGCGTCGCAAAATAGCTTCGAATTTGCCAAGTAAGCGACATCGATAGGAACGGAAAACTATTCCCGTTTTCTTAGTAAATTGTCGATATGTACAGTTTTTATCACCCTATAAAATAGCTCCTACCAACTTTTGTAATAACACATTACAACTAACAAATATGTGTCCCCTCTCTCTCTCTCTCTCTTAAGAATATTTTTCTACTTTTTATTTCTCTCACTTCCCTTTCAGTCGTTACTCAGTTGGCAAGCGACCAAATTAAAGGTGCTAAATTCTAGAAGCCATAAACCAAGGGAAATAAGTTTGCATCGTAATTCTCAGACTTCACCAAAGTATAGAAACGTTTTAAAAACATAGTTGAATCAGGGTATAAAGGTATATCTAGAACATACATCTTTATAATATATCAGATAAAAATTTATCCAAACTTTGACAATCATGTAGTCATAAATATTTTTATTATCTTATCGATATTGATGACATCTGTGAAGAGTGAAAGCTACAAATAATATGAATAGATTTATGAATTTATTAAATTAATTTTAGTAATTTAAGTCACATTCTGATTTCTGACACCACCCTTCAAAGAGCGGTTTCAATTTTGCTACACAATTATTTTTTATAAAGCCACTGCCAATTTTAGAGGTGTTGCTTTGCGATGCACTATTTTAAATGGTTGTTTTTTCACGGAAGAACTGTTACAGCGCCATATCTCGTGACGTCTAGCTGCGCTGCCAGTGTATACCTTAATTTTCTTACAAATCGACATTTGGAGCACTTTTTTTGAAAAAAACATCAACTTTTTTGCGGTAAACATTGATAGTATTTTAACATGTAGTTAGTGATATTTTATGAGTAGCCTATCTATCAAAAGTGTCAGCTGCAGATCACATGATTTTGACGTAATAAAATAAGAGAGTAAAATCTAGTGGCTTTTCTAGATATCAGATAAGGTTATTCATTTTAAAATTGGATTGTATCTAAAAATAAGCCCAGCACTAATCAACACTAGACAACTCATTTCATAGTACAGATATTTATTTCACGGGAACTATTCTCTCTAATTCAGTACAATCTCACTCGTAAAATGCGATCTGCTTACAGTGAAACATATTCTGACAAGAAGGTCAATAATTTTTGATGACGGGGTTTTCAAATTTAAATTTGTAGAAAACAGCTAGAAAAGGTAGATCTATTTTCAAATATTCATACATCAAGTCATGTTATCTGCTGCAGCTTTTATTTTTGAGATATTACACAAACCTATGAATTAATACTAATAATATTTTAAAATGCTAGTAACGTTTTGCGCAAAAAGTTTGTTTTTATATAAAGGCTAGTTCACAATGAAAGCTAAGCTAATATTTGCTCTGCTAAAGGCCGGTTCACACTAAAAGCTAAGCTAAGATGTGCTTTAATAATTGTTTATAAAAATAGCAGACCATATATCTAAATGTGTTGGTTCACACAGAAAGCTAAGCTAAGCTAATATATGCCTTGCTGTGCCACGCTATGTTTTTGGAAATTTTTCCATCTCCCAGCTTGAGCCACCTTACGTTGCGCATGCGCTTAACGCAGCTTGAGCTACGTGTATAACAGATGCAGTGCTGGATTGTTGAAAATAGCCACCAAATAAGGGTTGAAGTTTTGTTTACAGTTTGTTTAACGTGTATTAAAGTAATATTCTGCTTAAGTTTTATATTTAATAAGTGTTTTTATATTAAAATGGAACTGTTAATTGAACAAGTCATACTTCCTTATCCTACATTTTCTTCCTCTTCCAAAAAAATTACTACTAATAGCAACAGCTCCTCTTCCTCAGTACTATCATCTGAGCTCTGACAGAACATTTTGGAGAATGCCATAGCTTAACTTCACTGGAGCAGACCAGAGAAATATCACAGTGAATTCAGGAGGGAAGAGAGGAACCAGAGCTTAGCTTAGCAATGAGTATGAAAACAAACTGAATAAACCTTAGCACGGCACAGCATAACTTAGTTTAGCTTAGCGTTCTGTGTAACCCACCTTTAGGCTCTTTCTATGTAAATTGGACCGTAAGTACTCGTGCGTGCGGTGTAACCATGGTTACCAGCTTGAAGAGGCAAACCCTCCATGCGCTAATTTGACCGCCAGTCCTGTCCGTTTATAAGGCTTTCCCGTTATCCCTTTCTAGGTATGTCGCATTGAAATGCATGTACACTATATATAGGCTATAGTGACCATATTTTTTTTAGAAAAGACTGGATGAAAAAAAATACTTCTCGTGTCATGTTTACGCTACAATAAAAAAAAAATTTAAAATGAAGTAGATATATAATAAAGGGACAGAGAAAAATATAGTTGAAACACAAAATTATTTATTAAATATCCATTCTCATTGCTAATTTACGGTAACACTGTCTTACATCAAGTCTAACAATTAGCCACCTACAAGAACCTCAGTTTCATCATCAATTTCAAAGAACAAATTGCCAAGAAACATCACCCTCAGTGCACCCGACCAGGATCGAACCACGATCTCCTCGTCCTAGACGGTCCAGTCCAACACGAGAGTAGCGCGTTAGATCATGCGGCCACCAAAGTGGGTTTCGTGATAGTTGCCATTATTGTTTGAGAACAGGTTGTTCTACAGAATTAATTAGTTAAACATTGTTCATGTTAATGGGGCATACAAGTTTATTCAAATAACGGATAAGCTGTGCGATCAGATCTACCAGCCAGCAAGAGCGCAGTGCGCAATGGCCGCTACTACTTCCTTCGCGGGATTTTCACGCAAGTTCGGCGAACGCCAATTAGCGAAATTGGCGCTTATATATAAAAAAAAAAGCAGTGGGGATTACCTTTCTTGTCCTAAACAGGACACTTCTTCTGCCGTCTCCCAACCCCCGTCCCCATTTCCTCCGTTTTATTCCTAAAACGTCAGAGAGGACTGTCTAGGATTAGGTGACCGTACGTCCCCAATTTTCGAGGACAGTTTCCAAAATAAGACTTACAGTATGTACCGATCTTATTTTGACCATGGTTTTTTAAAGAAATAAATGCCATTTGAAATATATATATATATATATGGATTAAATAAAAAGTGTTTAAAACAAGTCAGGACCAATTGTACCAACAATAATTAGTGGCTCGACCGCCGAGGACGGGGAGATCGAGGTTCGAATCTTGGTCGGGTGAACTGGGGGTGGTTTTTCCTAAATGGTTTTCCACTCTCCCTCCACGCAAATGCGGGTTCACTTCCTCTAAATTCAACCCTCCCAATTCCTAATCCATTAGAGTAATTAGTACTTAAGCGTATAACCCGAACGGGTAGTAAGACGCGGTGCTAATTATTATTATTATTATTATTAATAATAATTAGTGGATTGATCAGAAGAGATCATATGTAACGTGCTCTCCAATCAGTTGCACCAATAACAATTAGGAGGGATTTTTTTTATCAAACTTCTGGTCAATCTAACCAGCCAGTTTTCTCACGTCAACAATTTTTTTTAATGTATAAGTTTGGTCGTGTCTGTTGAAGTTTGGAAATATCTTTTTGCCCTGAAACATAACTCTTTCTTTGCTGAAATTCCCGTGGAATCTTAAATTCGATCAAGGATTTAAAACCCCTACCCTCCTTTCTCCCATCACCATGATAAATGTTAGAAAATTTGATGTCCTTAAAAGCTATTTTCAGTGGTCCTTCTCCCCAATTTTTGAAAACAAAATAATTTTCATAAGCTGTTTGAAATAATTTTTCCCAGAAATTGTTTGAAATTTGGATTTTCTAGAAGCTAATTGGAATATTCCTCCTTCAGCAAATTTTTTTAAATTGGATGCCTCTTGAAGCTATTTAAAAGTGGTTCTTCCCTGTAAATGTTTGAATTTAGGATGTCCTTCAAAGCTATTTAGAATGCTCCTCACCTGATTTTTTTCTGACAGAAAGATGCCTTCAGAAACTATTTGAAGTGGTCTTCTTAAACTTTTTTTTTTAATTGAATGCATCTCGAAGAAATTAGAATATTATTTAAGGCCACCTTTCAGCTTCATTATATCAGAGGAGTTGTAATATATTTAAGGGAGGGAGGGGGAATCCTTACCCCTTGCCTCCACCGTTCTGCCACCACCACCCCCCGTGTCACGGTCCTTGATTCCTAAGTTAGACCTCCGTGAATACACTACAGACAGCTATGTCGGTAGCTAATAAATGTTAACAGGTCTTCTTTCTCCAGTGCCCCTTACGCCCAGGGGTTCATGAAGTAATTGACCAAACAGGAGTAACCCCGCTGTTTGCAGTATACGTCTCATGCGGGCTGTCTGTCTGTCTGTTTGTATGTCTGTATGTATGTCTGTCTGTGTAACTAACAGAAGCTGATTCAAACCCACGTCTGCCCTACTTCAACGCCAGCTACAGATTACCCAAGTATTGATCTAACAAACCTCTTCCTTTTTTTTTTTTTAACATATAGTAACTATTTCAGTACAGAAACTTATTCTGAAAAGAAACTAAATAGTGACTAAAGGGAAAAGAAAGTTGGGAGAAGATTTTTTTTTTTAATCTATAAGGATAGGTTATTTTAATTTTCGAATTCACAGAGATATTTGACGTTTCAAACAATTTTCAAATTCAAAATTCAAAAAACCCACTACGGTGGTCGAATTATCCATAGCTCTACTATAACAATAGACTGAACTGCTGATGACTGTGAGAGCTGTGTTCGAATCCTGGTCGAGTGTAATGCAAGGGTGTTTTCCAAAGCTGTTTTCCACTCTCTCCTCACGCAAATACGAATACACTTAATCTAAATTCAAACACCCTTTTTCCATAGCACATTAATGTAATCAATATATATTTGTACAATCCGAACGGGTAGTAAGACGCTGTGATAGAGAAAATAATTTTTTTTAATTAGTCGAATCTGATTTTTTTAATGTATTTTATGCACACTAAGTCAAATAAGCACATATTTTAATAATATACATGAACATATAATAGTACAAATAGAATGTTAGATAATGGTATAAGGCGTCAGGCTCACAATAAACTATAATACCGTTGACAGGGAGGTCAAGGTTCGAATCTCAGCCGGGTACACTTAAGAGTGATTTTACACATATAATTCATCACTGTGGTTTTCTCAACCCCTTTCTAGGGGCATGCATGTCCTTTAAGCTATTCTCCCAATCCCAATCCTTATCCTTTAGAATAATACGTTAATAAACATGGTGTTGGGTGTACTATTTTGGTTTTAATATTTATAGATTGGCTAAGGCTTGTAGAAAGAGTAAAATCCTAGAATTCACCAGTGATCCTTGCCATTACATATACCAGCACTGTCTACTGGATTATGTGAGCAGTAGAACACATACCACAGTTCAGTTGGCTTAATTTTTAATTAATCAATTAATTAATCAACTCATTAGTGTACGTGATATCAATTTTGTTATTTTAATGTAAAAAAAATTTGTATGTTGTTTCTCTCAATAAAACCACACAACTGTAATTCTAATATATGGTCAATTAAATTCTCAACACAAAGCTTCAGTTAATTATTTTGATTGATTAATAATCATCATATTTGCTGATTTGGTGGTTTTCAATAAAGCGCGCCAAATGAGTAAGAAGTTATATGACACTATTGATGTGTTATATTATACAAATACATTGATCCATCTACAATAACCGGGTGATTATATTTATCTGACCCACTTTGGTGGTCACATGGTCTCAGGCGCCACTTTCGCAGTAGACTGGACTGCTGATGACGTAGAGATCTGGGTTCGAATAGCGATCGGGTGTACTGAAGGTGATTTATCCTAAACAGTTTTCTACTCTTCCTACACACCAATGTGGGTACACGTATTCTAAATTCAACCCTCCTCATCACTAAAACGTTAGCGTAATTAGTACATATTTAGCAGGTTGTAAGACGTGGTGCTAAAAAACAGATAAGGGTCTTTCTTTATTAAATATTAGATTTCTTAGCTTGAAGTCCAATACGTTAGCTCAATCGGTAGTGAGTCGGTTCATTGAGTTAAGGGTCCCGGGTTCAATTCCTGGTATGCGGAAAACTGTATAATTTGTGAAAGTGAGTGGATTCTATTTTTTACAGTGATTTGACTGTACAGGTGTTTATCAGTCAGGAAGTGTAAAAACGCAAAATATGCTTCTGTAAGAAGCGGGCTTACGCCTTTTTGTTAAAATATTAGGATGTAGGAAGTAATTAATGGATAAATTATTTCAAGGTGGCCACAAAATCTCAGAAATATAATTTTTTTAAATGCAAGTTACACCGACAAAAACCCATTTTGGGATTTATAAATTTATTCAAAAAAATTCCTTGACTTATCACGGTTTTCTATACATTACCTAACTATGGACACTTTATAAAGAGATTATTAAATATAAATTAACTGATCGATGAGATACCCAAATAGCTGGTACCCGAACATAATATATAATAATATAGCAAATGCAGAAACTGTTTAAATTAGCACATTTTAGTTGGATTGTAGGGGACGCGATAAAAGTATTTTTATTGCTTCTATACAACAGTTTAATGTTCTTCAAATGGTGACCTCAACAGTTGTTGAATATCTGTCAAGGATATCCTGGAATTTAAAGACAACTTTCTCTCTTCGTTTAAAAAAGTTTCTCATTTAATGCCGCTATGCTCATGACAGATATTCAACAACTGTTGATATCACCATGGAAATATAATTACACTCTAGTTTTTTACTGGAGATTTATTTTGGCCAAAAAATAAGTCTTGCTATAAAAACGGCAACAAAAGACTGGCCTTTTCTCGCGTCCCCTACAGCTCCACCTTAAGCTGGTGGCGTGCCATAGATAGGTATAAGCCGGTGGTGTCACAATACAACAAAGCAACAATTTCCAAACAAACACTGAATGTTAAACAATACTCGGGACCGGCTTATAAAGGACTGGAGGAGATTAGAAAATGTTGTGATCATAGATTATTATTATTATTTTAGCACCGCGTCTTACTACCCGTTCGGGTTATACGCTTAAGTACTAACTACGCTAATGGATTAGGAATTGGGAAGGTTAAATAGAGGAAGTGAACCCGCATTTGCGTGGAGGGAGAGTGGAAAACCATTTAGGAAAAACCACCCCCAGTTCACCCGACCGAGATTCGAACCTCGATATCCCCGTCCTCGGCAGTCGGGCTCAACACGACTAGCGCGTTAGCCAACTACGCCACAGAGGCGGGTATCATAGATTCAATAAGATGTTTACAGCGATTGTTGAGGGTACCTATTAAAATATTTGAATAAATTAATAAATTCCTATACAATATGCAGTAGGGCCCCCATATCAGCGGATAATATGTTCCCAGATTTACCGCGGTTACGTGAAACCGTGGAAAATACCGAACTATTATGTAACTTGATATCCATGTATTGTAAATAAATACGGGAAAGATTAATTAATAAATTATTCACAGTAAGCGACTAATGCGAACAACGCAAGAGCTAGAAACAGACTGGCGTCAAGTTCTGCGGGGAAAAGTGGGTACGGGAACAAAGGATGATGAGTCAAGTACAGTACAGTACAGTACAGTACAGTACAGTACAGTACAGTACAGTACAGTACAGTACAGTACAGAACAGTACAGAACAGTACAGAACAGTACAGTAAGTACAGTACAGTACAGAACAGTACAGTACAGTACAGTACAGTACAGAACAGTACAGAACAGTACAGAACAGTACAGAACAGTACAGAACAGTACAGTACAGAACAGAACAGAACAGTACAGAACAGTACAGTACAGTACATAGGAGGCGCGTTTGTGCTGCTGATTGTACGGCCGGTTATCGTTTGACGCGTGGTTTGAAACTTGTAAACTTTTTTTTTCTTTTAATCAAAGATAATTAAAATTGGGCAGCGGTAAACCGTGGATAGCTTAAACCGCGGATACTGAATCAGCGGATATGGTGGCTCTACTCTACTTTAATCTGCAAGTCACGTCATTCTCCTATGTGACTAGATTACCTGTGACGGGGAGATATATGTTCGAATTCCGAGGATGGTTTTCCCTAAATGGTTTCTCATTCTACCTCCAAGAAAATGCGGGTACATTCCTTTAAGATTCCAATAGCATAATAAACATAAGCGTGTAAGCCGAATTGGGGGATATAGGGCAGATATCAGGGTCCTACTAAATATAGGCTATATATATTTAGTAGAACCCTGACTTGGGGGATATATAGCCTATATCCCCCCATTTCGGCTTATACGCTTATATTAATTATGATAATGGTATTTTAAATGAAATGTACCCGAATTTGCTTGGTTCTACTATATATAGTAGTATAGTAGAACCCTGACTACCCGGACTAATTAGGACCAAGGCTAGTCCGTGTAATCTAAAACCAGTATTGATCTTAAAGGGAAAAAAATAGGATTTCACACTAAAGGACTTTATTGAAAATATAGTATTAAAACAGCGGTTCCCAACGTGGGGTACGTGCCAGAACGTTGGGGGTACGCGAAAATATTTGGATAATGGCGGAAAGAGCCCCAGCACTCTAAGACAAAAAGTCAAAAGTTTTTAAATTAACTCAGCGAAATGGTGAGGTTGCTGAACAGGTTGCTGAAAAATTCAATGTGCCTCGGACAGCACTTATACGGAAGACCCTTGGATAGAATCCAAAACCTTTTGGACATCCTACTGTTTTAAGCAAAAATGAAGAAGCCACCATTGCTGAAACCCTTGAAGTGGTAGCAAATCTCGCTGTGGCATTTGCCTAGTAAACTGGAAAGACTACAGAGGCAGAAGTGACTCGATAAAATGTGTAAAATACGACAGATGGATTTGTGGACCATGTAATGATGGAAGTACAGATCTTCACTACAACTGTTCCCGTTGAGAAGATTCAGAAGACGAGGAAATTATTGATGACAGTGACCTGGACAAAGACTTCATATCAGAGTGAACAGGAATTATGTTTACGGCACATAATGTGATTTAAGTTCCTGTCTACATGCCTTAGAAGTGTTTTAATTTTACATGACAATTCAGTTGAACAGATTTAGTTTAATTTACTGTGTATAGTTTATATCGAATCGTTAATGTTGTTTTCATGTTTTGATAACCTTTGGTATAATAATAATCATATTTAAAAAATAAAAAATACACATTAGTCTAATAATCATGTTTATTTTAATCAATGTAGGGTACATTCACGTATTTTTTTATTAATAAAAAGCATGCATATACAATTCCTTTCACATTACGGGTAACTTGGATACCCGGAGAGTTTACCTCACGTTTAAATGAGAAATAAGCGTGGGTGTCCAAATAACCCCAGTCCCGGTACTTAATCGTATAAACCGAACGGGTAGTAAGACGCGGTGCTAAGTATTATATTATAAATTTCGAATTTAACGTAAGCCACTGCTACAGTACGATAACCAGTCGACCATATAATCGTGGTTCTACTTTAAATTCTGTGCCACCCTGTTTATGGAAAAATTTTAAAACATTTGTTTGTGTTTTCACCGTAAATCAAAACCATGCTCATTTAGAATATGAGATGTAAATCTCGGGAGCATCCATACAAAGGCAGTGACGGTTTCAAAGTGGTTTTGGAACATCTACGTGGCAAAGTACATATTTGTGAAGCAAATGCAAAGAAATCCACGTCGGTTAGGACGAGTAAGTCGTATTTTATTGTTGCAGGGTCGGTGCACGGATTTATTAGATACTGCATTGCTTCACGCTTGGGGCCTACGTTTGATATACCGCGGGGGAGGCAAGGTCACGTGTCTTGATGGTGCCGGTGCAAAGGTAAATAACGCCTATTGTAAGCTTAGCGTGTCTTAACACAAAAAACAAAAAAATTGTGAAACTAATTTAAGATGGGGTGCTAGTGAGCGTGAGTTTAGGGCAGTATTTTCGAAGTTTTTATAGCATAAACATTTATTTGGCCAAAATAAATCAAATATTTCTTTATAGAAACATAGAGTTTAGTTTTCCGCACATGCTAATCTCAACAGTTCTTTAATATCTGTCAAGGGTGTCCTGGAATTTAGTGACAACTTTTTCTCTGCATTTAAAAAGTTTGTCACCAAATGCCGCTATGCTCATGAGAGATATTCAACAACTGTTGAGATTAGCTTGTGCAGAAAACTAAACTCTATGTTTCTATAGAAGAAATAAATATTTGATCTATTTTTGCCAAAAAATGTTTATGCTATAAAAATTGCAAAATCAATGCACTAAACTGCCGCTCACTAGCACCCCACCTTAAACATGAATTTAGTTCAATTTTGTACAAAATTAACAATTGGGAAGGGAAACATTTCCTCCCATAAATAAAAAAGACATTATTTTTATTATTATTTAGCACCGCGTCTTACTAACCGTTCGGGTTATACGCTTAAGTACTAATTACGCTAATGGATTAGAAATTGGGAAGGTTGAATTTAGAGGAAGTGAACCCGCATTTGCGTGGATTTAGAGTGGAAAACCATTTAGGAAAAACCACCCCCAGTTCACCCGACCGAGATTCGAACCTTGATCTCCCCATCCTCGGCAGTCGAGCTCAACACGACTAGCGCGGAAAAAAAAAAAGACATTATCAACTACCATCGTCATCATATTAAAAGTTGGTAAGGGAACATCCTCACAGGTGGTTATACGGTCTAAGACGTCAATCTCGCAGTGACGGAGTGGTTGAGGTTTCAAATATCGGATGTGTGGGTGTTTACAAAAGTAATTTTTAATCGTGACTTATTCATCACCTATAGACGCTAATGTAGGTGCATTTCCTAAAATTACCTTCATAATAGCTATACCATAAATTAAGCCTTTAAAAGATAAGTTTTAAAAAAAACTCCCTACATGTAATTTCAACTTATGATAACTTACTGGTACTGACTGACTAACAAACTATTTATGACCCGCCTCGGTGGCGTAGTTGGCTAACGCGCCAGTCGTGTTAAGTCAGACCACCGAGGACGGGGAGATCGAGGTTCGAATCTCGGTCGGGTGAACTGAGGGGGGTTTTTCCTAAATGGTTTTCCACTCTCCCTCCACGCAAATGCGGGTTCACTTCCTCTAAATTCAACCTTCCTAATTTCTAATCCATTAGTGTAATTAGTACTTAAGCGTATAACCCGAACGGGTAGTAAGACGCGGTGCTAAAATTAATTAATTAATTAAACTATTTATGGAAACTAATCCCCCACCCCCTTTCCCTCAAAGAGCGACTGGTTGGAATTCTAAATTGAGTCACAACCCCTTCCTCAGATCATAAGCAGACAAACCAATTTAAAAAAACTTTCTATCACCGTGTCTTACTACCCGTTTGGGTTATACGCATATGTACTAATTACGATAATGATTTAGGAGTAAGTAATGTTGAACTTAGAGTAAGTGTACTCGCATTTGCGTGAAAGAAGAGTGGAAAATTATTTTGGAAAAACCACCCGACCGGGCTTCGAACCCCGATCTCCCTGTCATCGGCAGTCTAGTCTAACACGGGGGAATATTATATACTTAAATGTATAGAGTGTATTTTTATAACCTAACAGTTTTTAGCTATAAGCCAATATATATCTTAATATATATAATTCTTCTGTACGTGTGTATGTCACTGATCTCCTCCTAAACGGCTGGACCAATTTTGATGACTTTTTTTTTGTGCATGTTTGAGTGGGTCCGTGGATGGTTTAGATTCACAATTGGACCCAGTAGGTTGCGCTGCAATCGGGCTCTAGGAATTATTTTTTTTGGGGGGAATTTTTTTTTTTTAGATTTTTTTGCATATCAGAACATGTAACCTCAAAATTTCACCCACCACCTCCACCCCCCAAAATATTTATAATAATAAATATAATATTAATAATTGACCGTTAAAAAAAATCATAAGTTCATCAATAATTGACTGTTAAAACCTTCTGAAAAGTTCACGAATAATTGAACCTCTGAGATTAATTCATAGTTATGTTTGTTTTTCGATACAGCTGATATTTGTCGAGTTGTGGGTGAAATTCCAAAAATGAAAAGATGTTTTATTTTGTATGTTGACTTGACAAACATTGAATTTGTAATATTTGTGTTACTCACTGATTGGAGTTCATTGTGAATTTGTAATTGTGATGATCACATAGTATTTGTTTTATTATCGAAATCAATTATGCCACCCAAACGAAAAGCCAACGTTCAGGCAGGACAACGTCTGTCGGGTCCGCTAGTTAATATATTATATCTTTGAAAATGAAATTGATTGTTATACTCTTTGGTGGACAGAGGTATTACACTTTCCTCAGTGTTCCGGTAACAGTGTATATAAGTCTATTTATGTTCTTTGGTGGAGTACTCCTGCGGCTATATATATTTCGTTTCAGAAACCTTTTAAGAGTTTTTAGTAAAAGTCACTAAAATTAAAGAAAGAAAAAGTATGTGCGGTGCACCGTACCAATTATTTATATTGCTATAACTTTACATGGCTTTATTCCTTTTAAAAAAAAGCACTGCAAGCTGACTGAATTCCCAAATTTATTAAAGCTTACCATCACTAAACATATAAACTTCGAAGTAAGAAGAACCGGAACCCTTAATATTTAACGTTCGAGAACTAGAACAGGAAACAGTATAATACCGGTACAGGCCTTTATTCACGAACAGGAACCGGAAATTATAAAAGTTGAGGATCGACCCCACGATTGTTCTTGGCGACACCTCCTCCCAAATTTAGCAGTCAACTGTTATTAATTTTAAACTTGACAGCGCATGCGCACTTTCTGTTGTTCCACTGCGCAGTTAAAGAAGTATATTGTCTAACCTCTTTAGCAGTCTCTTGTCTTATCTGTGTTCAACGTATTACACTGAGATTGATTTAATTAATACGCTCTAATACCAGTAATACAGTCCAATTTTCATCGAAAGAGTCATTTAGAAAAAATACTATTTTTTTCAGTCAACACTAATAATATGTTACCGTTTTATTTAGTGTTATTTTATGTATATTTGGATAATATTTATCAAAAGTGACAGCTGCATATATGATTTAACGTGAAATACGTGAAAGCAGATAAAGTCGTTTTTCCAGCTGTTAGATAAGGCCTTTTGTATTAAATTTGGACTGTAGCTATCAGCAACTATTTAACATTAAATGTTAGGTATGAGTGACAATAAGAAAGAAAATCATAAAGAGATTCACCGCATTCCCTGAAAAGAGGATTAAAATCCCAGGGTTGATACATTTTTTAATTTTATGCAAGGCTACAAATTAAAAACACACTTTTTAACTCTTTTTTATGATATTATTATTGACATAAGAATTATTGAAGTCAAATATATGGATGCTCCTCGCAAAATCTTTCGAATTGAAGATAAAACCAAAAGTATGGATTTTGCTCATCTAAATCTTACTTCGGAAATTATTGCAAGAATATCTTACAATCATAAATTTTGAAAAGTTATCTGACTTATCCTTAACTTTTTAACCTGTCATCCTAAACACACTGACTTTTCAAGTTCCCCCCCCCCCTTTTTTTTTCCAGATGGGTCTCAACCCGGATAAAACTACCTTTCAGTTCACCTGAAACGAGGATCAAATCCCGGACTTCTAGTTACAAATCAAGCATATAATATCCGCACATCAGTCCTTGAAGAGGTTCAAACCAAGGACACTGTGCGTGTGGGAAGGAGCTTCAAACGCAGCTCTAAACATGATGATGTCTTCTATACTCCATTCACGGTAGGAATTACTTTCTGAAAGGTCTTTTTTCCCTACCAATATCCTACTATATAATAGATTTATGGTAGGGAAAAAGGCCTTACAGAAAACAATTCCTACGCTGAACAGACTTTAAGTCTGCTATGCTCAGGAGGTCCCAAGAGTGTGTTAAAAGTGTTTCGAGGAAGGGACTTGTTAGTGACGAGTGAAAGGTTGTTAGTTTTCACCATGTTGTTGAACGTTAAACATCCTCAAGGGAGAGAGACCCCCCCTTTCCTCCCTCCCCTCCTCCTTCAAAGCACCCTCATCACCACTTACACACATGACGTGGAGAAGGTGCTGTAATGAGATGAGATGAGTTGCTGAGGGAAGTTGTGGACTTGTTACAAGCAGGGTACGTCACGGGAGAACAACGATATATCCGCCAAGCTGGTTGAGAGGGTAACATCTAGGGGTGTCTGAAGACCAAGTTTTAAATACGAAGTGAAGTCGAAGCAAAGCTTGAAACATGCGAATAAAAGTCGAAGTCAAAGATAGGATTCTTGCTGTTGTAACTTAAAGTTGCTTGTAATTTTCAAGTCAACTATTAAATACTGTACATCTAGGTAAAAACAAAGGCGTAGATAAAAAGTCAAAGTACACCATATTGTTTTACGCTGACATAAATAAATTTATTTCTTGTGGTCGGTATTACTTACATAATAATTTTTTATCAAATTCGTTTGTCATTTCCCACCTGGACCATTGCCTGTATCAGCCATTTTGAATAGTAAAAGCAATACCGAAGATGCTATAAAAAAACTTTTGTATACAAATGCACTTATAAATTCGTCATAGATAATTCAAAAGAGATAGAATATCAAGGACTAAACATTGGCAGAAAATAGCGCAAAAAGGTTTGTATAAGATATTATCTTTACTTCATACCAGTGACAAGTCAGTTCATGGTGTTACAACTTGCCGGGTATTTTTATTTTTACAAAATGATGTTGGCGGTAATGAATATAAGATATTTTCATTCTTACCCGCTTTTTATCCTTGCTTACGTTAAAGTTGTTGTTAATTAAGTCGAAGCGAAGGAGATTTGACCTTCGACTTTGACATTTCGAAGTACCGCACATGCCTAAGTAACATTTAGCAATATTTATTATGTATGACTTTGAGACATCAATTTTATAAGGATTATACAGGATGGGGCCGAAAAAAATTAGACGATTATTAACATGAAAATTAACACTTTAATTGCACATTAAATATTCACTAGCTAAATAAAAGCAAACTACATACTTTCACTTTTTTTCCCCCAGGTGAGTTCCACCGGACGTCATACAAACCTCATCACGTTGTCCTTCACTTTCTTCAGAATAAATAGTCTATAAATTGTTTCCACCCCACCCTGTATATTAAGTGACCAACTCCACGGTCTAGTGGTCAGAGTTCCTGGTTACAGATCCAGAGTTCTATCCTCACCACTTACATATTATCTGTGAAGCAGTGGGTTCTGGAAAGGGGTCTAACTCAGCCTCGCGAGGACAGATGAGGAGCTACTTGAATAAAGAAGCAGCAGCTCCGGTTTTTAAAAAACTGAGATTAACGGCTGTAGGGCTTGTTGTGCTGACCACATGACACCCTCTATCCGAAAATGTTGGTACTGCCTACGCTAACAGCGGCTGCCTCTCGGTCGGTAGGGTCTATGGTTCGCTTGCGGACTCACACCATAGAGTTTTTTGTTGTTTTTTTAAATATATATTAAGTAAAATTAGCTATAATATTACCATTTAAGATGAGGGTATTTCAAGTAAGCTCGCAAGCCTCTGTCAGGTAGAGGTTAGTTTTTACAGTTATTCCTGCTAAGGGGAGAGGTGAAGCTCGAGAGTATATCACCATGTTTACTTCCTCTTGATCCTTCGGAGAGAGAAGTATTGTGATCATCAAAAAAATTGAATTAGAGATTTTGTAAAATGTCGACGTTTCATCGCCCCGTGAAATCGAAAAGGTGTTTTTCTCAATGCCATGTGTGTGTGTGTGTGTGTGTGTGGTGTGTGTGTGGTGTGTTGTGTGTGTGTGTGTGTGTGTGTGTGTGCGCGCGCGCGTGTGCGTGTGCGTGTCAACCTATATCCGAAACCATTTTACCGATCAGGCTTAAAATTGGTAGTTTACCTAGGTTTTTCATCAAATTCCCCCGAAGATGTTTGACATTAGATATTTAACAATAGTGAAATTAAGGGTATTTTACTGAAGGGGCAAACAAAAAAAATGTAATTTAAAAAAAATCTGTTCCAACGATTTTGATTGAATTTAGTATCTAGGCACTATTTAGCATTACAAACAAAATGGCAATCTTAATTATTCAATGAAAATGACTTGAAGATACTTTACATAAACGGAAATACACAATTTTGATCGTATCTTCGCAACTACTTGAGATACGAAATAACCTATCATTTTAAAGTTGTAGTACTATTTAAAAATAAACATTTTTATTTGAAATATATTTTTATAAAAACCAATAATTTCTGAGAGAGAGAATTTTTTTTAATGAAATGTGAAATTGATTGTTAAGTTCTTTGGTAGAAAGAGATATATATATGTATATATATATATATATATATTATGGTAAATATTATGTATATTTTTTGATGGAGTGTTTCTGCAGCAATGAATATTATTTCGTTTCATGAATCTTAAAGAGTTTTTAGTAAATGTATATTTTAAGAAAAAAAAGATAAAATCTGCGATCCCTGGTCTGTATTTATAATCCTATTTTGATAGAAAGGGACGTTTTTGACAGTTTCAAGAGCTACTAAAACAATCATTTGTCATAAACATAAAATCTATGCTATGGTGTTGTCCCCCTTAGTAAATATTATCAATAATTTTTTTAATTATGCACCTCGTCTTAGTACCTATTCGGGGCTATCCGGATATTTACACTAATAAGTTAGGGATGAGGAATTTAGAACATAGAGGGAATGTACCCGCATTTGTATGGAAGTAAAGTGTGAAACTATTTAGGAAAAAACGACCCCTCTGAACGAACCACAGGGATTCTAACCCCGAATCCCTGCCATCGGCAGTCTAGTCTATTAGGAGAGGTGACGCCTTAATCCGTGCGGCCAACGAAGCGGCGTACGAAACACTTGCGGTGCACACGATCTTCCCCTCGCGTCTGTGTTCCCGATTGTTCTTGGCGTGTAATCAGATACCGAACACTGGAGTTACTAATGTAGTATTGTCCCAGCAGCATCCGCCAATCTTATACAAGACACTACATTGAGAGAGGATCAGGGCTTCAAAGAGATGGATGAACGACTGATTCATCACCAAGATCTCCTTCGTTCATAACCCTCATTCATTATTCATCGATATTTAGATTACAATACATTGGGTTTAGTTAAGGGTGTTGTTTAAAAGTTGTTTTTTAAACTTATAAGAACTTATAAAACCACCTCTGTGGTTTAGTGGGTCAGAGTTCCTGGCTACAGATCAGAGGTCCCAGGTTCGATACCTGGAGCTTCCAAAAAAATTATCTGTGAATCAGTGGTATCTGGAAAGCGGCCAACTAAGCCTCGTGAAGACAAATGAGGAGTTACTTCAATGAAAACGTAACATCCCCGTTCTAGAAAACAGAGATTTATGGCCGGAATACTCATTCCACCGACAACATGACACCATCTATCTGTAGAGTTGGACTATCTTCGAAACAGACGGCGCCCGCTCGGTCGGTATGGATCGATTGCGGGTTGACGTGGAGGTGTTTTTTTTTAAAAAACAGTTCATAAACGTTGAAGGTCATCACTGTGTTCTGGTGTTCGTACTTAAAAAATTACACCTGCCTCACTCACTGACCTACTCTTGTATGTATAATAGGCTAATGAGTAACTGCGGGTATTCTAGAAGCTTGAGACAGTTGAATTATTTAAAATTTTAAAATATACATTTAAAAAAATTTTATAGAGTAGATTTTTCCGCAAATCATTACGATATATTTACTATGATTAGTATTAAATTAAAATAGGCCTAAATCATAACAAAGATTAACCCAATTTGATAATAAACTAATTTAAGCAACTTATCATAAAATATATATACAGTCATGTGTTGTGTAATATTTTACTTTATTATGTTATTTATTACGTAGATTTGTTACATTTTAACTTAACCTAACGAGAGCAAGTAATTACATTATGTTTTAAATGAAAACCCTATTAAATTATATTTAGCTATTGTAATATATGACTTTTTTCAATAGGAGAAATCATATATATATATATCGTACGCATCTTACTACCCATTCGTGTTATGTGCTTACCAAAAAAAAATTAATTGATAAATTAATTCGTCATTTAGTAAATAGATTTGTAGAGAATGGTGACACGCATTTTTAATAATTACTATCGTTGTTGGACCTAATAAGGCAAAATAGTGTTGTCAACCACTATAAGGAATTCCAGAGTTTTAATTCCCGATAATAATCAATAGTGTTGTCAGCTACAATATATCATACCTGTGTTGTAATTCCTGAAACAGCCCAAAGGCCTGTAAAGATGAGAGAAATGTTGTATGCCTCGAAAAGACCTGCTAGTGTTATAAGACTCGATAATCCCTATTAATGTTACTAACTAAAATAAATGATACTATTTTTTTAAGACCCGATAAGACCTATTAGTATTTTCATCTCCGATAATTAATACTAGTGCTATTAGCTTCAATAAGGCCTGTTCAAATATATATATTTACTAATAATACTTTGAATATAACATCGTAAAGGTCAAATTACATAGTTGATAGAAAAGTACACATTGATTTTGGAAGGAAGGCAGATCTTAAAGGGTTTTTTCCTAACCAGAATCCTTAAATATAGTAAGATTTGGGTAGGAAAAATGACAATTCAAACAGTCATTGGTAGGTTAATCACTAAATAACTATTGTTGGTTTGTGTAGAAAGATTCGGAAATGGTATTATTCGTTTTAAACGAAAAAATGAATAGTTTATAAATCCTGGAAAGTACCAACTTAAAAGTTTTAACAATTCCAATCCTTCTAAAACAACCAACCACGGTGAAAAATCCTTTGTAGTAGTCTACAAACATGAATTCCACCGACAAAATTCTGAAAAGTACCACTAGACTTCTAGCCTTAAGCGGTGAACTATACCTTAACTAAACTAACCTCTGGGAGAAATTCCATGTACTGATATTACGGTCAGAGTCTGTACTTTTAAAACTTTTCTACAGCAACCACCACCATCATCATCATCATCAACTGCTTCCAGTCTGTAGCCGGATTAGTTTGGTAGAATGCCTTCATCTTCCTCTATCCTTCCACCATTTTTCCTCCTTTAATTGCTTCCATTCTTTTTCTCTCACTTGTACACGTTTTTTTATCTGCTCTTTCCTTCTCTTTCTTGGTCTCCCTTGCCGTCTTTTTGCTGCATACTTCATCTACCCCATTATCTTTGGTATTATCTCATTTTCTATCCTCATTACATAGCCATGCCACACCAGCCTTGCCTTCTCTACTGTCTATTTACTCCAAGTACCCTCATTCATCCTCGGATAACTTCATTCCTTATCCTGTTACTCCCCGTGACAGGATTCTCTTCACAAACTTCATTCTCATGGCCTCCACGCTCCTAGTCTCTCTTTCATTCAATGTCCATGTTTCTGCTGCATATTCACGTGACTATGAGTACAAAGTACGCCCTATACATCTCTTACTTACACTTCGAGGGCACGTCTCCATAGCAGTTCTCTTACACACTCCCCCTGTCGCACTCTTTCTTATTAAAGTCCTCTCTACTACCCCCCCCCCCGCCCCCCTTTCGCCTCAATCACGCTTGCAAGATATTTTACATTCTGTACCTTTCTCAGCTCTACTCAATCCAACTTTATTGCTTTACTAGGCCTTATCCTCTTATTTGTCACTGCTATCACTTTACACCATTGATCTCTATAATATAACTGGATAGACATACACATGCACATTCCAAGGACAAAGGCGTGACGCTCAAGTGTATCGTCTGCTACACTGATGGGGGGACAGATTTAACGGTTTCTTTAAAAGTTCTTATGTGAAAACATGTCTCTGATGAATAAAAGTGTTATTGTTTGAAAATAGTGAAGTATTATACCACACTTTCCTGAAGAAACATTTTCATTAAAGGATATACAATCCAGTTTTAGAGGTAATACTGTACAAATACGAATAAAACCTTAGATATTTCAATTTTTATGTAGTTGTCATCAATGCTGTTTACAGTCTGCCACGACCACTTATATTTAAAGTTGGTTATGAGCTTGTATATTGGTTTCATAAACAATATTATATTGAAAGTTCGATAAATATAATGAACAAGGTATCTTAAAACTTTATTAAACTATAATGAAACAAGTTAGCTAAAAACTGTATTACATTTGTTTGAATGACATACTTTGTGTAGAAGTCTTACATTCCAATGATAAATTAGGTTATTGGCTTGTAGGAAGTACAGTATCTACTAAAACCTAATTTTAGTAATAATCCCAATCTGTAATGCCTTATTTCGTACCAGAATACTATCATATATATAATATTTTGGTAGGATGGACGGAAATTTAGAACGGAAGTAGAAATTTTCTTCTGGAAGGTCTTTTATGCTAGCTAAATACAACTATAGGGTAGGATTCTGGTAAGAGATAAAGCCTTACAAGCGAGCTTCCTTAAAAAATCATCGTATATATTAGGCTACATCAACTTATTTAAAGAAAAAACGAACCACTTTTGAACTTTTATATGCTCTTCAAAGCTTTAACTAACATATTTATTTAATTTAACCATTCACACATTGATGTATCTCATGTATTCAATCAAATTAATGAACGATGTCAAAATGCCACATTTCCGTGTATGGGTGTAAGAGAGAAAGAGATACCCGAAAGTTTCTTTCTCTCTTACACAATGGTATGCAGACGACAGCTCGATAATTTCAGCCACAGATGTCCATCCAGTTATATTATAGAGATCAATGCTTTACACTTCGCCATGCTAAATTTAATTCCACAATCTTTCACCGCCTTATTCAATTCCTGTAGCTGTTCTTTTACTTCCTCTTCTTCAACCAACCAACCAACCAACCAACCAACCAACACACAATAAAAATCTGGAATTCATACAAATTACGAGCTTTTTTTTTTTTTTTAATTTTATTTATTAAGCGCCACGTCTTACAATCTGCCCGGTGTATACGCTTATGTGCTAACTACGCTAATGTCAAGGATGAGGAAGGTTGAGCTTAGAGGAAGTGTACTAGCACTAGCGTGGAGAAACTGTGGAAAAAAATTTTTTTTTTTTTTAAAACCTTGGTACACTCGACAGGGATCGAACCCCGATATCACAATCTTCAGCAGTCTAGTATAACACGAGAGTCACGCGGTTGAGACCATGCGACCACCGAAGCGGGTTTTGTTAGTATTGATGTGAAGGTTGGGATTCGAATCTCGGCAGTGCGCTCCAAGAATAGTTTTCCGCGTGTGATTTTTCTCATCCTCTCTCCACGCGTGTTTCTTCCGAGTCACGCCACCTCATCTTTTCGCCTTAGAAGATGTCGTTTACTAGTCCACGTGTTGATCGTGAGGCACAGTAAAATAAAAAAAACATTTAAAACTTAAAGGCATGGTTAATTGGTGACTTGAAAAGTAACAACTCTGAAAACCCGCTTCAGTGACGAATAGTCTAAGGCGCCCTCTCGCATTAGAATATACTGCCGATAACGGTGAGATCTGGGTTAGAATCCCAGTCGGGTGTACTTAGGGTAGTTTTTTTCCTAAATGGTTTCCCACTTTCCCTCCAAGCAAATTAGGATGCACTTCCTCTAAACTAAACCTTGTTAATTCCTAATCCATTAGTGTAATTAGTATTTAAGCGTATAACCCGAACGGGTAGTAAGACGCGGTGCTAAGAAAGATGATTACGAACAAGTGCGATTGTGGTATTAATGCCTCAAAACACTCGTCTACCGTCTACGAGTTTCAATGTGTGTTTAAATTATTTTAATCTGTATGAATAAGAACTATCTCGACACTTTATATATATACTATGGGTGAAAATTTTAACTTTTGAAAAAAAGGAGGAGGGATAATCTCTCGGAAAATATAATACGTTTAAATGTTAATGCTAAAAGAGCGGAGGGGATTAAATTAATAGGTCAACCTTAACTCTTATGCAAACTAAATGTAAAAAT
This sequence comes from Timema podura, assembly GCA_033556935.1. Lineage (NCBI taxonomy): Eukaryota > Metazoa > Arthropoda > Insecta > Phasmatodea > Timematidae > Timema > Timema podura. The sequence goes on from JAVRXN010000014.1 coordinate 23,329,558, forward strand.
ATGCCAGCGATAATCTCGGTACATGGGCTTGTACCATTATAAATGCAAGGAAAATGAATGTGCCATAATTTTAATGGGGTAAAATAAGAACATGTGTTACGTTCTTTTGTGTTGTACTGTAAAAATATGTTCGCAAATATTCAGCATTTCCTAATATTCAAATACACGCTCTTTTCAAACAGTCATTTTTCCAGTCATTTATATGTATGTGTACAATAATTATGACAAGTTCCTTATAGTTTTTATAACTGAAGAGTGATTCAGCACTTTCTAACAAAATTTTACACTCAAATCTCCTTCTCTACCCAACCAAGAAATGACCAAACGTTTAATGTTCTCTCTCTCTCTATTATTTTACCTATATCTATTCTATTGCTACTTTTTTTTAACGTACATATGAAAAGTATGATAAATTTGTTTGTGCTACTTTTTCTAAAAACAATATGGTCATCATATTTGATACCACAAGTAATATTACTTGTGAAATGTGTATAAGAAACAAAGTAGAATAAAATGCCTACACTTACTGCTAGATAAACACGTACGTTAGTATAATTTTCACTCCCAGAATGCTGATGACGGGGAGATTAATGTTTCGAATCCTAGTCTGATGTACAGAGGGAAAATGCTTTTCCACTCTCCCTCCACGCAAATGTGGGTACACTTGCTATGAATGCAACCTTACTCAACCGTAATACATTAATATAATTAGTATATAGCGTATAAACATAACGGATATTAAGATGCAATGCTAAAAATACTAATATTAGAGTTTCCGGCTTTAGAGCGGGGAATTTAATAAGTAAATTAAGGTGGATGGTCCGCGTGTATAAAGCGAGCCCAACGTTTGAGAAACACTGACCTTGAGTCTAAAACACCTTAAGCTCAGTCAGTGGTGCATCTATATAACGACTAATGAGATAAGAGTATCTAGTTCATTTCCTTGTAAGGTCTAAAACTGTATTAGTGAAATTGTGGCTAGCCCTTTCACAGTGATGACTAACTAACTAACTAACTAACTAACTAACTAACTAACTAACTAACTAACTAACTACTGAGGTTGACCTCCATGGTCTTGGGATAAAGTGCTCGCCTCAGGACCCGATGTTCGTGGGTTCAAACCCAGCTGTGGTCGACGGATTTTTCTTTAACTTAAAAAAATATCCATCGCACAACTTCCTTTGGAGGGCAAGTAAAACCATCGGTCCCGTAAAAGACCCCTGGAAGGTTTGTGAGAATCTATTTCCCAAGAAAATTGGCAGGACCTTTCGCTATCGTGCATAGAAATTCTCGTGTGCTGATATAAACAGTAAGTTCAGAAATTTCACGTTAAATACCTCAAATAAATTAAAAATAATAATTAGTGACCCATTTCGGTGGTCGAATGGTCTAAGGCAGTGATACTCCCCAAGGGTACGCGTACCCCTGGGGGTACTTTAGACATCTATGGGGGTACGTAAAATTTAAATAAATATAATTTATAATTTCTTTATAAACACTGAATAATCAGGGTCATATTTAGGGCTAGCCACAAGAGATCCGGACGTAAGGGCATGCGATCTGAAAACGCCATTCTTTTTTTTTTCATCCCTCTCCTAGATGTAGATTATAGAATATGCTGTATAGCTTGCACTATGCACCAACAACTCTAGGGGTGCAAAGTTGAAGCTAAATTCAATTTCGGGGTTAGCAAACAAAAAAGGTTGAATACCACTGGTCTAAGACGTCACTCTCGCAATAGACTGTACTGCGATTGATGAAGGAGATCGAGGTTCCAACCCCAGTCGAGTGTAAGGAGGGTGATTTTTTATTAAATGGTTTCTCAATAAAACGTGGGTTTGTTTCCTCTAAATTCTACCTTCCTAATTAATTCCTACCACATTAGCGTGGTTTATAAATTAATACATGCGTGTAGCTTAAACCAAACAGGTTGTGGTGACACGTGGTGAAAAACAAAATTAACAGAAGGGGAGAAGTAAACTGGGTGCTGTGTCTCTTTTAACTTAATTTTAATTTTTTAGATAGCCCTGGTTTTATTAGCACCGCGTCTTATTACCTGCTCATGCTATACGCTTATTTACTAATTACGCTAATATGTTAGGAATGAGGTAGGTTTAATTTAAATAAAAGTGTACCCACATTTGCGTGAAAGTAGTCGAAAACAGGTTTGGAAAAAAACCACCATCAGTACACCCGGCCAGGGTTCAAGCCCCACTCTTCCCTGTCATCGGCAGTTTAGTCTAATACGAGGGCGACGCTTTAGACCATGCGACCACTGAAGCAGGCGAGTCCTGAATAAATGATATGGTTAAAAACGTGCTCTTTAAAATTTCAACTAATTATTTTTCTTTAAAAAAAACCTCGCTTTGGACTGCAATTTAAAAAAAAAGTAAACTCCAAATCACTCACACACACCCTATCTGTTCTCACCACCCGATGAAATATTTATTTAAGTTCCCGCAGAGATTCAAACCACTGTCTTCCAATACTGGTTGGACATCGCATGAAACACATCAACGACATTGAACATATAAGACACCAACAAACAATATATAATAATAAAAAACGGGGTGTGTACCACCTAATTTATTTATGTTAGCATAATATTTTTCTCTCCCTCTGTTTGCCATTTAAATTGTAAATATATGTAAATTCGTAATTGCGTTCTCGTTGGATACCCCAGCTGTATCTCGCGCACAACGGACAACAAACCCAGAGGGGGGGAGGAGGAAATTAAAAGAATGCGGGGATGTTGATAGGATGTCTGAGCCATCTAACATTTGCATTTGAACGCTTCAATCATGAACTAAATACAAAATGTAGTAAAAGTAATAGTGTGTGCCATTCCGCCCATTGGCATAACCCAATTTTTCAGCGATTATAGTGCCTCGGGCAAATAATAATAATAATTATTATATTTAGCACCGCGTATTACTACCCGTTCGGGTTATACACTTAAGTACTAATTACGCTAATGGATTAGGAATTGGGAGGGTTAAATTTAGAGGAAGTGAACCCGCATTTGCGTGGAGGGAGAGTGGAAAACCATTTAGGAAAAACTACCCCCAGTTCACCCGACCGAGATTCGAACCTCGATCTCCCCGTCCTCGGCGGTAGAGCTCTGCACGACTAGCGCGTTAGCCAACTACGCCACCGAGGAGGGTCTCGGGCAAACACCGGGTTTGGAAAATTTGAGTTTTGTTTACCGGACTTTTCTTTTTATTATCACGTCTTACTACCTGTTCATGTTATACGCATGTATTATAATTACTCTAATGGGATAGGGATGAGGAAGGAAGCATTTTATATAGGTAATCTACCTACATTTGCGTGGAAGGAGAGTGGGAAACCATTTAGGGGAAAACCACCCAAAGTAGAACCAACCGGTATTTGAAACGCCAATCTCCCCGTAAGTAGACCAGACTAGGATTCGAACCCCGATCTCCCCGGCATCGGCGGACCAGTCTAACACGAGCGAGACGCCTTAAACCCGAGGTGACAAAACTATGGTACGCGTGCCACCGGGTGGCACACAAACACGATCCGTGTGGCACGCCGACATGAAAAAAAAATTAACGTAAATTAAAACTTTTTTCCAACCGTTTCTCACTCCTCGTCCAGGCTGGTGGCATTTAACTGAATTAACGGGTTAGGGGTGATGTACAACAATTCAATGTTTATAAGAAGGGCCCTATCCAACAGCTAGAAAAGTTCATAGATCTACTTTCACGTATTTATACGTCAATTCTTACTATCCACAGCTGTGTGTTTGTTTTTCGATACAGCTGATATTTGTGGAGTTGTGGGCGAAATGCCGAAAATGAAAAGATGTTTTATTTTGTATGTTGTCTTGACAAACACTGAATTTGTAATATTTGTGTTACTCACTAATTGGAGTTCATTGTGAATTTGTAATTGTGATGATCATATAGTATTTGTTTTACTATCGAAATCAATTATGCCACCCAAACGAAAAGCCAACGTTTCGGGCAGGACAACGTCTGTCGGGTCCGCTAGTAATTTAGTAAAAATGTTATCAATGTTGACCGCAAAAAAAAAAAAGTTATTTTCTAAAGGGGCTTTGCTCTGAAAATTGGATTGTATGTAACATTCAGAGGAAGTTTACTCTAGGGAAAGTGGGAGACCATTGGGGAGGGGGGGGGGAATTCAGTATATCCGGCTGGGATTCGATCCCTGATCTCTCAGTCAGCTGCAAGCCATGATGAACGAGAGTGAACTAAGTAGCGCCCTTATAGGCGAACACGCAGATAACATCACTCTCGTCTTTAAGGAACTTATTTTAAAAGTTATAAAAGCTATAATAGTTTTAATATAGCCTATTTATAATGACAAGGAGATTGGGGGTTCAAATCTCGGTCGGGTGTACCGAGGGTGGTTTTTCCAAAATGCTTCCCTGCTCTTCTTCCACGTAAATGCGGTAGATTACCTCTAAAATGTTTCCTTCCTCATCCCTATTTCATTAGAGTAATTATCATAAATACATATAACCTGAACAGGTAATAAGATACGCTGATAAATATATATATATGTGGTTTTCTCTACCTTACTGCGAATACGGGTGCATCTCCTCTCAAATCTACCTTTCTCATATGAGCCTCATTAGTGAAACTAAATGCTGACATCACGAACGAGTAGTATGGCGTGTTTCTGATATGAAAAAAAAAAACCACTTCCCATACCTTTCTGTCCAACGAGAACCGTCAAGACATGTTCCATGAATATCTTGATTCTAGGATCCAATAAATTTTTCAGGTTACAACTTCCTTTCAATATTCTGCCGGATGCTAACAAGTCATTTTACGACTCACCCCTTTTCCAATAAAAAAAACCCCTCTTTACAGATAGAGAGACGCGACGACTTGAATGTTAAAAGGGATTTGAGTAAACGTTCCCAAAACGTCTGAATGGAAATAATATCATACCACCCTCCCCCTCCTCAGTTACCTCTACAATGACCCCTTTTTTGAACGAGTGACTCATCGGTCTCGCCACTGTGTCGGGGTCCTTGTTCGATACCTGTGGAGGTCTAGAATAATATGTAGCTTCATCCTGTTTACTCGGGGATACAGTGTTGTTATCTTTCATTATCTTAACACAAGTTAAGATGGGTGACCTGGTGGTCTAGGGGTAAGGTGTCAGACTTCTGTGCTGGGGGTTCGGGGTTCAATCCTCGGTACCGGCACAGATTTATCTGAATGCCAAACCCTTCCTTCACCTCTGACAAGATGTGTATTAATCACAACTTGTGAATGTGAGGAATGCCATGTCTCCACCGTGGTTCGGATACCACGTTAAACTGTAGGTCCTCCATTTCATCTCACAATCACCCTAACATTGCACATTAGCGTAAGTGCGTATAACCCGAACGGGTAGTAAGACGCGGTGCTAATAATAATAATAATAATAATAATAATAATAATAATAATAATAACACAAGTTAAGGGGTTCTAGCACCTTAAACTACACCTTATAGTGAGCTCCAAATTACTGGAACCTTGCAGAATTTAATACAACGTTAGGATTAAGAAACTCCAACACTAGTGGGATATGAAAAAAAAAAACCAGGAAGGCGTGGGCAGAGCATGAAAAACCATTTAGGAAAAAACACCCTGAATATACCCTACACGGATTTGAATCCCGACCTTCCCGTCACCGAGAGTCCATTTTGTTGCGAGAGGGACGCGTTAGACCATTCAACCACCGATGCGGGTTAGTATCTGATTGATTATATTAATATAAATAGCTACAGGACATGAAGCTCGAATGGGATATTCTAGAACCGTGTTAAAGGTTTTGACTGGTAAACCCAATGGGAAGAGACCTAGACGCAGATGGGAGGAAAACATTAGAATGGACCTGAAAGAGATAGGGTTTAATGGGGAGGACTTGATAGAACTAGCCCGAAATAGGGATGATGTAATGAGGTGGACTGAATAGAACTAGCCCAAGATAGGGATAATGTAATGAGGTGGACTGAATAGAACTAGCCCAAGATAGGGATAATGTAATGAGGTGGACTGAATAGAACTAGCCCAAGATAGGGATAATGTAATGAGGTGGACTGAATAGAACTAGCCCAAGATAGGGATAATGTAATGAGGTGGACTGAATAGAACTAGCCCAAGATAGGGATAATGTAATGAGGTGGACTGAATAGAACTAGCCCAAGATAGGGATAATGTAATGAGGTGGATTGAATAGAACTAGCCCAAGATAGGAATAATGTAATGAGGTGGACTGAATAGAACTAGCCCAAGATAGGGATAATGTAATGAGGTGGACTAAATATAACTAGCTCAAAATAGGGATATGGTGTAATGAGGTGGACTTGATAGAACTAGCCCAAGATGATAGGGTGTAATGAGGTGAACTGGATAGAACTATCCCAAGGTAGGAATTGGGTGTAATGAGGTGGACTGTGTAGGGCTAGTTCAAGATAGGGCTAGGATATATAATGAGGTGGGCTGGATAAAACTAGCTCAAGATAAGGATGAGGTGTAATGAGTTGGACTGGAAAGAACTAGCTAAGGGGATTGGTAGCGTACTTATGTAAGTGCGGCAATGAGCTTTCGAGTTCCCAATGCCATAAACAGTAAGTATAAATAGCTACTCTGATAGAAAAACTCACAAAGGAAAAACTATATTTAAAAAAAACCTTATCAAGAGATTGACGAGTTAAATATAAACAGTTGAAGTAGACATTTTGACTCACGCAGTGTCCATCCCGATCTCGTAATAAATAAACAGTGGCGAGTTTACCTCTTGCTGCCGAAACTTAATTGAAAACACATGTCTGAATGGAAGGAAGGGTTCCCCTCCCTCCCTCCCTCTTTCGGTTTGCCCACACGCCAACAGGACGTGTTTCAGCGAGCGGCAAATAAACCAAAACAAGTGGAGCCACGTGTAAACAATGAACCCAGACGAAAGATTCCTTGTACAAATGTTGAATTATCTCACTGAGCAAGGCGAAGAGGAATACGAGAAATCAGGCAACAAAGAGAGAGAGAGAGAGATAGAAGAATTACTTATACACCTTCCTCGTCGAGATACTTGCGGGAACTAAATGTTATATCCCCTCCTAACTCGCTTCTGATCCGCTCCATGGGTCAATGGGCAAAGGGCACGCGGTTAAGATGTCAGTTTCATATGGTCTGGTTTGCCCATGACGTGGAAGCCGGAGCTCTAATCCCCTGTCCAGATGTCTCGAGGTAAGTTTTGTTTTAAAGTTAATTCCGATCTACCTCCTCTCAAATACGGATCTACCATACTCAAGGCCGTAGTCGGGGTGGGGGGTGGGGGGTTCTCGGGGTTCAACCTCCCCTACCCCCCGAAATTTTATGAACAAAATATATATGGCTTTATTTATGGTTCAAACAATATCAAAATTAAGGTACAAGTACAAATTAGGAGGCTGTGTTACCATAAAAAACACTTCAGAGAGCTTCTAGAACAGTTTTTTATTTAGAATTTTTTCTAGCCTCCGTCAATTGGGGGATGGGCCCACCAAACCCCCCCTGAAATTATTGGCTGGCTACGGCCTTGACCAAACTCGTCCCTACACCATTAGTGTAAGTATGTGGATAGCCCAAACGTGATCTAGCCCCTTTTTTTACAGGAAGGGCTTTTTTTTTATAAATACAATCATATTTTCTTGCCGCCAAAATTGATCAAATGTTACAATATTATTCGTGTTACTTTACAGGTATTGATAATCTCTAGCAAAAGTAAGAATTAATAGCCAGAGCTATTATTTATTCTTATTAGTGGGAATTACTCCATCTAGATATCATATTCTGAAATATGAGTGAAGAATGACCCTGGGCACGGGACGAATCCTGGATAGCTCAGTGATAGAGCATTGGCGTACTAAGCCAAAGGTCCCGGGTTCGATTCCCGTGTCCAGGTGTCATTTTTCAATTTTCAGAATATGATATTTAGCAAAAGTGACAGCTGCAGATCACATGAACTGACGGATGAATACGTTTGAGTAAATCTAGTAACTTTTCTAGCTGTCAGTAAAGGTCTTTCCTATGAAAATTAGACTATAGTAAGAAAGGGAGAGAGGAGAGCTTTGAATTTCTATAATGATCGCACTTCTTGTTACGCTAGAGTTACACCGACGAGAACACAAGTGAACCGAACGCGGAACGTACATGTGTGTTCGGTAACATTAAAATATGTTCGTGATCGGCACTGAACAGGGGTGGCTTACACTCGATAGAACAAGGGAAACATCACCGAATCGGTTGCCGTTCATTATTATTATTATTATTATTATTATTATTATTATCACCGCGTCTTACTACCAGTTCGGGTTATACGCACTTACGCTAATGTGTGATGGTAGGGTGATTGTGAGATGAAATGGAGGACCTACAGTTTAACGTGGGATCCGAACCACGGTGGAGGCCTGGCATCCGTTCATTATTGACCAATGAGTTCGCAGGGCGGATGTGATTAGTTTACACAAGTGAGGTTAAAAGAGTTTGGAACATGGCAAAAGTAGTAGGGGAAGATGAAGAAGTTGAGTTGGCGTTGCTTAGTCTGGCTGGCGTAGGATATGGTATCGAAAGAAAAGTATCGATACTGTACTCATTAAACGTATCGGTAGAAAAATATAATAACAGTAAGAATCGGTATTGAAATTCTAATCGGGAAAAATATTTTTTCTTATCTAATAATAATAATTTCAACTTTTGCATCATAATTTGTATTTTCATATTTATTTAAACACTGAAAACTATCATGGTTTTTAATAATCTAAAACAAGTTTTACAAGATGCTTTTCTGCTATCCAACTTTTTTAAAAAAAACTTCCATAGCTCACTCCTGGGAGGTGGCATTTTTTAAAACTACATTCGTTGTTCATATACTCTATCAAGATAGATTATTACTATTGACAAACAATATAAGAATGGATGCCTTCTCTGCTTCATCTGCTTAAACAACGCACTAAACTTTTCTGCTTCGTACGCTTGGAGCACCCATAGTTTGACTGAGTTATTTGCGTTCTACAAAAGCTTTTTTTTTTTGTTTAGTTTGTGATGACCTTGCTCATTAATAAAGGTGTATGTATCGGAAATAAAGTATAGAGTAAAAAAAAATACTAGTATTGAAAGGAAAATATCGATATTAGTAAAGTGTCGATACTTTTTTCACATCCTTAGGCTGGCCATTTTGAATGTTAAGGAGGAGGATTATATCTCGTCAAATTGGGTGAGTGAATTTTTGGGGGTGCGTGAAACACGGGGGGGGGGGGGGGGTAATACGCCACCACAACAGTTACAACTTGATCGTGGACTAGGACAATTTCATAACTTCTGTCTATGGTCGTCCATAAATAGGTGATAAGGGGGGCTTAAGCCCTCATTATTCTACAATGTTTACTTCTTTTTTTTGTTAATTTTTAGGAAAGAATAAAATGGTGTATTTGGGATTTGACTGCAATTTGCTACTAACAACTTTGAATCATCACTATCCTAGATAACAGATAAAAATGATGAAATGTAGATTTCCTCCCATTCCATCATCATCAGCTTTCTTTTCATTTCGTTCTGTTCGATAAACTTACGGAAAATTGTAATGTTTTCAATGGGTTCAGCTACAACTAAATTTTAGTTTTTGTTAATTTTTCAGAAACTGATTTTTTTTACTAAAACTGTTCTTGGAACTCATATAATTAGTGCAAAATTATGTTCATATGCTTTTAAATTCCCTCACACAAAGTTAAATTCCTGAAAATTTATCTCAATAAGGGGGGTGGAGGGGACTTGCCATACCCCTGGGATCTGGGACTAAAAATCCAACCCCCCCCCTTTCCCCCCTCCATTTGGAAAGCTCACATGTTGCGTCCTTGCTTCTGTCGTAATGCCTTTTCATCAGGTTCACTCCGTTTTAAACCGAATTAAAACGCGCAAGAAGGAAGCTCCAATACACTGCACTCAACCAATTGATAGTTCTACCCGGTTACACCGAAAAAAAACGGAGCAGGTGCGAGGACGAATATCCTTGGATGATTCGCTTAAAAAGCAACCATAGTCGGAACACAGGTGATCGCGAGTTTGTCTCTAGTGAACACGTGCGAAACCCATTGAAGGCTGTTACGTGGTGTTCTATGTGACGGTCACAGTGAGATGACTTTTTATGTTCACTACTGTTGGTTCTCTTTTGTTTTCTCCGGTGTAGCACTAGCTTTATAGTTCCTTCAAACAAAGTTCACAAAGGTTTCAGATTTGTTTCAAAAAGTTGTAGAAGACCTTACCAGGTGGAGGCACGCGAACAAAGGCATCATTCTCATACTGTCTGGTTTCCCGTGACTGGTAACGTCAGTGTTTCGATTCCCATCAGGATGTACTGAGGTGTTCCCCCCCCCAAAAAAAAAATTTTTTTTTTCCAATTTCTCTATGTAGGCCTACGCACATTAGTGTACCTGAATTTCCTTGCTTCTAAGAAATTTTGAATAAGAATAATAGGGATATATATATACACATATATATCTGCTTTGGTGGCCGCATGGTCTAAGGCGTCACTGTCGTGTTGGACTAGACTACCAATGACAGGGAGATTGGAATTTGAATCCCGGTTGGGTGTATTGAGGGAGTTTTTTCCTAAATGGTTTTTTCACTTTCCCTCCACGCAAATGAGAGTACACTTCCTTTAAATTCAACCTTCCTCGTCCCTAGCTCATTAGCGTAATTAGTACATATGCGTATAATCTGAATAGGTGGTAGTAAGACGCGGTGCTAAAAAAATAAATAATAAGGGTGATGGTGCTCAAATTGAATTATAAATAAAATTTTGTTTTACGTTAATCTTGTTGATTTTCTCGTTCTTTTTATTGACGACATTTAGTTTTCGTTTTGACTAAGGTCAAAAGAAGGGAACTAAACAGAGTTATAGTCCTTATTTTTTTACAGTTTTTATAATAAAAAAAGTTGGTCAAAATAGATATACAAGTGTTTTTTCATTAGAAACGTTTAGTTTTATTTCCTACACTAGTTATTTCAACAGTTCTTGAAAATTTTATTGTGAATATTGTGGTGTTTGACCAAAAACTTTTTAAATCAAAATAAAATTTTTGTAATTGTTCAGATCACAATTTGAAAAAAAAAGTCTACTGAAGCAATGGTATATTTATTTTGGCCAAATAAGGTTGTCTCGATATAAAAACTGTAAAGAAACTTACCTTAAATCATGTTTCCCCCTCCCCCCCCCCCCCAATCCCCTCTCTCACCATAAGTTTTACCATTTTTTTCGTCAACAACGAGTTATATCCAATTACATTTTGTCACCGCGTCTAACTACCCGTTCGGACTATACGCGTTAATTAAGCTAATGTGTTGAGAGATAAGGAAGGTTGAATTTATAGATAATGTACCCGCATTTCTGTAAAGGGAGAGAGTAGAAACGTTTTGTATAAAAATCAAGCCTACGTACACCCAGTCCGGGAGTTAAATCCTAAACTTAGTGTCACCGGATAAAGAGTCCAAACTAGCTTGACGTTTGTTTATAAGTCCACGTTCTAGCCCATCCATGTCACATTATATATTTGAGTTAAAATTTTTTGAAAGAATATCACATTTGATTAAACACGAAGGTGGGAGATTAAAAATAGCTCGTGTCAGTTATTTTGTAGGTTCATGAAAACACACATACCCCTAGAGATACATTATTAACATCCCGAGAATGTGAAACAAGAATGTGAAATGTAATAATAGTGGCGAGAAAAAAACCCGCACGTATTCCCAACGCAGTATATGTCATCCATCTTTCTTTATTTTTCCCTTCTCTCTGTGTTTTTCCATTATACCACCCAAATGAAACTAAAGAATTATATTTTTAAATTTTATTCAAGAAAAGGTAAAATTTAAAGGTTTTATCTAATTACCCGCCTCGGTGGCGTAGTTAGTTAACGCGACAGTCGTGTTGAGCTAGACCAACGAGGACGGGGAGATACGAGGTTCGAATCTCGGTCGGGTGAATTGAGGGTGGTTTTTCCTAAATGGTTTTCCACTCTTCCTCCACGCAAATGTGGATTCACTTCCTCTAAATTCAACCTTCGCTATTCCTGATCCATTAGTTTAATTAGTACTTAAGCGTATAACCCGAACGGGTAGTAAGACGCTAAGTATTTTATCTAATTAAAGTAGAACTAAAATAATGTGAACTGTGCAGGATTGTTTTGTGTATTTTTATTAATTTTTTTGGTGTGTCACGTTTTACCACCTAACTGGTTCATTTATTTTGGTCGCAATCAAATAGTGTTTTGAAGAACTTGATATAACTTACTTGCAAGTTTATAAAACCCAAAGATACACTTTTAGCTACGATGTAGTTTTCTTACTCGATCGACTGAAAATCTCCTTGTAATCGACCGATGGAACGCGGTCGACTGGTTTGTGTTGGGTTTTTTTTTTCTTTTTAGCACGGCGTCTTACTACACGTTCAGATTATACACATATATGATAATTACTCTGGCGGGGCATGGATGAAGAAGAACGCATCTTAAAAGTAGTCTACCCGCATTTGCGTGGAAGGAGAGTATGGGAAACAATTTAGGAAAAAACCACCCTCAATAGACCCGACCGGGATTCGAACCCCAATCTCTCAGTCATCAGTAAGTCAGTCTAACACGAGAGTCACGCCTTAAGACAATTCGGCCACCGAAGCGGGTATTGACGAGTTGTCGACACTTGTTCTAAACCAATGAAATGGGGATGAGGAAGGTAGGATGTAGAGAAAGTATATCGGCATTTTTGTGATGGAAGATTGGTAAACCATTAATAAAAAAACTACCCTCAGAACAAACCACCATCAGCAAGCCAGTCAGAGCCCAAAGAGGGCAGATTGGCAGAAGTTTCCAATTTCCCAAACATCTCTCTTTAACAATAGCAGAATCTTGCTGCAACCCTAAAACACTCGCAACGTGTCGTTTATTTGACTGATTTGGCATAAGTATTTACGACTTGCGTTGCGCCTTTGACGGGAAAGTCGGGTGTTTGAATCCTGGCCGGGCACCTTGGAAATGTTTTTTTACCATCCTCACTCCCCACTGTTAATTAATTTAGCACCGCGTCTTACTACCTGTTCGGGTTATACGCTTAAGTACTAATTACACTAATGGGTTAGGAATTGGGAAGGTTGAATATAGAGGAAGTGAACCCGCATTTTCGTGGAGGGAGAGTGGAAAACAATTTAGGAAAAACCACCCCCAGTTCACCCGACCGAGATTCGAACCTCGATCTTACTGCCCTCGGCAGTCAAGCTCAACACGACTAGCGCGTTAGCTAACTACGCCACCGAGGCGGGTCTCCCCACTGTTGTTGGTCAGGGTGACCACAGAATATCAGAAGGAAACTTCCCTAAATTTTACCTAATCCAAATATACAAATTTTTCTGCCTAAAACCCATATTTAAATTTATAAAGATGTTTTAAAAAATCAAAACATTTGATTTGATAATTAATAGTAAAATATACAAAACAAAACTGATTAACATCGTGTTTGAATGGGATGCACCTAGGGCATTTCTCGTTTCCAGCCAGCCAAATGTGCAATTTTCCCTGATCGCCTACCAAATTCCTTGATATTTCCAAGTTTTTTTTTTAAATTTTAATTTCCCTGACTTTTGAAAGTTTCCCCTCTATTGTGGCCACCCTGTTGGTGCACTTATTCTAAATTACTCCCCTCACCCATTACATTTGGGATTAATTCATCAATGCCCTTTCGTTGAATGTAAGCCCTAAAAAATTTTTTTTAGCACTTTATTTGTTGGTCAACAGAAACCTTCAGAAAATACAAACATTTAATTACTATTGTTATTTTATAGGTGTTAATAATATCTATCAAATGTGATACGACGTGACGCATGAATATATGAAAGTAATTTTAGTAACTTTTGTAACTGTAAGATATGGTCCTTTCTGCCAGAATTCTATTTTACAACAGTTTTTGAACCACGCGAGGGCAAAAATAAATTTTCAAACAATTTTGTTTTCTCTTTCAATCAAATAAGAATATTATATTCCTCTAAGATTTAGTACCCTTACAGTTTATGTTAAAATAGAATGTAGAAGCGGTTCTATCAAAGCACCTCATTTATCATCAAAAGCTCAACAAACAAACCGATTTGCCGGTGCGATGTATCTACTGTGAGAATGAATTCAACGTTCATTCACCAAACCCGCATCGATGGGCGCGAAGACTTGAATGTTAGGCTCGTCTAGTCTGGCTTGCCGATAACCTAGATTTCGAAGTTAAAAATCTAGCCAGTGTGGATTTTTTTAACAAAATTATTTCCCACTCTCTCTCCAGGCAAATGCAGGTTCCACCGTTCTTTCGTGTCCCACTATCGTAATTAAAATGCATATAGTCCGGACGGGCAAGAAAATATGGTGGAAAAAAATAAATAAAAACACCAGTTAAGAGCTGCTCCACCGGACACACTTGTCCTGTTTCATAGTAGTACTATTTTTTTTTTACCATCGCGTCTTATTAACTGAAGTTAAACAAATATGTACTCATTACGCTAGTAAGTTAGGGCTGAGAAAGGTTGAATTAGGAGGAAGTGTACCCGCAATTGCGTGGAGGCCCGATAGTGTAAAACACTTTTGTAAAAACTACCCTCAGTACACCAGATTCAAACCTCGATATTCCCGTCATTTGGCAGTCTAGTCTACCGTGAGAATAGCGCGTTAGACCACGCGGCCACCGAAGCGGGTGACGCCGCAATTACGCGGAGATTGAAACCATCCGAGAGTAAGGGGGAAAAAATATCAATACGTCAAGCCGGGATTCGACATCCCACCTCTTTGTCACCAGCTAACCAGACTTAAGAAGAGCTTGAAATTTAGTCCGTGTGGCTTAACACCCTAACCGTTTCTTGAAAGGACGGAAGAAGTTTATCTTTGAATCCCATAACGCCTCGGCAGTTCGTAAAACAAGAACCAGATTGTAACACATACATATTATGTGTGTTGGCATTGACTCAAGTAGGATTGCAAATCCACAGGGAAAGGGGGATGGGGGGAGTACATGATGATGTAGGGTGGGACGGAAACAATTAGCCGATCCCATTGCTGAGGAAAGTGATGATCAACGTTCTGAGGTTTGTCTGAGGTCAGGGGGAGCTTACGTGAGTGACATTATCTTCAAAAAGTGAAAATTCTGGTATGTAGTTTGCTTTTATTTAGCTAGTAAATATTTACTTTTCAATTAAAGTGTTAGTTTTCAAGTTACTAATCGTCTAATTGTTTCGGCCCCATCCTGTATAAAAGCGGGTTTAGTGGCGGCACGTTTGAAGGGCTGTAAAACTAGTTTCACAATAATGTAAAGCTACAATATATTAACTTTTATAGCTAGATATTTGAGTTTCATCTAAGGGTATTTATCCAACTGTCTGTGTATAAAAGTGGTAAAATAAATAGAATGTTTTAGTTTGGTTTCAAATAGGGGTTTGCGAAAAGCACTTTTTAGATTAGATGTGAAGCGAAGCAGAAGATAAAGTTTATGTTGTCATATAACACTAGATTTAATTCTTAAATCATCCATTAGGTACATCTAGGTAAAGGGGAAAGTTTAGAAAGGAAAAACAAAGCACGTATTATTTAAAGCCGACATATCTGATTTTATCAATGCTTCTGGCTACAGATCCAGAGGTCCTGGGTTCGATCCCCAGTGTTTCCAGGTTTTTTGTAATACATTGGGTCTACAACGGGGTCAACTAAGCCTCGTGAGGACAAATGAGGAGCTACCTGAATGAAAATAATAGCGGATGCGGTCTAGAAAACTGAGATTTTTGGCCGGAGGGTTCATTATGCTGATCACATGACACTCTCTATCCGCAGAAGTTGGCACTATCTTCGTCAAAAGACTTCTGCTCGATTGCGGGCTGACTACATGTAATGGTTTTTTACCTCATTAATGTTATTATATTGATTTTATAGTCCGTGTTAAAATACTGTTTTAGTATCAGTTTCTAAAAAATTATCATAATTGAAGTATGCAATATTAAATGAGGTATTTCAAATCTTATCGAAGTTTATTCTTCCCTTGAAATGTTTCTATGATGCAATGCAAAAGTTATTGTTGGTTTCTAAGTCGAAAAGAAAGAGATTTTGGTTTCTACTTTTGACATTTTGAAGCTTAGAACTAGAGATGTGAAAAAAAAGTATCGATAATATTACTAATATCGATATTTTTCTTTCGATAATGGTATATTTTATTCGATACATTTTTTCCCGATACTTTTACTGATATTAGTACTCACACTATGGGGAAACTCACGCTCCACTCACACAAAGCTCAGGCTACGCTCAAATATCGTACAGTGCGAATCAAATAGGAGTGTTTGCACTATTAGGAAATGTCACACTCACGCGCACTCAAAATGACCACCGAGATCCTTGTCGAGAATATTTTGATCGTAACCCGAATGGAGCGCTACTGTAAACATGACATGCACAGTCTAGTCCCAAGCTCCAGTTTGTTTTCAACCCGTCGAACAAACATGGACCCCATGGACCCGACAAATTGATTGAACTTGTGCGTACCAAACCTGAACAATTACAACTTGGCAAACAAATTTTATAATGATGATGTTTTAAAAAAAATAAAGGTATGGAAGGAAATAAGACAGACTTTAAACAAAAGGGGTAAGTTTCAACGTTTATTTTATTATCTTTAAAAAAAAATACAATAGTTTTAAACCTACAAATTTAAATCATATTTGTTGCCAGGGAACTGAGCCTACTTCTGATATTAAGAGTCTTGAAAATATTTCTCTTGTGTGGACGTCACGGTGTGAATACCTCTGTGACTCCCACGAGCGTGAGCATGACGAGAGTGTGAGCGTGAGTGTCCCGAGAGTGTTAGCGTGAATGTCCTTATAGTGTGAAACATGTTTTAATGTTTATTTTGGTTAAAGAAGGGTACAAAATAGATTGAAAATATATATATTACTAATCCTATTCAGCTATTAAATAACTTCACATCAACTAAATTTTCATAGACATTCTGAAAGCTGGTATGGAAAAACCTTTTATAATATCCATCATACAATACCATCTATCATAATATTTTCAAAAGGTCTTAGACCCGCATTGCACCCGGTTGTTATTGAAGAGAGGTCAAGGTTCATATCCCGACAGGTTGCACTGTAGGTATATTTCAGCGTGTGATTTATTACTGTATTTTTTTCTACTCGCTTTTCATGCTAATCCACCAGCATGGAGTGGTAATGTATTCTAGGGCGCTATGCCCACTATCTACTAGATTACCGGTGTTTGAGAGGTTCAAATCTCGGCCGGGTGCATTTGGTTGTGTTTTTTCCGGATGTAATTTATCACTGTTGTTTTGCTATTCTCTTTCTAAGCTAATGCGGGTGCATTTACTCTAAAAATCATAGTTTGACTGGAGTATTGAGAATGTACAGTTCAATTTTCAAAGTAAGAGGCTTATCTGACAAGTATAAAATATACTAAATCTACTTTAATACATTCATACGTCAAGTCATGTGATCTTTAAGTCTAACTTTTGATAGATCATTTCAATACCTATAAAATAACACTAGTTATTTTAGCACCGCATCTTACTACCTGTTCAAATTATACGCCTATGTACTGATTACGCCAATGAGTTATGGATAAGGAAGGTTAAGTTTAGATGAAGTGTACCCAAATTTGCGTGGAAGGAGGGTGGAAAACAATTTTGGAAAACCATCCTCAGTAAACCCAACCGGGATTCGAATCTCAATCTACCTGTCATCGACAGTCTAATCTAACAAGAGAGTGATGCCTTAGACCATGCGGCCACCGAAGCAGGTGAATAACACTAAAATGTGGTAAAATTTTATCAATGTTGACAGCAGAAAATATGTTTGTACTTTCTAAAACTTGGTCCCTACCCAAATCGTACTGTACAACCGGGGAAATAGAATTTCGTCCAGGGAATTGTATTTGGGATTATTAGGAGTGTAAGGTAGATACCAAGTTGCGTCCAGTCGCGTCTCACCTATCTAACTCTTACAAGGATGTCAGTCACGTCTCACCTATCTAATTCTTACAAGGATGTCAGTCACGTCTCACCTATCTAACTCTTACAAGGATGTCAGTCACGTCTCACCTATCTAACTCTTACAAGGATGTAAGTCACGTCTCACCTATCTAACTCTTACAAGGATGTCAGTCACGTCTCACCTATCTAATTCTTACAAGGATGTCAGTCACGTCTCACCTATCTAACTCTTACAAGGATGTCAGTCACGTCTCACCTATCTAACTCTTACAAGGATGTCAGTCAGTCACGTCTCACCTATCTAACTCTTACAAGGATGTCAGTCACGTCTCACCTATCTAACTCTTACAAGGATGTAAGTCACGTCTCACCTATCTAATTCTTACAAGGATGTCAGTCACGTCTCACCTATCTAATTCTTACAAGGATGTCAGTCATGTCTCACCTATCTAACTCTTACAAGGATGTCAGTCAGTCACGTCTCACCTATCTAACTCTTACAAGGATGTCAGTCACGTCTCACCTATCTAACTCTTACAAGGATGTAAGTCACGTCTCACCTATCTAATTCTTATAAGGATGTCAGTCATGTCTCACCTATCTAATTCTTACAAGGATGTCAGTCACGTCTCACCTATCTAACTCTTACAAGGATGTCAGTCACGTCTCACCTATCTAACTCTTACAAGGATGTCAGTCACGTCTCACCTATCTAACTCTTACAAGGATGTAAGTCACGTCTCACCTATCTAATTCTTACAAGGATGTCAGTCACGTCTCACCTATCTAATTCTTACAAGGATGTCAGTCATGTCTCACCTATCTAACTCTTACAAGGATGTCAGTCAGTCACGTCTCACCTATCTAACTCTTACAAGGATGTCAGTCACGTCTCACCTATCTAACTCTTACAAGGATGTAAGTCACGTCTCACCTATCTAATTCTTATAAGGATGTCAGTCATGTCTCACCTATCTAATTCTTACAAGGATGTAAGTCACGTCTCACCTATCTAACTCTATAACTAGAGCCATAAAGTCAGTCAGTTGTTAACAATAACGTTATGACAAAATATTCCATCTTTATTTGAAATCTGTCTTGTTCGCTTGCTAGATTAGGTTAGGTTGCTTGATGTAACATTTGACTGTATTATTCTGAAATAAAACTTTTGTTCATGCTCACAATATCTTATTTCTTTAGACGTCACTCTTTCGGGCGAAACTTAGGTGGAAGTAAAATGTATCTGTTCATTTCTTTGGATACAACTCAGGTGGTATAAAATCAGGGGCGCACACAGGATTTTGATCTGGAGGGGAGGAGGTGGGATTTTTACGTAATAATTTTCATAACTGTCCATTATATATTCCAATTACTGTAATATTTGGAAATTTGGCTCGAAGTAGGGGGATAAGAAACATAGAAAATCAACGATGCTCCCTAAATATCGGTGGAAATTTTTTCATTTCAAAGGATGCAAATGGTAATATTTAAGCTGATTTGTAACAAAATCGGATCCTCGGCCTACCCTCTGTCACTGTGTACACCACTGGGAACAGGTCTGTGTTTACACATTCTTCTTCACACCGAAGATTTGCAGTTGGTGGGGGTGGGGGTATATGATAATATCAACTGGTCCCTTCTCCTATTCCTGATACAATAGTGTTTACATAATTGCTCTAAAATAAAAATTTTAATTAATGTACCCACTTTAAAACTTTATCTACAAAGAGTAAAGACTTTGACCATTTCTAGAAAATATTACGGTATCACAGGTCCAGTTTTCATTTAAGTAAAAATGTACAGCTATATTAAAAATTAACAGAAAAAAGTATTCCTTTGAAAAGCCCTAATTACTGTACAAAACTATTTGTTTTTTATTAAATATAATTAAACAAAATATAATTACTTAATTGACAGTACATAGTGGTAACAAGAACTGCCCATCTCCGACGTTTGGCTTGCACACTTTACAAATATTTACAATTTACAGCACAAGGTCTAAACTTCTTGGTCTTTCCTTTAATATTGAAATAATCTCTTTGTTGTATGCAGGAATTTCACAATTTTTATTGAAAATAATTATAATAATTTTTTGTAATATTCTAATTTTCTGGGGGAGGTCCTTCAGCTGGGGGAATTCAGCCCTCAAAGCACCCTGGGTACAATAGTAAAAATTGTATCTGTCCCTTCTTCGGTACGCAGCTCGATACAGGCCTGGACAACGTATAGGTAAGGTAGGTGACCCATTAATTAACTGGTTGAGATATATCATTACAATAAAGGTCTGGGATTGTTGTTACAAAATTACAGAAAGAAAGCCCAGTGAACATACAAATGATAGTGTTACACATCAAAAAATATATATCTAAATGACAGATAAGAGAGAACACAGATAGAATCTTAATCCAAGTTGATATCAATTTTATTGAAGCGTGTTTAATCTACTAGGCGCCAGTGGTTCCCAAATTGTGGTTCTAGAGAACATATTATATGGACCAAAAAATTATTGAAACAATATATTAATGATTTGTGTTTATTTTATTTTTTACAAATATAGTTATTACATATTTCTACTTGTAAAAATATATTTTTTTAATTATAGATTACGTTACGATGTTTAAATCTAGATTTTTTATTTTGTCTAAAACTCTTACGAGTATTATTATATTAGTACAAACTTTTAGGGGTGATTAGATCGCAAACTTTTTGTGAAATGTAAGTATGGGAACCACTAATTGAATGGTTATTGTGTATATATATATACATATATATACACATACATAAATACACACCAAATTACGCCGTTCCCTTACGAGGTAGGCAAGAAACTGTGAATATAGCTGAAAAAAACACCTTCATACCTAATCCATCCTCACTAACTTTCTCCAAAATTCCCTATCCTAGCATTTTATAATAAGAAGACTATGATAATTTGACTTTAAATGTCGGTTGTATTTTTAGGGACCTAATTATGTTAGGGCCTACATATTAATTGCGGTACTTTTAATAACTATTTGTGGTGAATATTGTTTGAGAAGTAATCAATATACTTGCCAAAATACAAATACACTTTTAATATAAAAAATTAAGGATCTTATTCACTATGACAAACCACTAGTTGTATATTGTTATTTAGCGATTTTTTTAAAAATTTCTTTCAGAAATACAGAAAAACTGTAGGCTATAGGAAAGCTTAAACATGCCAATAAATATTATTATTTGTAAAATCTAAATGCAAATTAGGTTGTTTATTTAAAAATAGTTTATATAGCTTGTTATTTAACTACACATATAATATCACTTTAGTACTAAATATTTTATTCAGATTTTGATAGTCTTTATTTTCTCGTTCATTTTTACCTATCATTGTGTACATGCATTTTATTTTCAGTTTTTTTACTCTCCAAACTTTACGTACCTAGCTATAAAAATGAGTATATCCTTATTTTATTAATATGTATATAATTAATATTATAAAAATGACTATTCTAATCCTACTGAAAGCATAATATATACAATTAAATACGTATAAAATTGAATTAACATGCGGGTATTGTTTTCATATTTTAAATGTTTTTACTAATTTTTCTAAAGTAGGTACAAAAAGAAAAGTCCACTTACCAAAAGTTTGTTAATAATGTTCAGCTTGTTTGTTGTATACCTACTTAACTGTGAAGATAAATCTATTATTAAACTCGAAAAAACGAAAATAAGAAAATCACGTTGAAATAAAATCACATTCACTGATTATTTTGGAAAAAAAAAAGTTCTCTATTTGACAATGAGTTTTGAAAGTGCCGGCTAAAATCGCGTGGGGTTCGATAGAATCGCACCCTCCTTCGGTAACAGACGACGCGCGACTGACAAGAACCCGAAAGCAACAGGTGACTACCAAGTATCTATCTCTGTTAATAGATAGCAGCACATGCGTACAGGCCTTAAAATTAGATCTTCGCGGATTTAATCGATAGTAATGTTTTATACTGCCGCTGTATGGATTATAGGTCATTCATTTGGAATTAGATAGGACCAATCTTGCAATATATCTCAAGGACTCAACAGATGTCATTCAAACACTCTATAGTCTGAATTTTTTAGTAAGCCCGTTATTTGAAACTGGAAACTTATGTTGCTACAATGGTGGGAGAAAATTATTTCGATTGTATTAACAATTTTAGCCCATTTATTAATAGTCTTCAAATAAATTATACAGTAACCCATAAGAAGGTATTTATCGGAGGTTTTGATAACATTTTAGAATAACTTTATAATTAATAAATCAAATAAGATATATTTATAGAATATCGTATTTTAGTAACTTTCAATCAAAGTTGGTGGTCAAAAGTGGACTTACTATCAAAATCATGATCTAAATATTCAAAACCGATTAATGGTAGTTATATGATAGAAGGCGTCGTTATCGCAATAGAGATATAAGATTGCGGAGACGGTGAAGCTATAGTTCATATCCCGATCGGGTGCGCTTAGGGTGCTGCTTTATAAATTGTTTCTCACTTTACCTAAATGCAAATGCGGGTTCATTTACTTTATTTTCTAACTTTACTCATATATTAGTGTAAACATGCAGTTATCTTGAAGGGGTACTTAACACGATGCACACAAAAAAAGTTATTACACAAGCAAATATAGAATAGTTTATAGTAATTATTTGGTATTTATTTATCTTAACTAAATTTTGTTTGGTTCTTAATTGGGTTAATCGTAATCATCATTAATATAAGACCTGATTGATAAGAACTGTTTGAGAAAATATATTCTGGTTTTGGATCATTTTTATATAATTTGGTCTGAGCGCAGCTTAATTGTGTGCTTAATACAGCAAATAAGTTAGCAATAAGGAGCCCACAACAGTGTGCATGTGGTCTAAGACGTAACACTCACAATGGACAGAGTTGCCTGTGACTAGGAGGTTCTACTCTTGACCGGGTGCTCTAGGGATGCATGATCTTCCACACGATGTATATATAAAGTGTATAAGTTGCATATATATATATATATATATAAATTGATTGGCCTACACTTTTTATTTATATATAGGAGGTATGGTCTTCTACTTTTTATAAATACATATATAGGCCTATAATGTGGAAGACCATCCATTCTATGTAAATAAATATGTCTATATACATCATATATATATACAATATGTATATATAATATACAGGGTGCTCGGAAAATCAGCGCCCAAACTTCACATATAGTTTGTTTGAACCAAAAGTAATACAAAATCCCTATACACTTACATCTAGCAAACTATGCTGATACCACTAAATTGTGTTCAAAGTTTCGCCGTACGACGCCGGAAGGGCAAAGCTGTGCAATCATGCGTGTACAACAAGTTGTATAGGAATTAGGCGAGCAGTACTACACCTGTAATAATGGCAAGCACTTTCTGTGCTGTAGGTCTGTGCTGTAGGACCATTACTGAATACCCTCAGAACGCATTCCCATTTCTAGATGGACTGGTGTGTTGTTTACTATTAACTGTGGTATGTTCTCCTACCGTCCTCCAAGATGTCGAGGTGTGTAGTCCCACGCGCCTAGCTCCTATGCAACCTTTTGTACACGCATGCTTGAACAGCTTTGCTCTCCCGGTGCTGTACGCAAAAAACTTTGAACACAATTTAATGATATTAGCATAGTTTGCCAGATGTAATTGTATGGGTATTTTGTATTACTTTTGGTTCAAACAAGCTATGTGTGCAATTTGGGTGCTGATTTTTCGAAAATTCTTTATATGTGATAATAGTGAATACGTATGCACTTTATTTTTCAAACGAAGAGGGTAGCTAATAATAGGCCTAATACCCCCTTTAAAGTTTAAAAAAAAAAGGGAAAACCATGGTGATTCACTTGTTGAAAGCTACGCCTAGGACATCCGGTTGAGATTTAAGCCAGTGGCGTATCGTGATCGGCCACCGGGGGGAGAGGGGGGGTAGGCAGAACTTTTTTAAACCTTTCCTGTGAATTTTTATTAGCACCGTGTCTTACTATTCGTAGGGGCCTCCAGTGAATTCTTCTCAAAATTCGGGCGAATATTTATTGGACATATATAGAATAAAAATACACGTGGGGTTTGAAAAGCAAAACATTATGTTTGGTCGAATGGGGAACTGGATGGGAAGAACACTTCAACAAGTTATGCCTACCCGGGAAACACCACCACGCCATTAAGGCCCAGTCTCATAATTAGATTGAGTACGCCTTAAGTGCAGCGCTACACTAAATACAAAACGACACGAGCCTAAACTTGAGTGGAATGGGACAGTTTCATATGCGAAAATGGTCCATTTCACTATGGTTATAGGTAGGTGTCGTCTTGAGTTTGGTTTAGAGCCGTACTTGAGGTACCCTTATTCTAACTTGAGCCAGATTAATGGCTTAACTCTATGTAAAAACCACTTTCCTACCACTGAAAGTGTTAACTCGTATTATCGTCTATTACATTTTTTGTAATTAACTAGCTGATCCGTCCACGCAGTTTTGCATTGAAAACTTTCAGCTATATCCTTTAAATATTAGAGATTTAAATTGAAAATGTAGTTTATCTAGGTAGTGTTTTTTTTAATTCCAAACTAAAAATTCATCCCTTTGAGTATTTTTCAAACTAATTTTTTTTTCAGCACATTCTCGGTGTATAATCTTAAGTTTTTTTTTTAAACTAAAATCGGTTGGGTAAAATCTGGGGAATCATTTGCAAAAGGAATCGTATCACGGTATAAATATTAAGCTTTTAGTGTCAGGGTTTCTGATCCTGTATGTAATAGTTTTAAATATCACTTTATTTTCCTGTAATTTATTAGAGTATGTAAAAAAACTTATTCAAATTCAAATTCTTCATTTTACTATGTGAATGAATATTCTATACCAAAAAAATGCATAACTAACTTAATTAAATTGTTATTATAACATGAATTAGGGGTTTAAGTCTTTCACAAATATCTCTTCACTCATATTTTAAGGCAGAGTCTATGATGGACGTGCGGAAATCGTCAGCTACAAATGTGTGACTTTATTAATATCACGAGCTGTCAGATAACGTAGCCACCTTCGACTCGGGAGGGCTTTTGCTGCCAATATTCTAAAAAAAAGTGTTCTCTTTGTAGTTGATGATGGTAATCGATATGACAAACAAAATATTATTTGTCAAAGGCACCGCACCAAGTTTTAATAATTTTTTTAAAAATATTTTCACTTCAATCAAAATTTTATATTTTTAAAGATTCGAAAGAAAATCTAAGATTTGGTTTCGACTCAGCTCTGATATAATTATAATATATAGGTGTAGGTATGTAACGTACACTTTCCGAATTAACTGATTAAATCATCACAATTTATATGTAAAACGGACATAACACCCAATCGCCCGGCCATCAATTCATTACTGTGAAAGGTGAAACCCCAATTTTACTAATTATACATCCATAGTAGGCCTACCATGTGATACATTTTTCAACCATGTCAGAAATCGAACCCGGGACCCTAAGGTGAGTAGGCAGCTACATTACAGACTGAGCTAAGGTGTCCAAATTTTCAAAAATAAAGTAACTATTTGTTTAGTTTGGTTAAAAGGGGGGCAGAGGGGATGGAAGCATCCCAATGATATCGTGCCAAGTAGTAAATAATTACACCAATTTATGTGTTTTATCCGTGTTTATTAACATTATAGGTTTATTTAAACTGTATACGTGGAATAAAGATAAAGGTTTCTTTACAAAGCTGTGTTACTCTTTATCTTTACCATGATTAACGCTTTTAAAAAGAACAGGGGTTGGAAAACCGTTGAAAGGAAACACATCGTCATAAACAGCTGTAAGCGACCCCATGATGTAGTGGTCAGTGCATCTGGCTACGAGCCGAGGGGTCCCGGGTTCGATTCCCGACTGGTACCTTGGGTGTTTTTTCCCGAAAAGGGAACTACCTCTACGGTCATTAGGGTTGGGTTAGTTAGGCTTAAGTTTGGTTCAAGTGTTTCCACTGGTTCCACACCTTCATACTCATCATCGCCCTCATCTCATCGGACATGGATAGAGCCTCTACGGAAAGGATGTAAGATTATTGGTACATTCTGGCGTCCCTTGGGCAACGGTTCGGTGGCTAATCTTTCCACAAACAGGGCTACGATTGATGTAGCCCAGACACGTAATATAATATCATTATCATCAACTGTTTCCAGCCTGTGGCCGGGTCAGGTTAGTAAAATTCCTATAGCCTTCCACCATTCTTCCTACTTTAATTACTTACATTCTTCTCCTCTCACTTGCACAGTTTCTGTTATTTGCTCCTCCCATCTCTTCTTTGGTCTCCCTTACGGGGTTTTTCCCAACATACTTCATTTCTATCATTCTCGTTGGCATTCTCTCCTTCTACATCCTAATTACAAGCCCATACCATCTCAGTCTTGCTTCCTCTACTATCACTTGGAAACACATTGACATTTTTTAATGTATACACGCGTGTACAGGGCCGCCCAGAGGAAGGAACAAAGGGGGAATTTCCCCCCAAATTTATCTCTTATACTGCATTCACAACACACGTGCAAAAAGGGCATTTTCTACATGTCACATTCTAATACAGCAGCGTATCCACACATTTTTATCGGACGAAGGGGGAACTAACTAAGATTAAGCCACTAGCAAGGAACGATAGCCTCGGTTGATGGGTATGTGAGCTATTGGGGGTCGAGTGTAGGTGGTCTGTTAACGTTTTAAATGACTCAACATTAGCTAGCTCCACTAATTAAGAAACATACAAATTAGCTTTAATATATTTCTATTGAAAATTTATCTTACAGTAATTTTATCAACGATATTTTTCACTACTTTTCTCCATCCTCAGATAAATAACCAGTATTTATCTAGCAAACTCTTGAGTGTTTGAGAACTTGTCATAATTAGGATGGATTGTAAAATATGCAATTTTTAACGACGTAATTCTCTTCAATTTATATTTACACTGCAGGTATATTAAAAGTGTTTTTTTTTTATCGCCGCGTCTTACTACCATTACGGGCTATACGATCATGTACTAACTACTCTAATAGTTTTAGGGATTGGGAAGATTATATTTAGTGTAAGTGTACCCGAATTTACGTGGAGGGAGAGTGGAAAACCATTTTATAAAATAAGCCTCAGTACACCTGACCGAGATTTGAACCTCAATCGACCTGTCATATGCAGTCTAGTCTACTACGAGAGTAGGCGCTTGGACCATGCAGCCATTGAAACGGGTAAGTTGAAGTTCACTCGTTGGGTTGTGTGGAATGGAAACTGTAGGGCCTATAAATACTTCTATAAGAATATTATTAACTCTGGTATTTTAATCACTAATTTTCGTTTTCGTAAATCGATAGCTGTAGCTGTGAGGGCAATATAGTTTCGTATAAAAATACGTATGTGCCACATGTGGCCTGCGGGCCGTAATTTGCCCAGGGATGATATAGAACGAATCATACCCAGGTGAAAAATCGCTTAAGTTAACTTTCTTGTTTGTCCAACAAGACACAGGGTTTAAGTAAAGCGCAGCTTAAGTTCAGATATTTAATGATTTTTATACAGATAACGGGCTTTTTTGTTGTTGTTTTATGTAAGTTGGTAATTTATCTAATATAAAGTTATCTAATCGGTAACTTGCTTCGGTGGCCACATGGTTCACGGCATCACTCTCGTGTTAGACTAGACTACCGTTGACAGGGAAATCTGAGTTCGAATCCCAGTCGGGTGTACTGAGGGTATTTTTTCCAAAATAGTTTTCTACTCTCTCTCCTCGCAAATGAGGGTACATTTCCTCTAAAAATAAACCTTCCTCATCCCAAACTCACTAATGTGGAACATGCGTATAATCTGAACCGGAAGTAAGACTCGGTGTTAAAATAAAAAAAATAATTGGTAGGAATGGAAACCTGGCACACGAAACTGCATTTACTTAAATATATGTTATTTTATGACTTAAAATGTATAAACCGTTAAATGTAATATTTATAGTATGCGCTTATTATTAACATAATTAACTTAAAGATATTTTAAAATATAGATTTAGAATAAACTCAAGCAATATTGTTAGCAGTAATTAGTCGGTGTTTAGTAAGTAAGTTATCAATTTATAATTAGTACGTTTAGCACAGGAACTATTCAAGGCTTGGTCCAAAAATTAGGGATGAGGAGGCTTGCTTAAAAGGACGTGCACCGGCATTCCCAATGCCAGGACTCGAACCTCGATTTAAGACCTCCCATTCATTGGTAATCCAGTCTATCATGAGCCGGATTCCTTAGATCGCGTAGCCACTGGTGCAGATATATAAAATATGATTTTTTTTGTACACATATTGTAAATTAGTTTATTTATTATGACATTAATAGTCTATAAGTATGAACATGCTTTACTAGGGGTTAAGTGTAAAAACAAGTGGTGGCTTTTCTTCTCCCAAATAAAGACAATATTATTATTTTATTTTATTTAAGGAACTTTGGTAACATTAATTTACTCAGAGGTGACCTGCCGGTCTAGGGGTAGGGTGTCAGACTTCTGTGCTGGGGGTCCGGGATTCAATCCTCGGTCCCGGCACAGATTTATCTGATTGCCAAACCCTTCCTTCACCTCTGACAAGAAGTGTATTAATCACAACTTGTGAATGTGTGGAGTGCCAGGCCTCTACCGTGGTTCGGATCCCACGTTAAACTGTAGGTCCTCCATTTCATCTCACAATCACCCTACCATTACACATTAGCGTAAGTGCATATAACCCGAACGGGTAGTAAGACGCGGTGCTAATAATAATAATTTACTCAGTTCATGTTCTAGCTAAAATATTTAAACTTAAATTACTCTGATGAATTAAATAGCCAGTCTGTTATACTTGCTAGTTACAGTTTTATTATTATTATTATTATTATTATTATTATTATTATTATTATTATTATTATTATTATCACCACGTCTTACAACCCGTTCGGTTTATACGCACTTAAGCTAGTGTATAATGGTAGGCTGATTGTGAGATGAAATGGAGGACCTACAATTTAACGTGAGATCCGAACCACGGTGGAGGCCTGGCATTCCACACATTCACAAGTTGTGATTAATACACGTCTTGTCAGAGGTGGAGTAAGGGTTTGGCAATCAGATAAATCTGTGTCGGGACCGAGGATCGATCCCCGGACCCCCAGCACAGAAGTTTGACACCTTACCCCTAAACCACCAGGTCACCCTTAGTTACAGTTATAACCGCATTTAAAGAATATTACATTACTGTGCTTACTGGTTTTTTTTTTAAATTATATCAATGCTTACTGATTTTTACTACTAGCATTTATTAATGTATTTTTAAATATTATTTATAAGTAAATATTTATTTGTATAAAACATTACTTTGGCATGATTGTTTATTTCATTGTATATTGGGTCTACGTGCTTACATGTCAGGTACTTGTGTATTTTCAGTGATGCACTGTTATAGGTCTTGTGATTTTTTTACCAGCACTATAATAAAGGAAATTAACCGCCTCGGTGGCGTAGTTGGCTAACGCGCTAGTTGTGTTGAGCCCGACTGCCGAGGACGGGGAGATCGAGGTTCGAATCTCGGTCGGGTGAACTGGGGGTGGTTTTTCCTAAATGGTTTTCCACTCTCTCTCCACGCAAATGCGGGTTCACTTCCTCTAAATTCAACCCCCCAATTCCTAATCCATTAGCGTAATTAGTACTTAAGCGTATAACCCGAACGGGTAGTAAGACGCGGTGCTAGATTAATAAAGGAAATTGAAATAATATTATTAATAATCATTAAACCTATAACCTATGCGGGATTTTATTAAATTCACGTCTAAATAATTATAATAATTGAATAGGCCTAAACTATCCTTACATTTACCTATTTTTTTATGCGTGTACAGTATAGGTATGCATTATCAATACCTCCTCCATTAATTAGGCGTAACCTACACAGCGTGGATCTAAAGCTTTAACGACCCCACGGCTACGTATTCTACTAAAAGCGCACTGACCGAATTTGTGTACCTGCTTTGGAGTATTATCAGAAAAATACAAGGTTGCTGAATCAAAAACGCACCATTGTTTGTAGTCTCTGAGGCACACATGGCAACACAACCTAACCTAACTAAACCTAACTTAATTTTTGTTTTCTAAGCACCGCGTCTTACTAACCGTTCGGGTTTATAAGCTTATGTACTAATTACACTAATGGGTTAGGGATTAGGAAGGCTTAATTCAAATGGAATATGGGTGGAGGGAGAGTGGGGGAACCATTTAGGAAAACCACCCTCAGTGCACTCGACCGGGATCAAACCCCAATCTCCCCGTCTTCGGCAGTCTAGTCCAACACGAGAGTAACGCGTTAGACCACGCGGCCACCGAAGCGGGTCTAACTTAATTAATGTAAAAAATACTTGGGGGTTGTTCCTTGTAATTTTATTATTTTATTGTAATTATTGTAAAGATAAGGTGGTAGGCCTATACAATACATGTTTGCCATGTTGCCACGTTATGGAGTAATTTTTTTAATTCTTTGTGCACTTTTAACACAAGTTCTAAGTGCACTTTGGATAAGTTTCTCACTCTCCTGCCTTTTTGATGTTCGCGACCACACACATAATATCTTGCAATACTATGCTTTTTGAAAATTAGATTTCTGCATGTATATATTTTCAATCATGATTGTATCTGCTTCTTCTTTTCAATCGAGACCGGCAGATTGTTATGTATCGATTCTATCCTAAGGTATGGAAACCAGTGAACCGATGAGTGAAAACTCAATCACCCTCAAGACATAAAAAAATAACGTATGCAGATTAAAATACGTAATGTTTTTTGTCAGAAGCTGCTTGAAGCAAATACACGAGACATTTTTTTATTGATGGATCCTTTTAGAAAATACAAATATATATTTTTTATGTCAACAATGATAGCATTCTACAATATTATTTAATTGTTTTTATAGGTATTGATAACATAATATTATATAAGTTATCAAAAAATACACTATCAGATAACAGTGATTGACGTATGAATACGTGAAAGTAGATCTGGTAGCTTCCTAGCTGTCAAATAAAAGTCCATCTATGAAAATTGGACTGTGTGTTGGACAGACACAGATTTAAAACTTAAATAGAATTATAGTAGGAAAGAACTTAAAGAAAGTATAAACATGATTCTTTGTGGTCAGAATTGCTACCCTTTAATATCTTATTAGTGTTATTTTATAGGTACTATCTATCTAAAATGACAATTACAAGTCACATGATTTGACGTATTAACTTAGGAAAACTGTTTAAGTAACTTTTGTAACTGTCCAAAAAGTACCTTCCTGTATAAATCTGATTGTTCACCACCACCAATATAACATTGTTCTAATTGCTGCATTTGAATTTTGATTACGTCCCAACTGAATATAACTAGCTATGAAATGATCAGTTGCACATTTCATTTTTAACGAACTAATTTTAAATTAAATTCCTACTCACCAAAACGAAGTAGAGAAAGTCTAATCCGGCAGCAGCCCCGAAGATAAGACAAGCGGAACCAACAATGTAAGATTAACGCGGCAAGTCACAACACTCAACACTTTCAGAGTCAAATCGAGAAACACCGGCATTGTTGGAGAGTGAATCACCGTACTTCAGTTTGTATTAGCTTTTGGTTTTAGTTCACTCATTTGTCTTAACATTTGATTGCTAGGAAATCTATTAACACAACACCACCGACCATACTGTGTCAAATGACATGTTCTTTGTTAACTGAAAACGATGAGTTCCAATAAAATGTTCTATAACTCGGGTCTGTTTACTTTGCAGCCCGTAGCGAGGCGCTGCAGTCGACGAGCTGTCATACGTGAGCGATCAAATGCGGGCGGCGCGCTCGAAGCTACGCGAAAACATTAAGTGTACTGTTGGCATGAATATTGGTAGGATATAATTATTTATGTTTACATTGGTTATAAACATATTATTATACATTTAATTAGTAATTGGCGAAATAAAGCCATACAATTCTACTTTGGGCTCTCTTTTTTTTTTACATATAATTGAGGTATTTAACACGCTCTTTCTGAACCGACTGATTATACCAGCACACGATAATTTCTATGAGTGAGAGCGAAAGGGCCTACCAATTATGCGAGGAATTGTATTTTCACATACTTTCTAGGGTTCTTTAACATGCCGCAATCTACATGGGACCGACGACTTTACTTCCCCTCCGAAAGGAAATTATGCTACGGATTTTATCGCTTAAGAAAAATACGTCGATCACGGCTGGGTTTGAAGCCATCACCATCGGGTCTTTAGACGAGCACTTTACCCCAAGACCATCGAGGTCGATCTTTGGGGGGGGGGGGGCGGGGGGGGGTGAGGGGGGAACTAACGTAGCAAATTCCCAATCGAAAATGTTAGGGAGTATTTTACCGTACCCATAAAAAATTCTCAATTATTTAAAAAATAGACAGATAAATTCACCTTCAAGTTCCTTCTATGATTAAATAATATTATTTTTGAGACACCATTCTTTGAGACCCACTTCAGTGGTAGAATAGTCTAACCCCTAAGGCATCACATATTCTGGACTGCAAATGACGGGGATTTCGTGGTTCAAATCAAGGTTGGCTGTACTGAGAGTGGCTTTTCCTGAAAAATTTTCCCCACTCTTCTTCCGTGAAAATGTGGGTACACTTCCTCTACATTGTACCTTCCATTAGCGTAATTAATAGATGATTACAACCCAAATGGGTAGTATTATTTTTATCCTTTGAGCTTCTTTAAATTCTTTAACAAATAAACTCTCCATATAATTATATAATAATTATAAAATTAATTTTTCTAAGCAATAACATGTTTAGTGCTCGCCAAAGGACCCGATGTTTATGGGTTCAAACCCAACCGAGGTCAACGATTTTTTGTTGCGCGATGAAAATATGTAGCACAACTTCTTTAGGAGGAGAAGTAAAGCTGTCCCATGTCGATTGTGCCATGTGAAAATACCTTTGCCAGAAAAACTGGTAGGCTCTTTCTCACTCGCTCGTAGAAATCAAGTGCGGAAATCAATGGGAAGCTACCGTACTTTCAGGGGTTCTTTAAGACACCCGTTTTTCCCTTCCAGATGGTGCGGGCAGCACTAACCGTCTGAAGGGCTGAGTGCATGACCAGCTCCGGATTGAATGGAGGCAATTCACTACCAACCCTCTGGTCGAAGACTCATTATTATTATTACAATTTAGTAGGATTTCTGGAGCATATCACCCCCTAAGTCTCTATTCAAGACCAGGTTGATATTTATTTTGACCAAA
Organism: Timema podura; assembly: GCA_033556935.1. Lineage (NCBI taxonomy): Eukaryota > Metazoa > Arthropoda > Insecta > Phasmatodea > Timematidae > Timema > Timema podura. Next base: position 23,362,903 of record JAVRXN010000014.1, read on the forward strand.
GTAAGGCTTTTGACATAATGTCACTGTAGTATTATTTTCTCAAAATTTTGTAATTTTTGCCTTTCTAATATGTAAATTAATTTAGCAGCTATTTGGAACCCACTTCAGTAGCCGCATGTCTAACACGCTACTCTTGCTATAGACTAGATTGCCGATGATGGGGAGATCGAGGCTCGAATCTCGGTCAGGTGTACTGAGGGGTATATTTTCCAACATAGTTTTCCACTCTCCCTCCACGCAAATGTGGGTACATTTCCTATATATATATAACATTCATCATCCCTAAAACCATTAGCGTAATTAGTACAAAAGCGTATAACCCAAATTGGGTAGTAAGACGCTGTGTTGAAAAAAAGCTATTTGAATAGTAGATAATTTGTTATTAAAATAGACTCGCACAACTCTAACACATTTCTAGGCGCTTGTGGAATACCCCAGGGTTTTATTTAAGCGCTATTCTCTTTAATGTATTTAGTGATAAACTCATCTAGTTATTTACTCTTTGCAAATGATGTGAAATTATTTTAAATGATCAAATCAATAATTATTGCACATTGTATAGATTTACAATATTTTCAAGAGGGGTAAAGGGGAGGAGTTGAAGCATTTGAAAATTTTTGCATACAAATAGGGGGAGGGGGGAAGAGAGAGGGGTTTCTAAATTGTCAAAAAATGTGCTTACATAATACTTGAACGCCCTCTTATAAATATTTCATTGTGTACAATATTAATTTGTTATATAATAATAATTATTATTATTGTATATTATTTTGGCATTAATTAATCAACAATAAATTTATAGGCCATTGAAGTTAGTACTCCATTTTGGAATATTTCTCTGTTAATATAATTGTTTATTCTATTAAAACTATTTCTCAAATACTTATAAATAATAACATATTTTAAAACAAAAAACCATCCTTATTTAATGACAGACAGAACTTCAGCAAAGAGGATGAACAGTTTCCTAAACTTAATATTATTAACCAATGTTGCTTTACAATTTGAATTCCAGGGTTTATTGATCTTAATTTAACTTCTATATTTACTGGACACCTACAAGTTAATTCTTTTATTTTTAACCAAATTTATCATAAAAAAAACTGCTTGCCTACACTGACATTCTGTCATTTTATATTTTTCTGGTACCATCTGTATGGTCCTAAGCTGTACTTTTCTATAATTTTATAAAAAAAGGGCTACATATTAATATTATTATTATAAATTTTTTATTCTGTACTAATTGTATGAATGTCTAGTTATACTAAATTCCAGCCCCATATATTAATTTTACTTTACTTACATCTATTACTGATTCCAGCCTATGGCCTGGGCCAGTTTTTTATTCAAGCCATATTATATTTTCCAATACCAGCTGGCTAGGCCTGTTGTAGCTTCTTATTCTTTATAATCTAACTTAAGATTAGAACAAGCACAACATCCAGTCCCCGGCCATTAATTCATCATTGTGAAAGGGTAAACCTACATTTTACCAACAATAAGAATGTTTGGGCCATGCCGAGAATTGAACCTGTAATCCTTAGCTCAGCAGACAAACACACACGATTGAACTAGGTGTCAAATCTATCCATAATGAATTACTTGAATAATGGTACACAAAAAGCATAAAGTTAAACTGTGATGATTTAAATCATTAAATCCTATTTTTAACTATATATATGTTGGCAAAGAATGACTCAATGACTGTCCTCTAGTTGAACTAGTTGAACTAGTTCATCTCAACTGACTAGTTCTAATTGATGAACCGACACAAGACCATCAATTTTTGTTAGCTATTCCTTTATCCCATTAGTCTCTAACTCAAAACAAAAAGAATCATTGTCCTTACTGGAGCTGGTCATATATTGTTAATCACTAGATAATTTTCTAGATTTACAGTAGAAAATGGGTTAAATTTTCAATAGAATTTTTTTTTATAATCTAAAAAGCAAGTTCTACTTCACACTATATTAAGGGACAAAATTACAAATTTGCCGTTTCCGAAGAAGTTGAATTTTTCGCTTGCAACGTTGTGCTGTTTCCTCTCAAGATATCTGCCAGTGCTCTCATTGTCCTCCAAACAATTTGTGCCCATTGGTAGCTAGTAAACAAGTGTCGATTCTTAAACCTACTCTTAACAAGTCATAACTAATAATTTCTAAGAAAGTGGACTCTCTTTCACAGAAAATCCATAACATATAAAAAAGAGAGAAGCCAAAGCTGAAATAAGCTTGATCAGGCAATTATTCATAAAATAGGCAAAAATCAACAGAATAGGCAATTATAGACTAAATAATTAATATATTGTACTCGTAATAACATGAAATATATATAACTGCCTATGTTTTACGATCAAGAAAAAGAAAAGGCAAATAGGCTAAATCCGGTCTCTAGTTATAACCGATGTTATAACACACCTTCTATAAATGAATTAAGAAAAAAAGTTTAAATTAACACCACCAATATTGATTAAATTGCTTTAAATAACAATTTAGTTAAAATATTAAGGTCATCATCATCAATATTATCATGAACTGTTTCCAGCCTGTGGCCAGGTCTGTTCAGTAAAATTCCTCCATTCTACCTCCTCTCACTTGCTGCTATCTGTTCCTCCCATCTCTTCCTTGGTCTCCTTTGCAGTCTCTTCCCTACATACGTCATATCCATTAATATTTTTGTAATCCTCTCCCCTTTCATCCCATTACGTGTCCATGCCATCTCATCCTATATTCAACTACCTGTACCCCAACTCTACACCTTACATCTTCATTCCTAATCCTATCCCTTCTAGTGACAGTTAGCATGCTTAAAAAAAAATAGCAACTTTTAATTTAATTTTTTATCCTTGAATATAAATTGGATAAATAAAGGGTTTATATTTATATTTACAAAGGCAGTTTCTTATTTCCGGTTCTTGTCATAGTAACTATACTGCATTCACGGTAGGAATTACTCTCTGAAAGGTCTTTTTTCCCTACCAATATCCTACTATATAATAGCTTTCTGGTAGGGAAAAAGAACTTTTAGAAAACAATTCCTAAGCTGAACAGACTTTAGTACAGCTTCTGTAGTAAAGTTTCCAGGTTATTAGATCGACATCAATTTAGCCAGTTAGCCACATGTACATTTTCCATAAATTTCACAGGGCTGCCACTATTTCTTACTTCCAAATTCTGTTGTTTTTTTCGGGTTTTTCAGATGGAATTCCATTTTTTTCAGGAGCTTGTAAGATTGAAAAAATTTATGTTTTAAGTTGTGTAACTTATCTTTAAAACCGTATAATTTAATATCGATGGGGAAATTCATCATCTTTCACTTCACAACCCATGTTTAAGGGTTAATAAGACATGTTGAAACAAATATTGTGCTTAATTCTTAAGTTCATTTTTTTATCTATCCAAAGACCTGCTATTTTAAGCTTTTAGTTAAATGTTCCAAATTAACATATAATATTTCAGTATTTTTACTAGATTTAGCTATTATATTAGTGTAAATATTATAAATAGGATAGGTCAAACCAGTATTGAGACATGGTGAACAAAATATATAAATAAAATAATATTTTAATTCTAAACACATAGCAAGATTGACAAAATGCTAACAAAAAAAAAACCATTAAGACTGTTGTTTCAAAATCTGATTTATTTAAATTTAATTATAATGTCAGTATCCAAAAAAAAAAGGAGTTTTCTCAGAACCCAAAATTGCCAAGATTAAAAATAATATTCTCTCAACAAACATGATACAATTCAACATATAAACGAAATAAAATAATGTGACAGATTTTCCCAAAACTTGTAATGAGAAACACAAGAATAAATCAAAATGTTATCCTTCAAAAAACTTTGGTAGCTGGTCTCCTAATACAACATGTCGCTCAACACCCTTCTCTGTAATTGCAGCAAGACGAACGACACCACCACTGGAACCATCCCGTGACATTGCCAATGCCAAAGCTATAACATACAACAATCAAATTCAGATTAATAAAATAAAGTGTTTTAGGCCTGAGAATTATTCTTTTGGTGAAACCATAAGTTAACATAAATAAGTAGTGTGCAAAGCTTTGCCCTAGTTTTGAGAAAAATATCAACTTCGGCTATGCTCCGAAAAAATCTGGCTTTGCCAAAAAAAATATTGACCACTAAAACATTCAATTTATGTTTAATTATTGACATTATGTTATATGAATCATAACTTAGTATGCATTTGAAAAAAAAAAATCTTAACATTAAAATTACATGTAAAAGGTTTTAAGTCATAGATAAAAGCACAATATAACAATTTTTTAAACATAAAATATTTGAACTTCGATTCGACTTAAATAATATTTCACAAAATCATTTTGAGTTTGCATGAAAACAAAATAAAGATAAAAGGTATACCCTTATTATGGGTTTATGAAGCTTTGAAAACTTCAACTTCGCTTCAAATATTAGTTCGCCTCGATTTCGATTCAAAAAGTAAGTCCCGGATTTGACAATAAAAAAAATATATTTAAAGTTAAAATACATGTTTATGTCATTTTGTATTATGTACATCAAAAATTAGTCTTCACACAAATAAAATAAAAATGTTGTGATGATTAATAAATTTATCAGCTTAGGATGATTTATGTTAGGCCTAATCATGTTTGCAATATAGTATTTTGTAAATCATATTTAATACCTAAAGCTATATAGCTATGCAACAACAAAAAAAATCAACTTTTTTTTTTATTATTTGAGCTATGATTTACTTCGGGAAGACTTAATATCATTCAATTGGACTTCACACACTCCTATATAAAAGGTATGTACTTATAAACATATTTGACTCAACCTGTATACCTACAACAGATTAAAAGGTTTGATACTACATTCCTCTTTGCAAAATTGCAATAAATGGAAATAAAACTAATAGTTTACACGAAGAAACCTTGATTATCAAGTACATGAACAAGGATAAAAGAAGTTTGGTTTTAGTTGTACAAAAAAACGAAACCACAGCCAAACACTGAGAAAGAAAATTAATGTGTTACACTCATAGTATTATCACTATATACTTTTTTTTATAATTCATGTTGTTACACTAAATGCAAGTTGCATGCAGGAGCTGGGAATGATGAAAATAATTATTGGCATATTGACCGTGTAAGATCTTGTACAAATATTTACACATACTGTCACTATAAGAGCGTGCCACGTACACTTTTTCAATTCAAAATGAATCTGAATCGAATATAATGAAATATCCTAAATAACAAATTGAATTGGAAATATTTTATGTGAAGTGTTATTCTTAAAAAAATTATTATGTGATTATTAATTTTAAGCACTAAAATCACTTAGAAAAAGTTTTATTACACAATGGCTTGAAATATTTCATTCAAACCCTGTAAATACATTTACTACAACAAAACGTGATTTATTTGCTTCATATCTTTTCATCTAAATATTGATTTGTAAAATACTTAACCATTTAGAATGGCTATAATTGAGCATAAATTGAGACTTTTAGCTGTCAATATTTTTATGGACAAAGCTTTGTAATAATTGTAGATGCCAGAATTTTTTGTCGAAGCTAGAATTCTTTTTCAAAGTAGTCATGCTGATATTTTTGAAGCTTCCCACACATCTATTTCAAACCAAAAGTGATGTGAAACAGATCCTTCAGAATAAAAAACATTATATTTAAAGTTTTATGACTTTTCAAAAAACTTCAATAAAAGGTGAATTTAATTTACCTCATTTTCTTTAATATTTCATGGAAAATATTTTATTTCTGAGATCAAATTAAATGGTTACACACATAAATTTAGCCTTCCCCGAACAGTCATTTTTATTAAGGTAACAATAGAAACTTTTAAAATATAAAGGTGATTGTGTTAGTAATTTTTAAGCTTAACGGGTTTGTCTACATAGTTGAGATACAATCCATTCAGCGTAGGAGCGGGGTAGTAACTTGACTGCTAGGAAAAGTTATCAGATCTACTTTCTTGTATACATTCGCCAAACCATATGATCCGCACAACTATAAATGTTGAGCTGCTGTCGCTTTTGGCAGTCAAAACTTTTAAATAAGCATTTTAATTTATTTTTTTATTTTAGGCGTTTATACATTACCGATTGTGATATATGAACTTATGAAAATAACTGTGTGGGTGTTTATTTTTGTGGAAGCAGTGTCTGTAGTTCACTTCAAATACTTTACAAACAAGAGCTTCTAAAAGGATGCCTTCTCTTCATATTTATAAAGATACTGAACAAAATGAGCATCCTCCCCCCCCCCCTCCCCTTCATGTAATCCTTTTTGGAATCCTGGCTTTCCAGAACGTTGCCTAAATAAAGATGGTAAACTGGACAATATCAGGGTAGTTGATGATGTCATACAAACTGTGTGTATATATATATATATAGAGAGAGAGAGAGAGAGAGAGAGAAGAGAGAAAAGAGAGAAAGAGAAAAAGAAAGAGAGAGAGAGAAAAAGAAAGAGAGAGAGAAAGAGAGAGAAAGAGAAAGGAGAGAGAAAGAGAGAAGAAAAGAGAGAAGAAAGAGAAAAAGAAAGAGAAGAAAGAGAAAGAGAGAAAAAGAGAGACAGAGGAAAATAGAGAGAAAAAGAGAGAGAAAAGGCCCCAAACTTACTTGTGGTTACAAACTCCAAACATTCCTTCTTGTTCATCCCTTTCTTGAACTTAGCGTCCACATAGCCATACACATAGGTGCTGCCAGAGCCACCAATCGATATAGGTTGCCTCACACACATTCCACCAATAGGAACAGTGTACACCTGAAAAATTAAATGCAACACATGCAGTTAGTCAAATCTTTAAAAGTATGCAGAGTTGACAGTATGTATATGTGCTTGACTGTGAACTTAAATGAAATTTAATTAATAACAGTTTGAATAGGAGTGATACATTTTAGAGGCAATGAATGATGTTATTCAGTTTAACACGCCCAGTGAACACAATGCACATGTTCATAGGGGTGTGCGAAGTCAAATAATATAATACGAGATATTTTGAAAACCGTTTCTAAGTTTGAATATTAAAAAAAAAAAAGTTTTATGTTGAATATAAATATTATGCTTTACATAGCCACGTAAATATGAGGTGTGGATTGCTGTTGCGAGAATGGTGGCTTTGTGAACAATGAAAAATAGGTACAATGTCAGTTCACACAAAGTAAAAAGAGCCATTACCATGTACAACTGTGAGGACTGTGCTGGTTTCCCTAGACTTTGTTTTAAAAAATGTCCATAATGAGATTTACAGTGAGTATATTTTGCTAGTATTTTTACCTAAAAACAAATAAAATATCCAAATCATAAATAAGAATCATGAAAGCATTGTTTTCAGTGTCATCACCGTATACAAGCAAAATGACTAACAAAATTTATTTTTAATATTTATGAACCTTAAAGTGTCAAATATAGGCCTATATATATTTTTGTAAGCACAGGTGATACCATCAACACTCATAGTTATAAGTATAGTTGGGTTGAATCCACTATTATACAAATCTGAATCTCTAATCTGAATCTTCAAATTACCTTTGAATCCCGAATCTCGAATTCAAATCTCAGAAAGAAATTATGAACATTTAAATATAATTGAATAATATAAAACATAAATAGTAACTAAATGTTAACATTCTTTCTCAGAATCTATCCATTATAGCATTCATACAATCAGTTAAGTGTTAAAATTACTATTCTGGGGCCTGGTTGTTGAGTTTGTTCTATAATTATGATAGTTCTGAACCACCACTAAGCAGTATTGGAGCTCTAAAACAAATTTCACTAAGAAATTTAAAAAAAGATTTTTTTTAAGGATTTGATTCTCGAATCTTGAATAGGCCTATCCTTAAGGATAGTTGAACTGTTATAAAGAGAAGAAACACAAATAGCCTAGTAGTTGTTTTTTAAATATGAAAATTTCAACTATTTTAAACTTTTTTTTACCATAGTAAAATAAATAGATTATAAAATAGTAGAGTAAGGCTATTTTAAGCCTATTATCATATGTTTTCACTGTGTAATTTTAGAAATATGTGATAACCAGTAGCATGAATATCAGTGTAAACCTCAAAATGAAACTCACAGGTTTTACTGAGTACTAGTAGAAATCCATGGTCGAATTTTCAAATTTTTTTTTACCTTGAAATTGACCAATTTTTGAAATTTTCCAATTTTGGGGCTGAAAATTGGCATGAAGGTATTACATTTCATGATGTTTTCACCATAGTTAGAAACTCTTCTAGTCATAGTTCTAATGAAAAAAAAAAATCCATCCTTTGGTTTCAAGTCCTTTTGAAATTTACAGAGCTTTAAAGTTGCCAAAATTGTTCATTATGATGGCTAAATTTAAACCCATCCCAGTTATAAAAGTCTTATCTCACATGTATATACATTTTATGAGCACCCAGGATCTCTAATTTAAGGCAGTGAAAACCAGAACTTGGTATCTTTAAAATAAACAACACAAAAATCTTTTTCAAAACCTTTGTAAACGTTTGTTTTTGCACACCGCGATGAAAAATGTGTGTAAATCCAAAATGGTGGTATATAAAAACATAACACAAGTTTAGCGGGTCACTAACAAGGTCACCTATGATTAACTAGATGGTCAAGCAATCATTTAATATAAAATTGGGTGATTTCACATGAAATGACTCAGGAGTTTACAATTACATCCCTACTGTGAAAGCAATGTCCCAATGCGGCACCAAAGTTGAAAGGTATCAGGTAGTTGAGGTAGCAACGCATTAAATTACACACACAAAGATTATTCTATCAATCCCCTCCAGTGTCTTTGGAAGGAAACAATCTCATCCATACCTGTCCTCCCTTTCGCTTGTCCCAGCCTGCAACGATGATCCCAGCAGTCAGGGAGTCTCGGTAACTGTAGCACAGCTCCCTGAAGACGCTAGCCGCAGTCTCTACCAGAGGTGGTTCTCCCAGTTCGATCCTGAGAGAGAAAATGTAATTAATTATGAGAGGCAGAAGGTTGAAGGGGAATAGAACCTTAAATGGAGAGCATACAAAAAATATTTACTTTTTTCTTGTTAGAATATATGTCTATTTTCTTAATATTATTATCTAATTAAGAAAAAGGCGAATCAAATAATACCAGGATTTATGACGTTTTGAATAATTATACAAGCATAGAGTATATATGATTTTTTCATTTTTTATTTCTAAAATATCAACATTTTATATATATTGATAAAAAAACTAATTCGCCTTAAAAACAGGATGTTGGTTGGCCATGTTTCTTATCAAAGCACCAGTCTGAGTTTGAGAATATTTGGCAAACCTAAAACTATATCCCAAAGAATTATTGTTTAGGTAAACACAGAATAACAATTGTCTACACGGCCACATTTCACCATTTTCCATAGCAAACTCAACTCTTGCAAATGTAGCACGATTATCTTTTTATCTTGTTTGAAGATATCTTGAGCATCTACAAATGAAACTACATGATACAACCTCATGTAATAATCCATTCAAACTAAACTGATTACAAATGCCACATTTGTTAGATGACAACACAAATTTAAAAGCTCAAATTAATGTTTAAAATAATTATTATGAGCCAAAACTAACTTTCAAACCGTCCATATGGGGGAGGGGAGGGGGCTGTCTCTCTGCCTATTAAATAAATATATATATATATATATATAATATATATATATATTATATATATGAGAATAATTTTTATATATATACTATATATAATTATTCTTATATCTTCTTGAGTATGTATTTATAATAATATAATATACATATATTGTAACAAAACAATTTAAAAGAAATATTCGCCATTATAAGGTAGGACTACTATTCTGGGTTCGAATCAAAGTAGACATTTTTTTGCAATGTGATTTTTCCCAACTTCTTGAATGTATTTACATTAAGGTAATTTGTTTATGCAAACATCTTTTGATTGAGTTGCTTCCTGTGTGATTAGTACATACAACCTAAGGTTTATCTGAAATAAGAAAGAAGTGCTCCACATACATTAGTGAAGATTTTCCCTAGGTTCGCCATGAGTACATTGTTGTTTGAGATAAGATGTGCGTGCCGCTGGCATTTTATATTTTACCACTAACATCAACCATAAAAATTCTTAGGTAGTAATCCCGAAGCCATGTCATGATCATCATGATTAAACGATTTAAATGTGTTCTGATTGTCTTTTTCTTTTCTCTTGATCCCTCGAAGAGAGAAATATTATAACCGTCAAAAAAATTTAACTCGAGTTTTGATAAATGTAAACGTTTCATGACCCCCTGAAACCGAAAAAGTGTTTTTTGTGATGCCGTCTGTCTGTATCTCATAGTAGAGCTGAAACCATTTTACTGATTGAGCTATAACATAGTATCTAGGGTTTACATAAGATCCCCTTGAGGGGTTTTTGGAATTAGATATCCAACCCTACAATTATTTAAGGATAGTTTACTGAAGGGCGAAAAGAAATCAATTTTCTCAAAATTAGCTCTACAAAATTTTGATTAAATTTTGTATTTAGACACTGTTTTTAACATGTACAAAAAATATATTGAAATTTTCATTTTCTATGAAAATTACTTTAAGGGCACAAACAGAAATGTCCAATTTTAATTATAGATCTGCAACTATTTTAAATATGAAATAACTTATCAGTGTAAAGTTGTAGTATTGTTAAAATTATAAATACTTTAATCTTGACTATATTTTTATAAAACAAATAGTTTCTGAGCTATAAGCAAACATATTTTTTTGAGTACTTAGAAATATGAAATTGATTGTTATGATCTTTGCTAGACAGAGATGCTCCTCTTTTCTCAATGATTCTGCAAGATTATATTTTTAATATTATTATGCTTATCAAATTTTACAAGATTTTAGCAAATGTCGCTATTGTAAGAGTAAAGAAGGGGAGAGTGTCTGTATAATGCACCGTACCATTTATTTTCTAACTTGTGATAATAATTATTTCAAAGATTTGGATTTAGATTTGAAAGTGAGGATTTGTAGGAAAAATAAATAATCAGATTTAAAAACGTGTTTTGATAAAATGAATCTGCCACCATGTCTACTCAACTTGACCAATGAAATTCCTGACTTTTTTCCTGATTTCCCCTGATCACTTCTTAAAATTCCCTACTCAAAAGTATGTCCACACCCTTCTACCCCCTTACCCCCTTTTTTGTTAATCTATTCATAATAAGCTTTAATATTTAAATAAAATTTTTTTTAATTTGTATTAACATAATCTACTAAGAATTAAAAAATTATAAAATATATTACACAGCTACAAAAAAAATAGTTTGAATTATAGTGTAATTTACTGATTATTATATTTCATATTTTGAGTAAAACAACATTTTCCCAGATTTTTTTATTGTAAATGACCGAATTTCAAACTTATTCCCGTTTTTCCCCCGATCACTTCAAATTCGCGGCTAATTCCAATTTTCCCCGATTTTCCAAGATGGTAGACACCCTGACCTGCTCTAAATTTTATTAATAAATATTTTAATATTTAAGGATTCAAAAAAACCTGAGCCATGGCTTGAGTAGAGATCGAGCTATACCGACCTAGTCCTAACATTTGGAAATAAAAGTTGTCATGTGATCAGCACAACAAACCCTCGAGCCATTATCTCAGTTTTTAGACTCAGAGCTGCTACTTCATTATTCAAGTAGCTCCTCATTTGTCCTAGAAGGTTACCAACATATTTTAATTCAAATAAGAGTGAACACACACTTCGGTGGTTGTGTGGGTACCACTTTCACAATACACTGGATTGCCGTTGATGGGGGTTATTGAGATTTTATTCTTAGTTGGGTGCACTGGGGATGGTTCTCAAACTCGCCTTCCATGCAAATGACGATATATTTCTTATAATTTTTACCTCCAGCATTCCTATCGCATTGGTCTAAGTATGCAGATAGCCAGAAAAGGTATTAAGATGCAATGCAGTGCAAAAAAAAAGCACACACAAGTTAGCGATATTTTTAATAAATTACACAATAAAAGATAGTCAAAAACTCCTTACTGATGAAAATCCAAGTGGTAGGAGACAATGTCTGCTATGGCCTGTGTGTCGGCAGCTGACCCAGAGCGACAGCAATAGATGCTGTCTGTAACTTTGGTCAACTTGTCGGTCACTCGGTTGGCAATATAAGCTCCAGTTGTAGTACGGGAATCTGCACCAAGCACTACTCCCCCATCAAACTCCACAGCCATTATCGAGGTCTATAAGAGAGATAAAGTTATTTTATTACTTACTATCTGTAGCTGTATAGGTAATATGTTTAACTAAATTATAGTAGAAAACTCATATTTTGGGTGATATATTGTAGACTTGTCAATTTTACTTATAAATTCAGTTAGGGAAAATAAGTTTCGTGTGTATAGCTTTGTTTATTTAAAATTGCATGGTGCGCACATGCATATAAACCCTGATGCTGCTGCTACCGCTACAACCTGGCTAGTGGCTACAATGCTCAACATTTTTTTAATAATGGTGGCTAAACGAGTGTGAGGAAAAAGATGGTGTCATGTGGGCGCAGAAGCTAGGTTGTCTTGCAAGTAGGCTACCTACTAATTTCAATGTCTGCCAAAATCTGGTCAAAAGTTTGGTACAACGTTTACAAAATTTCATTTATTGTACTCACATTTAAATAATTTGTTCTCATATATCTATAACTCTACAAATAGCTTGTCAATTTTTATAAAAGTGTGAATTAAATGTTCAAACTTTATCTGTAGTTAGAGCCTGGGACTGTGCCTACTAAACACGCGAACCAAGATTTTAACCTAAAAATAGATTCTGATAGGTGAAACCTCATGAAAAATGACTCGTCACTATGGCAACACCCATTTTAACTATCAGATAAAAGTTATCAGGTACTTAAACCTCACGATAAAAATGTGAAGGATAAATACATTTTATCTGGTAGATAAGTTAAATGCTATTTGGTAGTCATAAGACACAATTTTAACTAATCGACCGGATAAAAATATGTATTGACCCAATTAATACAGCAGTCACAAGACCAGCCCTTAAACACGTGTTTTAGTAAATCAAAATATAACAAAACCTAGCCTTCCTATGGAGTTTTAGGAAGTTAGAATGGATAATATCTAATTTTTAGCACCATGTCTTACTATCCATTTGGGCTATATGCATATGTACTAATTACACTAATGAGTTAGGGATGCATAAGGTTTAATTTAGAGCAATTGTATCCACAATTGTGTTGAGGGAGAGTGGAAAACCATTTAGAAAAACCACCCTCAGTACACCTGCCCAAGATTCGAACCCCAATCTCCCTTTCATCAGCAGTCTAGCAGCTTAGGCCTACACAAGTTTTTATAGCCTACAGCAAACACTCAATTTTACAGACTTCAGATTTAACAAACAGCTTCTGTTGTTTGTGATTTTATGGACAGTGGTCGACAAGTCCGTAGTAAAGTCCTGAGTATTTGTGGCCATGGAAGGTCATGATTCACCCTTCCAGTGTCACAGCCTATTGCACACCACTCAAATCCTGTTTCATCCGGTTTCAAAAATGTATGAGAGTTTTCTAAGCTTTATTTTTTATTTAAACTTTGATGAAAACTAAATTCAAAGACTGCACTGTTCTTTTAAATGTGTATAATCTTACTTTACTTACTTCGTTGTATAGTGAAAATTCAAAGGAAAAAAAAACTGCAAAACAAAAAAAAACAAAAAATCAACCCACTGATTTTCAGACTTTCTGATTTTACAGACTAACTTTCTCCCACTTAGTCTGTAATATTGAGGGTTTGATGAATTTAAATCAGAGAATAGGAGGAAAAAGTACTAAAATTTGAGTATCTCACAGTATCTAAATAATCTAACTGGCTATTTATAAATTGGTAGGTAGGCTCCGTAGCTAGTCAGCCTAATTTGTATTAAAGCAAAATACTGAAAAAAAGTTGAGATCTAATCCTATAAAAGCTGGGATATTAAAGATGGTACTCACATTATCACTACCTAGTCAATACCAGTAGTTAAGTTTCTCTTGAGATTTTAATGAGATATATTTTAAGTTAAGTTATTAGTATAACTTAGTCAACTTTTATAAAACATCCAACTTGATATATATTGATATTATTCAATTTGACGTCTACTTGAGTGACTAATAATAATGAAATACCTATATTAATACAGATACCCGCCTCGGTGGCGTAGTTGGCTAACGCGCTAGTCGTGTTGAGCTCGACCGCCGAGGACGGGGAGATCGAGGTTCGAATCTCGGTCGGGTGAACTGGGGGTGGTTTTTCCTAAATGGTTTTCCACTCTCCCTCCACGCAAATGCGGGTTCACTTCCTCTAAGTTTAATCCTCCCAATTCCTAATCCATTAGCGTAATTAGTACTTAGGCGTATAACCCGAACGGGTAGTAAGACGCGTTGCTAAATATTATTATTATTATTATTATTATTATTATTAATACAGATATTACAAAGAAAAATGTCATATAGTGATAATGACTGTACTCTCACCGGGATTTAAGATACAAAGATATGATTGAACCAAAAACTTAATCAAAATACAGTTTTTGATTTTCACTTAGATACATTTTTGAATTATGTTAATTTTTTTTAAATGTAGTAAAAGTGTTTCAATGATATTATTTCAAAATTTTCAAATGAAAACTCCATTGTCAAGTTACCGATACGCCTGGTTTGAGATGTAATAACAAGGACATAATGGTACCTAATATACGTAGGAAAAGATAGGGATGAATAAATGTAAGAAATTATAATTAGGGGTAAATAAAAGTAGGTCTACTTATTTTTTAGAATAAAGTAGTCTATTGATTGATGAGAATACCAAATAGCATGAAATTTAAAACGACGGGCGAAGAGGTTTTTTTAAGTTATAAGTTATTAAATAAAAGTCAATTCCCAACTATAAACATTATTAAATCAGGTTAATCCCAAACTTTAATTTTATGAAGGTGATTCAGCATTATAAAGCAGTAGGCCTTATGTAGCCTATATGTAATTATACTTTTAAAAATATAAAACCTAACCTTTATTTATACATGTTTCACATATTTCCTACTCACTCCAGTACTGTGTTCAGCTGTAAGCCAATCCGATTCATAGTAGCACCATGAAAATTTTGAATTCTATAGTCTTCAATACCTAGAGAAGCCATTTTTTGTAATGTTGTATTTTTTCATTAACAGAGAAACCAACAAAACATTTCTAAAGGAAAATTAACTACAAAGAAAAAATTGTCTGATAATTATTTAACGCATTTCATTGTACTGGATAAATGTTATAGTAGCGCTGTGGTATCATCTTTTAAAACTACTAATTTAAATATTCAATATACAGACTTTGAAACCAATGTTGGTCTAATAAGTGTGTAATGATTTTTATTTTATTGTCAAACAGATTATCTCAGTCAGTAGTATGTCTGTCTACTTTGTTAAAGATCCCAGGTTCGATTCCTGGCATGGCCTAAAAAGTGTAACACTGGTGAAACGTAGGTTTCCCCAATTCACTTACATAGTGATTAATTAACGGCTGGGCGTGATGAGTTTTAAGAGCAATAAATAAACATTACAATTAAAATTTTATTTAAAAGAGAAATTTTACCAGGAAGGTCGACATAACTGTTTTTAGTTTCTTGCAAAAATGATTTTAAAAAAACTAAATAACAAACTATTTCCAATTGTTTTCCTTCTTAATGTCTAAGGTAAAATAACTGAATGTGTGTCTGTTCTACATTTATGTTAGATTATAAGTCATGTGCTGATATAATCAGTTGGTTTAGAAAGTGCACGGTAAATACCTAAATTAAATAATAAAACTAATTATTTATTCCTACATAAAAAATAAACGTCTAACTCTAATTTAAATATCAAATTTACAACTTAAATCAAATGAAAATATAGAGGCCCAAGAAAATTACTTAAAAGTACCCATATATTATTTCATAGTGCTACCTTTCAGGATAAGCGAGTTATAATTAGGCCTACTCATTTGTATAGAGTAAATTAATATATTATGGGAAAAATATAACAAATCAAATGTAGAATAATTGGAGATTTAAATTATTTTACCTAAAATACAATACACCTTCAAACACGATTTATATGGCTAGCAAAAAATGGCTGCTGCAATATTTTATATCTGAAAATTAGTGCACACTATACAGTTCAGAGATTATTTGATACAGTTGTACATTATCAAGGCAGGGTTTATATTCATATCATATATAACTAATACTAATATCGTATAGTGCAGTATTCATAAAAAAAATATTCGGTTCAGAATTAAACGTTGTGCATGACGTCTTACTTAAATCGATTGTCTTTTGTTAATAGAAAATGGCCTAACCTCTTTTCACTCCTTCATAATGTTTCTTAAAACTCTTCAATAAAGGGTTCATTAGAAAAACAATGTTCCTTAAAATGAATCTTTTGAAACATGAATTTAACCAAACATAACCAAATTTGATTTTTATTTGGTTCCGATTTTAATATGAATATTATAATAGCTCTACTTTTCAATAACAGGATGAAAGAGGAAATACTTCTCATTTGTTTCAATCATAATATAGATTATCATAGTCATTGACGCTAGATCCAAAGAAATTCTTGAACAATAAACAAGTATGGCTACCACAAGTCATTTCAAACATAAACATGAATTCAGAAGCTAATTATTTTCGTGTGCTTGTATACTTGCGTTTAATCAGCTACATCTTCTCCTTGAATTATCATTGGTTGATATGTCTCAAGTCCAATGATTATTTGAACAGGGTGATTCACTTGGTACTGGACGCTTATTTTGTATAATATAAAGTTTGTAGAATATAATATGAGCATGAAACACGAACAGGATGGTTCTTTATCTCACTACGAAGCAGTCGACACGCATTACTTGAAAAAAATGTCTCCCCACTGGCCAGCTGGCCACCACAATGACGCGCCATCTCTCTAGACACTAGTGGGGAAGCGTGTCTAATCAGACAGTGTAAGTGAGTCAGCAGAAGAAAGATGGTGTACTCAATTAAAGAGCGTGTGTTAATTGTGTTTCAGTACTGGGTGATCGGTTCCTTCAAACAATGTCAGAGGGGGTATTTGAATAAATTTGGTGGACGTACACCACCCACCAGAGCCACCATTTTGAACTTGGCGAAGAAGCTGGAGAGAACGAGAAACTTGGTTGATTCGCATATGGGCAAACGATGATGGATACAGGATGTGAAGCATTGGTTATTGACATCCCCAAGAAAATTTCTTCGGAGGTTATCCCAAGAGATTGGACGATCGTATTCGACCTATCAAAGAGCAGCCAAACAGGCAAAGACTAAGCCGTACTGTATCACGGCTGTGCACAAGCTACAGCCACCTGATTTGGCAAAGCGACTGGCTCATTGTCAATGGTTTTCCCAATTTTTCACCGAAAACCCCACCCTGTTGGACATAGCATGGTTTACTGATGAAGCATGGTTCCATTTGTCCGGTTATGTAAACTCGCAAAATACACGGGTGGAGGCCACTGATAATCCTCCTCGCGTCATCCATGAAGAGCCATTGCATTCAACGGAAAATGGTGTCTGGTGTGCGGTGTCTCACCGCCGTATGATTGGGCCAATCTTTTTTGAAGATACAGAGAATAGTGACCAATATTTGGAGATCTTTAATGAATTTGTGAATTCCTTAGATGATCAGGAACTTGAAGATGGCTACTTCCAACAGGACGGTGCAACTTGCTAATAGGAGCATGGCATAAATCTGCAGTTTTTTCCAAGACAGGATTATCTCCAAAAAAATTGTGGTCACCTAGGTCTCCCAACCTGACCCCCGAGATTTTTTTTATGGGGACTTTTAAAAGTCATTGTTTATGCCAACAAGCCAAGGTCGATTGAGGAATTGAAAGACAACATCAGACGTGAATTTGCTGCCATCAACGTCGCTACGCTACATCGCACATTTGCCAATATGGAGCGTTGGGTGAATGTGTGTCTGGACGCTGGTGGTGGGCACTTCCATCATCTTCTATGATACATTCTTATTTGTCATGGGCCAGGGTATGTTTTACAATCTACACTATTCAAATGTTACTTTCCAAACATGAGTTCATTTTAAAAAATGTTCAGTCCCGAGTGAATGACCCTGTACTACACTTTAGGGGTGAGTCAAACTTCGGTAACTTCACTTTGAATATTTGTTCGCTTCGACTTCGATTTGAAAGTAAAATTTCGGCGTCGATAGTTACTAAGCTTCGCAAATAATAATAATACTTTTTTTTTAATTTTTCTGCTGTTGTTTCCATCACAAATTAGTGTTAGTGTAAACCAAATTTGAATTAACCTATCTTATTTCTTCTATCAATAACTTAATTTATTATTTTATGACAAAATATATTAATAATTATGTTTGGGAATATAGCAATTTTTAATATTTTATTTAACTAAGACCTAAATTTACATAGTTGTGTAAATTATAGTATTTTTATCTGTCATTGAACATAAAAAAAATTTAACTTCGATTCGGCTTCGGGAATGTCTCATATTATTCGATTCAACTTCGATTCTAAATGAAAAAGTGAACATCACACATTCCTACTACAACATAGATAATAAAGGTACTACACTTCTAACATAACAAAGAAGAAATGAAATTTAAATTAACTTAATGCATTGTATACTATTCACTATGTATGGAGTATAAACGCTATCATTGAAAATAATATTTTTCAACCTCTTGCGCACTATTTGCTATACATTATTCGCTAGTGGTTGTGCGTTATGCATGAATACAAACCAGTGGCGGATCGGCATATAGGGCTGCCGCAGCCCTTCCTGAATTATCTGAACTATTTATAAATAACAGTATAATCATGTTAATCATGGTATTAGCAGCTTAAACATTACAATCAAACGTCCCTCTTAATCACTTATGATCGCTACATACTACAGACTTATTCTGCGCGCCTGCTAGAAATGGGGTGTAAAGTAGAAACGCAAGCAATATTTCCCGTGCCAGGCTGTGGCCTCGAGCAGTCCAGCTGGCTAACTGGCGCATGCGCTCGTGATGGTCATTGAGTGGTGAGCGCCATGGTGGGGTAAGGAGAGGGTCGCACTATATGGCGCTTGTACGGGCTGTTCTGTAATGCAGCCCCGACAGCCAGTTTGTGTGTCTAGCCGAGTTCTACGTGGCGTGCATTTTTTGTGGGCTGTAATAATTGTGTTCACAAATTGCAATTATTATAGCAGTGTAGTAGTAGTAGTGATCTTTACAGTTGCAAGTTTAAAATATGTATACTTTATGAGTGGTGGTGGAGGGAGATTTCTTAATATCTTATTTTCAGAAGCTCAGGATGACCTTAAAAAGACACTTTTAGGCTTGAATTTTAAAAATTCCATCCCCTCCCCCCAGATGCAGCTCTCTCAATGTTGAAATCCACAAGCCGCGATTGGTACAAGCCCAGCCTAATACACAACTAGCAATTAGCATTACCATAACCACAACAAAAGAACAGTAATGAACCTGGCGGTCTAGGGTAAGGTGTCAGACCTCTGTGCTGGGGGTCCGAGGTTTAATCCTCGGTCCCGGCACAGATTTATCTGATTGCCAAACCCTTCCTTCACCTCTGACAATATGTGTTATAATCATAAGTTATGAATGCGTGGAGTGCCAGGCCTCCACCATGGTTCGGACCCAACATTAAACTGTAGGTCCTCCATTTTCATTTATCACCTTACCATTACACATTAGCATAAGTGCGTACAAGCCGAACGGATAGTAAGACGTGGTTCTTATAATAATAAGTAATGAACTTACACAACACATGTTCCTTGTTGTAATAATAAATAAATATGTGTTGTGTAAAAAATTCTTAACAAAATCGCTGTTCACATTTACTTCCCTATTAAAATCTCGTAGCAGAGGTGCTCCACACAATATTTGTTTCTGCATGTTGCCACTTGCATACGAGTGTGTTTTGCTCGCATCTTTGTACGAAGTAGGTACGTTTACCTCATACATTCTAAAGGGTATGATTTAAGATTAAGTCGAGTTTTTGATTAGAGGTGTGCAAAAGGCGTTAGATATATTTTGTTTAGATAAAATAATTATGGTACATAACTTTTAATAAGACTGGAGGAACCAACAAATTAGCAAACCGGATAGCATTTTCAAACTTGATTTGATTACCGAGTTCATATTTGATCACGTGAATAATGTCACAGATAAAACAAGCGTGTGCCCCTGACATTGAAATAAATTCCTTCGGACTTAATTTTTTTACCAATCTGAGCAATAATTTGAACTCGGCCATCTTTGTTGTCAAGTGGTAATAGTATCAGGCTACTAATCCAGAGGTCCTCAGGTTTCAATTTTCAGCGCTTCCAGATTTTATCTGGAAATTCTAGGCCCGGAACAGGCTCATCATAAGCTCACGATGACAGATTAGGAGCTATTTGGAAAAAAACGGCAGTCTATAAAAACTGAGATTAACGGCTGGAGTGTTGTACTGACCACATGACACTTTATCCCGAAAGTTGGCACTCTCGTCAACTGACGACGGCCGCTCGTTGGTATAGCTAGATTGCGGGCCAACTCCATAGAGTTTAACTACAAACTTAAAACCAATTAAATCAATAAGCCACTTCATTGTGTATGCAGATTAAAGTGTCATCCTCATCTGATTAATCGTTCATGGGAAGGTCAGGGCTTGAAAAATAGTATATAAAAAGGGTGGTTTATTCTATATGGCTATAAACTCCCTACACAAATATGGTTACATTTCCTGCTCTCTAGATCCCAAAACCAATTAGTGTAACTAAACAGATTGCCTGGCTGGGTTGCGAGATTTGGAGCATTACAAAGCCATTCACTAAATTTGCCATGTCCTAGGTTAGGTTATGGATTGAGACTAACAAATGTATTCTTTATGTCAATTCTTAAACTTGAGAATTAGTAAAATTAGTGATATCTTACAATTTCCAACTGAATATTAAAATTCTTATGGGTTGTACATTTTGTATTTTTTTAGAATCGAATACAAATATTTCAAAAATTACTAGTTTGGACATCTATTTTAATCTTCACACATTGCACTCGCAATAAACTAACTGCCAATGACGAAGGAGTTTGAGGTACTAATCCTGTCAGGTGTACTTAGAGTGGTTTTTCCATGATTGGTTTTCCACTCTCCCTTCTTGCAAATGCAGGTTCTGTTTCTTTAAATTCAACCAACATTAGCTTAACTATTACATAGGCATATAGCCCGAATGGATAGTAAGAGGTGGTGCTAAAATTTTATGTTTTCCTCACTCAGTAATCACCTGAGAGAAGATTTAATGAATTCAGCCCCCAGTCTCAAGATACATCTCCTAAGAAATGGCCGCCGCAAGGACTGCTATAGATATTTAGCTATGGAATGATTACCTTAGAGGCAGAGCCGTTTGCGTCTGTCATCGACGGCTCTGGCTGCAACGACCCTACTCCTATCGAAGCAGTCTAGCCCGCGATATGTGTTTGAAACGTTTCTCTAGTGTTGTAGACATGAGTGATTCAAAAGTATGGTTTCACAGCGATGGAAGATGAAAAGTTGGTGGAAATCGTTGCGAAACATCCTTCATTGTATGATTTAGAGAACCCTCTTTACAAGGATCAAGTCATTAAGGATAATGCGTGGAAAGAAGTAGCAGATCATTTAAGAAGATCAGGTAGGAAAGGCATAAAACATTTATTTATAATACATTTTTAATTTTTAAAAGTGTACAAAATAACTTTGTAAACATTCTTGAACTGAAGTCATTAAAATATCATAATTATGTTTATAATTGTTTCTAATTATTTTATTTATATATATATATATTTAATAATCACACTACGTGAATTATGGGTGTAACCGACGTGTATAACGCAGTGTAATATAAAATAATATAATTTACTGGGAAAAGTCTGGTCTTGTGACATAATTAGTTTGCCATACAGTTTTAGCTTGAGGACTGTTTAAGTATTCCATAAATTAATTCTTACATAAAATCCATCAACGGTGGTGAAGCGGCCAACTCTGGTGAGTGGCATGAAATTATGAGATGGTGGTATGTTACATACATATCGTTCATAGTATGGAGCTTATCGATATGCATCTATAAGAAGATTGTGTAAACAGCATGACATATTGATCCAATCATCTATCGTTTTTGGGTTCAAAGCAATTGCAGTGTCAAAAAGCATAAATATTTGCTTTTCATTCGTCAGCACTTGTGACCAGTCAAGGAAAAGGTTGCATCACATGCTTTTGTAGTCTGAATACTTCTTCAGCAGTCAAAAAATAGGGCAGGACTTTGTCAGAGTTAGGCAGCTTACAAGGAAGGGGGAACATATACCCGGTTCTGACTTCTCTTCTGATGTTAGACTTTTCAAAATGCCACTGTCTCCTTCCCATAAGAATCAATGTCAATAAAAATAAATTTGTAATTGTCATTGACGACAGTAAGATCATTGTAGAATAAATCCTTTTAGTTGAAGAATAGCGAACCAGCTAGCTTAAGACATTTAATTCGTACATGTTTGCCATCCATGGTTCAAAGACAATTGGGAAAATTCTATCTTTTTCGAAATTCCTCTGGTTTGATCTTTCTCTCATCTGATCATAGTGGTGAATATATTGATGTAGCTATACAATAATCTAAATGCAAATGAGTTAAATATCACCCCGGTTACATTGAATCTGAAAATAAAATAAATTAATACAAAATTAAATAAATGCAGTCTTTCAAATAGTTTATATTAGTTACCATCACATAGGTAAAGGATTTAAAGTGTGTTCTAAAATTCCAAAATAAATGCATCACATTGTTTTATAAACTTACATTGGTTTAGGTAACAGGAGTGGCCAAACTTTAGTTCTGGCGTGCCACTAATTACACCAAAATCTTGAGTGTGCCACTCCACTCTTAAAAGCACTGGCCTAACTTTATACTACTGCCCCCTCCCTTTCCTTATCAAAAAAATTCATTAAAAGGTTTTTGGCCTATTTATTTTCTTGGAATGTCACCATATTTATACTCAATATGATTGAAAACTAATATTTTTATCACAGGTATATTGGACCATTCATTTTAAATTGTTGCGCATGTGACGCAGTAGAAAGACGTGTTCAAAGCTTGACCAAACTAATTATATGTGCATTCGTACTACTGGCGGCATAAAGCTATATAGAGTCGAAGATGGCTGTTATCTTAATTGATCACTCATTTGTAGCTGACAATTTCCACATGTCCATCACAGAGACTGCCTTAAAATATGAGTGAAGAATGACCTTGGGCACAGGACTCCTGGATAGCTCAGTGGTTAGAACAAGGGTGTCAAATTCAAACTGGTGTGAGGGCCGCATTATATTATTAAGGAGGCATTGCAGGCCACACATAGGATTTTTATTTATTATATTATACATTTAAATGTTTATACAAAATTTAAAAATGCTTACATTCCCCCCCTCGACTCTTATCATTCTTAAAGTAGCCTACACTGATTTTTACGAACATATTTTCTTTTAATGCGGACACAAGAGGCATATCAAAAAATATTTTAGTCGCCAACTTACAATATTTAAAAAAATGGCTAAAAATAAAAATAATTCTTACAAAGAGAGTAATAATACTCTTATTTCAAAATTTAAATATTTTTAATTTAAAACAAAATGTCAGGATAGTAATTTATCACATCTACTGCTTGTTGGAAATATGGCATCGCTGCCCACTTACTAGATTATCCAAATCTGGATAAATATTTTGACTTGAAACAATTTTCATTGTGTTGTGTAAATGTTCATCTGTAAGCTGACTTCTTAGCTTGGATTTATTCAATTTTAAAAGGGAGAATAACTGTTCACAAATGTACGTACTGTCGAACATTGATAGTATTTTAGCTGCGTTCATTTTGACTGTGGGATATTTATCATCCAAATACTTCGAGCAAAACTCTGGTAGGGTCACTTTCATAACTTTATATTGAAGAATAGAATTAAATTGAAAATCAATAAATTCAGGTTGGATTTCATCACTGAAACAACACAATTACAACTTAAACAAGTCGGCCTCCTATCAGTTCCAATTAAAAAATACCAAAGTTTCCACATTTCGTTAACTACTCTACACTCCTCATCAATTTATCTTTTAGTACCACAATTACTTAAACTCATTGTGTTAACAATAAATAAACCAAAACAAGTCTTGCAACAAAATGGTTGTGAGAGGCTGAAAGAATTTGTAGGGGAGAGTTTGGAAGAGAGGCGTCTTATGAAGGGGGAGGGGGTTAAGAGCTCCAAGAAACGAGGCAAAGTGGCAAATCCAATCCCAAACTCAAAATACACCACGAGCAGAAACAAAGTCTAACTGCGGGCCATATTCCTATTATTTCATATTTAGGCGCAGGCTGGTTTAAATGCTCCCGCGGGTCGTATGGTTGACATTGGTATACTAAGCCAAAGGTCCTGGGTTTGATTCCCATGTCCAGGTGTAATTTTTCAATATAAAGAATATAAACTAATTATGTCCAAACTACTGAAAAAAAGTCCTTTATTAGTTTACACAACACAAAATGTTAGTCAATATATAACTAAATAATTTGTTTCCAACATTGATATTTTTTCAGCAAAAGACTGTAAAAAAAGATGGAGAAACATTAAAGATACATACAATAGACGAATAAAGAAGGGAAAGGGCACAGGCTCTTCCACGTCCAGCAAGCCAGAAAAATGGGCATTAGCCGAAATGCTATCCTTCCTCGATAAAGTGAAGCATAAGCGCCTGTAAGTACTTAGAAAATAGCTGCATCTGATTTAAGAACCGAGGTTTTAACTATATTAAAAATATCACTGTTACATGTTTACACACAATATTATATTACATTTTAATGGTGCTTTATTTTGTAAACAATGAATTATATCGACCCTTTAAATGTATTGGCCATCTAATATTCTTATTAAGACCGATCTGTAAAAAAAACCATATTTTTTAGTAGAATTAAATGAATCCTTTTCCCATAGGAAATTAGAGGCCATAAAGCACTGAAAGATTCAATAAAACCCAGGAAAATCTCCCAACTTAGATGTTTTGAATTTTAGAGAAATTAAGACCTAATGGTTTAGGAAAGTTGTGTAATTTTCACACATCAGTACTTCCTAGTGATAATATACAAAATTTTGTAAGGAAGCAAGTGGTTCATGTTCTAAACAGTTTTGTTTTGATTTAATTTTCAGAAGTATATCAAACATAGGAATTAATTCAGTCAACAGTGATAGTGTCGAAGAGGGTGACTTTGAAGGTATTGATGTTGGGATAGAGGAATCGGGCGGGGTGATCCAGAACATTTCTGATCAAAGTGCTTCATCGTTTGCAGCGATTATTAATGAAGAATCGAGTACTGCTAACTGGAATTTGCCACGAAGCTCAGACTTCTCTCATCTCCCCACCAAGCGCCAGAAACTTAACGAGAGAATAACCAAATTGATTGAGGAAAGAAGCTGTGAGCGTAGTGAGATTTTGAAATTAATTAGTCAAAGACGAGAAGATTCTGTAGATTTGTTTTTCCGAAGTGTTGCTATGTCGGTCAAACAATTAAGACCGGAACTTATTAACGAGACAAAAATGAGAACATTACAACTTGTATTTGAAATGGAAAGCCGCAATTTGTCTCGTGCGTGCAGCTCATCACCTGACCATGTCTGACGATAACTCTGTCACTGACAACGTCATGATCATAATTCCTTTTGAAAATTTTGAAGGTAATGCAAATTTTTCAAATACTTATAAGTTGTAAATTTCATAACATACATTATTAAAGTTATTTTTAGTAAATCAACTTGTCATTTAAACTTACCTCAACATAATAGCTAAGTTTTTATCACAGATGATTTGGTACTGAATTATATTGCAGTTATCACTTTTGATATCTTTTATCAAATCAAAATGTAGTTGAAATGTGAAATATTCATTCCGAAAAATTCTTTAAATTTCTTTTCATCTTGCAACAAATGACAATGTCTTACTTTAAAAATGAGATGCACATTAGCATTCCCGCGTTTATACACAATAATTGTAATATTTCATCATCCTCGTGGTCTTTTAGCAGTAATTTAAGTAACAAATCATTGTTTTCACTCATTGCGACAAAATAATATTACATTCAGAGAGAAGTGATTGCACGTGACTGACAGCTTGGGTCGCATGCGGCGGCCGTCTCTAAGGAAATGTAACTTAAACTTAGTCGCATCGAACTTATGACGTCGATAACTCTGCCTGAGTTATTGAAAGTAAGGCAACAATTCAACACAGGACACATTAAAAATGTTTATTTTTAAAATTACACATAAATCATTTATAAAAAGGACAAACATTTACTAACACACTAATACACACAACAAAATATGCTACTATATTATTTATTTACATATATTAATAGCACAAAATTTTGAAACCAAAGATAATGTTGTACTTGTAAGATGTGGTAAAATTATGTTATGCAATAAAAATGTTTGTCATTAGTCCGACTTCAAACAAGTAATACCAGTACCTCTTCAAATACTAATTACTTTTGATATCACTAAACTTAATAACATTTTCAAAAACAAAAAACAAGTACAAGTGGAAACAAGCCAAATATGCCGTAAAAATATATTTGGATTAGGATGAGGAATTGTAAGTAGTTTTGTCATGTTTTAAGAACCTGAGAACATCTTAATTCACAATCTATTTAAAATTTCAGTTTGTTGACCTTTTATAGCAAACATTTTCTAATATTGAAGAAATACATTAAAAGAGTAGAACGAGTGTACAATATTGTAATGTGAGAGATATGGAAGGAAGCTAACCCAAGAGAATAGCTAGGTCAGGCCTTAACAAATGTTAGTGAACTACATAGAAACACATTCAAACACATGGTTTTGGTTGGCACCCATCGTAACGCGACTCAAAGTTTCTCCTTCTCACGCGTGTTTGGTGCACAAAAACCATAGGGTCTGTTCAGTTGATCGTCCAGTTTTACTGCAGACAGTTGTTATAGATGGAGACCAAGTTGTTTATCAGTGAAATTCAGAAAGACCAGGAATATAAGATTAAGAAACATTCTAAAATAATTGAAAAAGTTTTGTTCATATTCTCTCTGTTTTGGGTAAAGGGTTATGATCATGCCGTGAGTTAGTTTATTCCTTAAAATAAGATTCACCCAATTTTGCCTCTACCTTAGTTTAAGGCCTAGATAATCCAAAGATATGTTACTTCATCTTCCATGGTAGATGAGCTCAGAATAGGAGCTAATACAAGATCAGCAGAGTTAATTGCCCCATGTTTACAAGCTCTAACCCAATTATTGTTTCAGATTGGTTTTATTCTTCAGTTTTTATACGAATCTAAGTCATTAATTATGCCATTATTATTGGCTTTCATAATAATGAAGAAACAAATTCTCAATACATAAACTTAATTACAGTAATTTTTAACTACTTTGCATACATTAGCCTAACTTATTTCTTTAATTAACATAATAAACACATTCTTTTTAAGGGCATAGTGAAACTTCTGTAGTACATCAGTCATCATCTTCAGAAGAAGAGATTAAAACACAGACTAGACTCTGGTAGCGTGGCTAAATCTGATCTACCACTTGCCATACTGCCATAGTCAAGTTGGTGCTTTACTCTCGTCTCCTGAAGGAGGAGACTGATGTACCCCGAAAATTTCATAATTATGTATTTTGTTGTTTTTTTAATTGTGAATATTGAGGGCACACAGTTTTCCGTTAAGTGTGTAGGCCTTTCCTTTTTATCTAGCACGAAAGTGTAATATGGCAAGAAATTGCCTAAAACTAGTTACATTTTGGGCGTTATGGGTTAAGGTAGGGGTGTGCAAATCTTCGACTTGGCTTCGAAACAAATATCAGCTTTGACCATGCTTTGGAAAAATTCCCGTGTCGACAAAAATAGTAACGGCTAAAATACTCAATTAGCATTCTCAGCTGTTACAGGGTTTCTACACAAAATCATGAAAAATTTTCCAGGATTTTCTACAATTCCTCCAAGACAGGTGTATAAAGTAATCATGGCAAAATACACATCATTACATATTTTCTTTTATTTAATGTAGGGTCCCAACTTCCCTACACCTTTCGACACAGTTTATTTTTTTTAATGCATTCCATGATGCAACAAGATATTCAAATAATTAAAACAAAAACTAAACAAATTCACTTGCAAATAATCATTGGTGAAATGTGAGTTTCACCTAGGGATGTGGTATCGAAAGAAAAGTATAGATACTATACTCATTTAAAGTATAGGAATAAAAATATTGATACTGTAATAGTATTAAAATAAAAATATCAATAACACTGTCGGTATTGAAATTTTAATCAGGAAAAATATTTTTTTAATCAAGTATTAATTTCAACATTTGGATGGTAATAATAATAATTGTATTTTCATATTTATTTAAACACTGAACATTATAATGATTTAACCATATTATAGTATATTTAGGTCTATCGCGTCTATGTTGTGTGTTGGAACTTGGAAGGTTTGATAGATAGTATTGTATGATGGATATTATAAAAGGTCTTACCATACCAACTTTAACCCGCCTCGGTGGCGTAGTTGGCTAACTCGCCAGTCGTGTTGAGCCAGACCACCAAGGACGGGGAGATCGAGGTTCGAATCTCGGTCGGATGAACTGGGGGTGGTTTTTCCTAAATGGTTTTCCACTCTCCCTCCACGCAAATGCGGGTTCACTTCCTCTAAATTCAACCTTCCCAATTCCTAATCCATTAGTGTAATTAGTACTTAAGCGTATAACCCGAACAGGTAACCATACCAACTTTCAAAATGTCTATGAAAATTTAGCTGATGTGAAGTTATTTAATAGCTTAATAGGATTAGTAATATATTTTGTACTCTTCTTTAACCAAAGTAAACATTTAATCCCAGCATGAGTGAAGATAACAAAAAAGTTGTTTCTTTCGATACCAATCCGATACCGGAGTGTGAGTACTAATATCAGTAAAAGTACCGAGTAAAAAAAATATACTAGTATCAAGAGGAAAATATCAATATTAGTAAAGTATCAATACTTTTCTCACAGCCCTAGTTTCACCTTTCAAAGTGATGAATTAACGACCGGGGCCGGATGTTGTTAAGTTAAATAAGATTTATAAAAATGACAATACAACATAATTTTATATTTAATAAATGATTCAGTAGCTTGATACAAAATTTAATGGGATTTAAAGGGATTCAGACACCTTAAGAATTTCCTCTGATATCTTTGAAATTTCATCTACTGGCATATACTCCTGTTTCGACTTTTTTTTTTTAAAAAAGGGGACAATAAAATTTCCAGGACAACCAAAAAAGTTCCAGGAAAAGATTGAAAAAATGAGAAATACCATAACATTTACAGGCTTGTAAGAAATATTTTAAAATTCCAGGTTTTCCATGACCTGTGTTATTTACATTAAAAATCAATATTAATATGGAACAAATCTGGAGTAAATGAATTGTAAGTTTGTGATAATGACTAAAGATCTGCAAGTATTCAGATTTTTTTAGCACGTACTTGGGATGGACAGCTTTACTTGCTTGCATTTCTAAGCTTAGAAAGGTTATGTATTTGCATTAAATTGTAAGGTGGTGAATAACTCATTACTCTTCTTTATACTTGTTGGGGATGTGGTTTGTGGAATAATGTAGTTGGAAGAGGGGAGGGGAAGAGGTGGACCGGGCCGCCAGGATACCGGGAGAAATCCTGGGCTGCCGCAAACGGGTACCCGTCATTTGGCCTAAAGGCATTTGGCCTAAAGTGTAGGCTAAATGCCTTTAGGCCAAATGACTTTAGGCCAAATGACTTTAGGCCAAATGCCTTTAGGCCAAACGCCTTTTAGGCCAAATGCCTTTAGGCCAAACGCCTTTAGGCCAAACGACTTTAGGCCAAATGACTTTTTGTAAAGTTAATTTTTAGACCATTTATTAAAATGTGTTTTGCTGTCTCCGGAAACATTCGTTATGATTTGTAGTGATGCTAATAGATGGCGAGGTGTGTAGTGTTTAGTTAACTAATATGTACTACCGTTTCAAAATACGTAAGTCTTTTCTCAATTTACTACTTCCCAAGTTATAGCAGCACGTCCATTAACCTGTAGTACCATTTTTGTATATGTTGAACTTTTTACATTGCCAAGGTTTTATACTAGTTTTTGTACCATTTTGTACCAGAAATAAAAAGTTTTGTACACGTACCGTTTTCTATTAATTAGCACATACATGTGG
This sequence comes from Timema podura, assembly GCA_033556935.1. Classification (NCBI taxonomy): domain Eukaryota; kingdom Metazoa; phylum Arthropoda; class Insecta; order Phasmatodea; family Timematidae; genus Timema; species Timema podura. The sequence continues at coordinate 23,393,206 of JAVRXN010000014.1, forward strand.
TCACACCATTTTAATAATTTTGTTTTAATTTGAATTTTGAATATTTTTAAGTGCCAAAGTATATTTTATTAGTCTTTCTTAGTATATTTGTTTATTAATTTTGCTAAATGAATTAGTCAATCTTTTTTTTATAATGATATTAGCTTACTGGAGTTTGCCCACGGCTTCGCTCACATTTAAGTTGGGTAAATTATCTTATTTCTAGCAAATCATCTAAACCAGGTTTTCTCAAACTCTATGCTCTTGAGCCTTACATGAACATTAAAAGTAATTGTTAAGACTCTCTTTCTTAGAATAAAATAACTTTTTTACGTTAAAATACAAAAATGAGACATTTATTATTTAATTTATTTCTTTATTTTCTGATAAGAGCTTTGTAGAAACTTTATTAAGAATAGTAAAGATTTGTAAAATATTAATTAATTTTATTGCTTCATAAGCCAAACAGAATATTAATTTTTTAGTCAATCATAATTTAGAAAGTCGAAGGAAGTGAAAAATTGGTTCACACCTCATTTGAAATCCCCTCACGCCTCGCAGTTTGAGAAACTCTGATCTAAACTACCAAAAAATACAATTTTAGACACGTGTGAGGCGAGAACTTTGTATGTTGATGAAGCCACAAATTAACTACTACCTATAAGAAGTAAAATCAATTATATATATATATACAGTCTTTGCATCAATATTTGCTCGCTTACGCGGATACACTGTTGAAATGAACACCAAAATAAATAGTTTAAATTTACTAATTAAACTTGAATTAATTTAAAAGAATCACTCTAGTAAGCACCTCAGCTTATCAAATAAATTGTTTTGTTAGTAATTGTTTCTATTGATTTTTGAAAATTTTCCCCTCTCCTCCCCAATCATAATTTCTCTATTCTCTAATATTCACACATAGGCCCTCTATGTGGATCATACCAGCCTGTAAAAATCATTGATCTCTATAATATAATTGGATAGACATACACATGCACATTCCAAGGACAAAAGCGTGACGCTCAAGTGTATCGTCTGCTACACAGAGGGGGGAGGGGGGACAGATTTAACGGTTTCTTTAAATGTTCTTATGGGAAAACATGTCTCTGATGAATAAAAGTGTTATTGTTTGAAAATAGTGAAGTATTATACCACACTTTCCTGAAGAAACATTTACATTAAAGGATATACAATCCAGTTTTAAATGTAATACTGTACAGATATGAATAAAACCTTAGATATTCCCATTTCTATGTATTTATCATCAATGTTGTTTACAGTCTGGCACGATTACACTTATATTTAAAGTTGATTATTAGCTTGTATATTGGTTTCAGAAACCATATTATATTGAAAGTTCTATAAATATAATGAACAAGGTATCTTAAAACTTGATTACATTTGTTTGAATGACAAAATTTGAATAGTTGCCATGCATTCTAACTATCACTTAGGTTATAGGCTTGTGGAAAGTATTATTATAATAATACCTGTTTTTTTAAGTTGGCTCATATCTTTCAGAAACCATATTATGTTGATATTTCGATAACTATAATGAAACAAGTTAGCTAAAAACTGTATTACATTTGTTTGAATGACACACTTTGTGTAGAAGTCTTATGTTCAAATGATAATTTAGGTTATAGGCTTGTAGGAAGTACATTATCTACTAAACCCTGATTTTAGTAATAATCCCAATCTGTAAGGCTTTATTTCGTACCAAAATAATATCATATATATATAATATTTTGGTAGGATGAACGGCAATTTAGAACAGAAGTAGAAATTTCCTTTTTTAAGGTCTTTTATTCTAACTAAACACAACTATAGGGTAGGATTCTGGTACGAGATAAAGCCTTAAAAGTAAGCTTCCTTCAAAAATCATCTTGCATATTAGGCTACATCAACTTATTTAAAGAAAAAAACTAACCAGTTTTGAACTTTTATATGCTCTTCAAAGCTTTAACTAACATATTTATTTAATTTAACCACTCACACATTGATGTTTCTCATATATTCAATCAGATTAATGAACTATGTCAAAATGACACATTGCCTTGTATGGGTAAAAGAAAGAAAGAGATACCCGAAAGTTTCTCTCCTACACAATGGTATGCAGATGACAGCTCGAAAATTTCAGCCACAGATGTCCATCCAGTTATACTATAGAGATCAATGGTAAAAATATCATTTACTAACTTGTCCTGCATATACCCGGACCAAAATCTTTTACGAAAGTTTATCTTTATTGCTTCATAGGATGTATAGTCAGCCTCGTGACTATTCATCCACACTCCAGCTTCACCTACTAACTTTGAATTAAAAAATGATATTTTTTGTGCTTCAGTGAGTTTACTATTTTCAAAAAGTCTATCCATCTTTTTCAAAAATTGTACAGAATGCACCCTATCATTATTTCCACTGAAGGTGGGTACATAGTCCATTAATTGATTCTGGATGCTTGTAGTAGGTAATACCAAGGCACCAGCAGTAATTAGCGTCCCTTTTTCCACTACTTCGTCATATTTTGACTTAGCTTGTTCTAATTGTTGTCGCATTTGTTCGACTGTTTGTAACGTCTTGTCCACAGTTTCAGTCAAGTTGTCCTTAAATTTGTCCAATTGCTGGTCAACTATATCCTGTAAGTAAACATCTGGTACTGTGTGTCCATCAAAGAAATCATTTTGGAATTTAAGGTTATCACTACATTTTTTTTACAGTCGCAAATCGTTCTGTTAAATGGTGTACCTGTTCTAAAATTTCATTTTTATTTCTATCGCAACTTTCCTGAGTAGATTTTACTTTGGAATTTAAAGCGTCCTGTCTAAGCTTAAAGTTTCCCTTTGCATTTTTAAGTTTTTTTATCTGCTCATTCGTCTGTTTTTCTGACTTACTACAGTCTTCCCTAAGCGTCTGTAGTTCGTCCCTTACCTGCGTTTGGTCACTTTCAGTCTGTTGTATTTTCTGTAATTTTTTGTCAAAGTCGTTTTGTACTTCTTGAAATTTACCCTGAAATTCTTATTCTAACTTGTTGAATCGTTCATTTACACCCTTAAATTTTTCATCAAACTTTGTATTTAATTTCTGATTATTTTCTTTGATTTCTTTCTTTTCTCCTGGCTATTTTTTTTGTAGCTCTTGTCTAGTTTTTTGTAGCTCCTGGCTAGTTTTATCGAACCTTTGATTTATTTTCTGATTTAACTTTTCACTCTTTTCACTACTCTCTTTAATTTGCAGACTTAACTTTTCACTCTTTTCACTACCCTCTTTCATTTGCTGCACTAACTGCATTAATATTGCATTTAGGTCATTTGCTGATGTTTGTTGAGCTACACCTCCTACCTTTGAAACATTTTCCACCCCCCTTAAGTCTTCTTCTTTATGAACTATTGGTTCAACTACTTTCTCATGTTGTTCACTTTGTTCCTGATCATATAGTTCTAAACAAGAATGTTCTTCTACCATTGGTTGGGAATATTGCGTTAGGGGAGGATTATCCTCACTGCTATTACTGTCTGTCTCTTCCATATTTAATGAAGTTTTTCTGTTGATGACTTACGTGAGATTTTCCTTGCGTACCTCACCTGAAGTCTAGAAGCTTTGGACTTTATTCTGAATCTACCTGGTTTCGAACTCTTCCCTCTGAAGTCACCTGGTTTGGAGCTTCTTCTTCCAAGATCACCTGGTTTGAAGCTTCTTCTTCTTCTTAAGTAACTTTTTTTTTTGTAATAAAGCACTTAAGTTGTTTGCGGCACTTTCACTGTTCTTTGAGCACTCACTTTCTCGGGTTGTGAACTGGATTTAATTTTATTATTTCAGTTTATCAGGCCCTCCATGTTGGGAAGCCATTATTGTAACGTATAAAAGTTAGCCTGATATATTAATGTTCGTTCGCCACCATTAGGGTGATATTTGATATAATGATTGAATTGGGTCCAAGTTTGCTATCCTGTATTATGGTAATCAAAAGGGGATAATGTCTTATTTTTATAAATTAAAAGTTCTGGTCTTTTATAGTTTTTTTTATTTTAAGTAGATGAACAGTTTTTGCTAGATATTTCACAAGTTGTAAATATTAATTTAAAAACCCGACTATTGAATTATGTGTATGTTAATTCCCGGCACGTGCAATTTATCATAGACCCAACCCACACGGCTCCTCGTCAGGATTGCAAGTGAAGAGATGCGTACTTTGAAGTAGGTATATCTAGTGACATCTCCTTCTCGAAACTTCCCAAAAGAAAGAAAGGTGTGGTCATCCAGGTGCGTCTCTGTCTACAAAACTGAGTTCGCCTTTCAAACAGAGACGTAGAAAGATATCGCCATACCTTGCAACTTAACACAAATAAATCTTACTACTCGCTAGTATTTATAATATCGTAATTTTGAATATAGATGTGAATAATAAATTATTTAGATGTATAATTCCATATCATTACAACATATATATACAAACACGTGTATATACGGGCGCATTACAATTGGGCCACGTAAACAAGTTATGATCTCCGTTTGTATTTCTACATATTTACTGGCAAAATTTATTTAATGCGTTACTATTATATATATTAATTATTAATATTGGCTTCCACTTTCATTTTGCCTTTCGAAATAAGTTGTCAAAAGTCCCCGAGAATGGTGTTTTCTTATTGTTTTTCGTTAACTTTATGACCGTGAGATATATTAACAAGGAAATAATATCGGAAATCTATACATGAAAAAGGTGATATAGTGTTTTGTGAACTGATCTAGTTGTATGTAGGATAGTGTCAATGTTTTTAGAAATATTGTAACTACCTTGCATCAGTTGTGCTATCTATATTCAGATGAAACAACTAACAGTACTTTTTACTTTCCGAAGATAGCCGAAGGTTTTAAATTTACATTTTAGGCCAAATGCCTTTAGGCCAAATGCCTTTTAGGCCAAATGCCTTTAGGCCAAACGCCTTTAGGCCAAACGCCTTTAGGCCAAACGCCTTTAGGCCAAACGCCTTTAGGCCAAACGCCTTTTAGGCCAAATGACTTTAGGCCAAATGACTTTTGGTTTCATTTTTAGGCCAAATGCCTTTAGGCCAAATGATTTTAGGCCAACTGCCGCGTCCCCCCGCAAACACTTTACCCTAACATAAATATAATATTATTCATTCAATTCTTATTTTTGTAATTAAATTTTATCCAAAAGTTCCAGTGAGTAAGTCTGAGGTGCCCAGTAATTCTAGTGTATAAAGTTAGGTAAATAAACAAAATATATTTTTTCAATCCTAAATCAACTATGTCAAAAGATTGACAGTAGAAGAGTGGAAAGAAGACACAAAAATCACATAATGACCTTGAGAATGATTAAGATTAGTGTGCTCTACTGTGTTAAGAGATTTGTGGTGTGTATTAACTGGAAGAAAAAATGTATTTTGACTATTGTGAATAAAAGTAGCACATATTTTATAGTGAATATGTGAAAATTATATAAATTTGATAAAATTCCTGGCCTTGTTCCTGTTTTCCAGGTCACTGGACAAACTTATAAGTTAAAAGACCAAGTATACCTGGCCTTTGCCCCTGCAACAGAAAGTACCAACATCTCTCAGGCAGGGGTTGAAATAACAGGCCCCTTCAATTACGTATACATTGTTACATCATCAAAAGTGTCGTGAATGGCTTGTCTTAGTTCCCTTTGATAAAACAATAATCAGATATTTTAAATGCACATTTTTCTAAGACTCCTATTGATCTCCATGGTGTTTACTCGACTTGACCAATGAAATTCCCAACTTTTTCCCTGATTATTTCTTAAAATTCCCTACTCAAAAGTATGTCCGCACCCTTCTACCCCCTTCCCCTCTTTTCATTAATCTATTCATAATAAGTTTTAATATTTAAATAAACATGTTTTTTATTTATATTAATATATAGTACTAAGAATTAAAAAATTATAAAATATATTACACACCTACAAAAAAAAATTAGACAGTTTGAATTATAGTGTAATTTACTGATTATTATATTACAAATTTTGATTAAAACATTTTCCCTGATTTTTGTTGTAAATGACCAAATTCCCGACCACTTCTTTCTTAGCACTAATTAGTTGGTTTCACCCCCTCAATTTTCCAAAAGATATTTTTGGTCAAGTACAGAAGGCTCTAAAATTTGAAATATACAGAATGACATGGGAAATTAGCATATAAGGGTAGATGTGAGTTATAAAACACTTAAAGTCACTATAAATTACAATATTACTGTACAATAGAAATGTATTCAGTAAATAAAGCTATTCCAAGCTAAACAACTTTCACAAAACCTATATTGAAGGGTGGAAATGTCAAAAACATTCTAAGCGCCATTTTTTGATGAAGTCATGTTCTATGTGCCATAGTTTATGTTTGTTATGAGTGCGAATAGATTTTGGGAGTAGTTCAAATTAATGACAATAGAAAGAGCCAGTTGTATATGCCACTGCCTTTGTCTGCCAGCTTTTTCAAATTTCTTGAACTAAAATCAAATGGTAGCCCATAAGGCACTTAGGACTTAGGGTACGCATATACAGCACTTAGAACGTTCTTAGCTATTATATTTTATTATTTATCTAGGGTCCAGTAATTATTTTGAGTTAAGCTTTAATTGTATGATATAGTGTAATAAACAATAGTTTATCTTCCAGACAAAAATATATTCAACTTTTAATCCAAGAAAGTTTTTCCCCTCCTGTAGAATGTTATTTTTGGCACTTAGAATGACATTTTCACCCTTCAATTGTGTTTTCTAATATTATATAAAAACTCAGGACTCTACTGTGAAACAATTGACATTAAGATTATAACGCTATCTTCCTACAAGCTACACCAGAGATGGGGAACCTACGGCATTTTGAGGTGTTCGGTGCAGCCTTTTCAATTATTTTTTATCAATTATATATATCACCATTACTTAGAAATGATACTAACCCCATCATAGTGTATCTTAAGTATTTAAAAACAAAAATCATTATTTTTAAGGCATAAGGTTAAAAAAATAATCACAATTATTAATATATTTATCTATGATTGGTGCACTATGATAATTTGGAAAGCCTTCCAATGCCAGAAGGTTCCCCACGCCCGAGCTACACCATAGTGAAATCAAGCCAGGTAAGCTTGCTACCCTTTAGGATATACAAAGTTACCTCAATTGACCTGATAACACAATAAAACAAACAAAATCAGGCCCCACCTAGATTTGAGCCATCAAAGTCTCTTGGTGGTAGCTGGAGAACACTTGAAAGCCTTAACAAACTTACCCACAATTATGTCGGCAAAACCTTAGTGATTAGATATTATTAGGAACTAAAAACATTTTCTCTTATAAAAGTTTACATACATAGACATTATATGAATATAGATTCTTTGATTTTTATCAAGGATGTGCCGAGGAAGAATAAAGGAGTGATCTACAGGGCGTACTATTTACCAATATTGCAAGCCCAGCGGAAACATGAGTATAAGGAGGAAGTTTTAAGTTTACGAAATGATATTTTTGAGAAGTACTATAGGAGTAATATGAGTAGTTAAATATGAACAAAAAGAACAGCTTAATGATTTTTGGTAGTTTCACTAATTTGAAAAAGTGTTAATGGAACCAATTCTTTTAAAGTATCATAAATTTATAATAATTAGTTACCTACACTAGTAGACAGACAGATTCAATTTTAAGCTAATCCATTTTGATTTGCCGGTGATGAAAAATAAGGGTACCAAGTATGAGGGGCAATTTTCTAAACTGTGTATCACGCTTCATCCACATAAATGTAGCTACATCTTTTCCAAATTATTCTTTTCTTATTCTTATTCATAAAATTAAGTACACATAGCCCAGCTGGGTAGTAAAACAATCAAATTGATATGATGATGAAAGTTGAAACTAAAATTTAACACAAACAAGCAATCTAAATACTTCGAAGATTGTCTTCAATATTATGACTTTAAAGCATCAATAATCAATCACCATAAAATTGGCATGCACTACACGTCAAAACCTTATTTTAAAAATGACACAAAATTGGGCAAGATGGAGCATTACGAATTAACCTCTATGCTTACTTTATAATATAATATAATAATATCCAAGGCAAATATCATTATTAAGAGTCCATTTCACCGCCGATTAACTAAAATATTGGGGTCGATACAAGATAACGCTTAAACCTAAAATATAAAAAGCGGGGGTTTCTGCATTATTCATCTAACATTGAAATTTAGAGAGGTTTTTTATTTAAAAATAATCATTACTAAATTCCATTGTATTTTTTAAACAAAATGGTAAAACAGTTTCAACGGTCTCAGTTACACTGTTCTCTAAAGTATGACACAGAAATAATCATCCCAACGAGACGCCTGGTTCGAGCTGTTTTAGCTACTTAAGTTAGGTTCTATCTGAGGGATGAAATGGGCCCTTAAGACAGTCTTTTTGTTTTGGCTTAAACATATGCATAACATAGAAAAAATTCGGCGAAACTGCTATTAAACTAAACATTGAAAGGAGGCTAGAAGGAGACATATAAAGGAGGATAGAAGGAGACATATAAAGGAGGATAGAAGGAGACATATAAAGGAGGATAGAAGGGCAAGCTCTACAAATCAGAAAAGTGTAGGCCTCAAAGTTCACAATTAAAAACACAACAAAGCACATAATTATGAATTTTTTTGGGTACATCAATCATATCTTTTCAATATTGAAGTCTGTTTTTTACTTTCTTCTGCTGAAGAAGGGGACTGACGTACCCTGAAAATTATATAATCATCTGTTTTAGTGTGTTTTAAATGTTAGCTTTGAGGCCTACAATTTTCTGGTTAGTGTGTTTTAATTGTTAGCTTTGAGGCCTACAATTTTCTGTTTTAGTGTGTTTTAATTGTTAGCTTTGAGGCCTACAATTTTCTGGTTAGTGTGTTTTAATTGTTAGCTTTGAGGCCTACAATTTTCTGTTTTAGTGTGTTTTAATTGTTAGCTTTGAGGCCTACAATTTTCTGTTTTAGTGTATTTTAATTGTTAGCTTTGAGGCCTACAATTTTCTGGTAAGTGTGTAGGCCATGCCCTTATATCCTCCTTTCGATATATATATAACAAATTTATCATTCAATATTATAAAACCAAAGCAATCATTTGACATTATCAGCAGGAATATAAAATTTCATCTAAACTTAACAAAGATAAAAAGAAAGTAAAACAAATGTACATGTTGTTTAATCATGTGACCCAGAAGACTTGAGATCAAAAAAAAGATAAACCTACATACAACATAAAAAAAACCCAACTAAATAGGCGTGAGCGAAGCTCCGAAAACAATTTCGGCTTGGACCGTTACGAAGCTTTGCCAATAAAAATATAAAGGATTAAAATACACATTTATAGTCAATTGATGACATTCTGGATTCTTATGTAGATTATAAAAATAGTGTGTTCATGACAAAAATGTATAGTGATTGAATTTCATGTTTCAATAATAGCTTAGAATGAAATATGATAAACATTTTGTAGATTATGTTTAGTGTCTCTAAAGCTATTTAAATATGAACAATGTTTTTTTCAATACAAAAAAAATAATAAAAAATATCCAAACTTTGATTCAGCTTTGGGGATATTCATACATTCGATTAGGCTTTGCTTCAGTAAAAAAAAAAGTGGACATTTCACAACAATAATATAAAATCTTTAAAATAAGGGATTATAAGATATACTGTTTTCATAGTTCTATTAGTTACTATTGAGCAAGGTCTATTATCTTAAGTCGGAGACTATTTGTTACAAGTTTTGGACTTTTGCATCTTTAAGTAGGCTGAGCCTCCATGCATGAAACAAAATTCAGAGCCAGTGAGAGCATCGAGTAAACAGCGCTGTCCAGAACGATAGTGGGCACGGCATAATGGCATGGGGGTTTCCGGCCGCGGAGTGTCACTGTAACAAACACATGTGGATAGTCTGGATAGGAATTAAGACACAATGCACAAAATGTAAGCCTACTTTTGCCATACTTAGCTTAAGTACCTAACGATACAGTAGAAATTTGGGTTTGGTCCACAGAATATCTGAGTTTTTCCTATTTATGTGTTAGCATTAATTTTAGAGATGTGATATGAAGAAAAGAAATGCCCTCTAAGTGTTAGGAAGTGCTCTATAGGGCGTATTTTGTACCCAGTCACATATGCAACATAAACATAGACATTGAATGTAAGAAAGACTTGGAAAGGGGAGGCAGTGGGGATGAAATGTGTGAGGAGCATGTTAGCTCTCACGAGGAGAAACAAATTTAGAAATGAAGTTATCCGGGAAAGGGTCGGATACAAGGAGTTTTATCTTAATTTTTTACAACTCTGGTAATTATTATAAATATCCAACCGAGCTTACCTGCGTGAAGAAGTTCTAGATGATGTGTGAGTGGAGGAAGGATGATAAACAGAGTTCCTCTCTCTTAAGAAACCTGCATGTTTGAATAATACTGCGGCACACTGAAATTACATTAAAACAATCATTAACACTTGTTTCAGCCAGTGGCTAGGTCAGTTTAGTATTTATTGAAGTGAGATAGGCCTATTTAACATGTACTTTCTTAGCCGACTGATTATATCAACACGTGAGAACTTCTATGAGCGAGAGCGAAAGGGCCCATCAATTTTGCCAGGAAAGGTATTTTCAAATACCTTCCAGTGTTCTTTTACGTGCCACAATTGACATGGTACCGACGGCTTTACTTTTCCTACGAAGGAAGTTGTCCCTCAAGAGAAAATTGTCAACCCTGGAGGGGTTTGAAACAACGAAAATCGGGCCCTGGAGAAAGCACTTTACCCCAAGACCACCGATGTTGACATCAGTTTATTAAAATACTTCCATTCTTTTTATTTCAACTGCATACTTTCTGTTATCTACTCCTCCCATCTCTTTCTTGGTCTCCCTTACGATCTTTTCCCTAAATGCTTCAGCTTCATCATTAACTTTTGGTATTTTCTTCCTTTCTATCCTCATTGCATGACGATATAATCTCAGCCTTGCTTCTTCTACTATCTCATGTGGTCCCTGTACCCTACTCTATTTCCCGACTAACTTAATTCCTATAACAATGTTCTAAAATAGTCCATCTCAACCACTTTTATTTACTTGCATATTGTTAGCAAACATTTTCAGCATTACATGTTTTTCTGTGTGTTCATAGTGTTTGAATTTTTTCAAATGTTTATTATACTTGCTAAATTTCATTGAAATTAAAGTTACTAGGATTTTTCGATCCCATTACATATTATTTTAAAATGGTTTGAAAGGAATTTTAATTTATCATCTGCTCCATACTGTGATCGAAACCTCTAAAACACCAAGCAAGGGCAATGTTAGGTGGAGAGGCAGGGGGGGCACGCCTCCCCCCTTCAAATAATCTGCTCGTATGGGATACTCTTAGTAGTGTGAAATAAATGTAAATTGCTACATTTATGAATTGGAAAATTCACATTTGTAGAAATGCATAAATCATTTATTCAGTTACCATAGAGTTATTTTTTAGCACTGCTTCTAACTACCCGTTCAAGTTATACACTTTTGTAATAATTACGCTGATGGGTTAAGGATGAGGAGGGTTGAATTTAGAGGTGTACCCATATTTGTGTGAAGAAATGAAAAAGCGGGAAAACACCTTCAGTACATCTGATCGGGATCATCGGCAGTCTAGTCTATTGCGAGAATAGCACCTTAGACCATGCAGCCACCGAAGAGTATCATACTGTATTAATCGCTATTCATTTGGTACAATATATATATGAGATTCAACTCAAAACAAGTTCATTCTGCCCCTCCCCCAACAAACCTCATCCCATCCATCACCACCCAATACCTTGTATATTCATAATACCATGACACATAACTAGACAATGGAAACAACTGTTTTAATTTTTTTTTATAATTTATTTCTACCTTTTTTTCCAAGCCATGTTTATGTTTGAGAAGTGGAGGGAGTAGTTGATCCTGTAAACCCCCCCACCCACTTTAATATGGCCCCCAAGGCTTTATTCATAAAAAGAAAAAAGTATTGCCCTCTTACACCCAACAAAATTATGGTAAGGAAAATAAAGTTATCTCACCTCATCTGATAAAAATGATGAGAAATCCTTTTCAGTCGTTTCTTGTATCTGAGACAAATAGTTAGCAACATTTGTGCTTGGTGGGATATTCCTTTTGCCAGATTTACCGCTATTGATCCACACTGAAAATAAAATGTAGGATGAAATTTCAGAGAAGTGCTACAAGAGTTACAAGAATGGATAGGGTTAGAAATGAAAGGGTGAGTGGAGGAGGAGCCAGTGCAGGACAGGATAAAGAAGGTATGACTAATGCGGTACCGTATAGTCATATGTGGAGAATAGGAGAGGGGGAAGAGGGTGGCGGCACTGCAGGAGGCCAAGAAGTAGATTAAATGGACAGATGGCTGAAGCGCGTGCAGAGAAGTATAAAGGGGAGAGAAGATTGGAGTATTGTGGAGGAGAGGTGGTGGGAAGAAAGGATACTTTGAAGAGGCTTATGTTCCAAATATATCCGGCCAGTGGCTGGAAACTCTTTGTGATAGGAAGCATAAGAAGAACAGTAAATGTTAGTTTCTAGAGTTACTAAAACAATTTAAATATATCAATATTGTAATGATTAGGTCATGTGATCTGCAGCTGTCACTTTTGATAAATATTATCAATACCTATAAAATAACACAAATAATATAGTAAAATGCTATCAATGTCGATCAAAAAGAAATATGTTTTAATTAGGAGGGATAGCCAGCACACTTACCTTGATGATACTGGAGTAGAAATTGTTTAGAGAGAACACTAAAAAACAAACAAATAGATTTGTAAGGACAAGCTTTCACTGTCACAGACAGCTTCATCAGGTCAAGAGAGTAGACAGTCTAGTGCTCTATTCCAAATAAAAAAATATGTTTGAATTTTCTTTACTGTTCTTCCAACCAAAATCAGGGTATAAATTTCAAATCCCAATAAATGAAGGTGTTGATATTTTAACAAACTGGCAATTCAGAGAACAAATCTTAATTTTACATACAAATCCTTAATAATAATAATAAAAAAACTTGAATTAGTTCTTAAGTTGTTATAGAAAATATATATTAGCTAAATGTATTTTATTTTCCATTCACACCATTTAAAATAAATTCCAATTCATAGCTTGAATTTTTTTTTTTCCGAATATTGAATCTTATATTTTCTCAGATCCTTTCACATCCTAATGGATTTGAGGCTTCAAAAGTCATTGCTCGTTAAAACTTAATTTAACTTAATTTATCTATTTAACAAAAACAAACTCTACACTCACACTGGTCTTTAAAAGAGTTCACTAGAGTATGAGTCTGGATTTGAGTGCCACCGCCAGTTGAAGAATGAGAGTTGGTTGATTCAGCTCTACTGTTATGACGAATATAAGCCTGGATAGCTGACAGAATCAATTGCTCTGGAACATATTTAAAAGTGATTAAAAAAAAAGTTTATAAAAATAAAGAAAACATTAAAGGTGTTTAAAGTTCACTTTTTTTTTTTAAATTCAGAGCGAACTCAAATCCAATATATATTAAATATTCTTGAAGCCAAATCGAAGTTTTAATATTTTTGGTTGGGTTTTTATAAGGCCGAAAAAATATTATTTTGTCCCTTTTATGCACTTGAATTATTTGGAAAATATTTTACTGCACAATTGTTTGTTTTAATCTGATAAATTATTATCATAACTTACAGTTCGATTACTTTGGATTTTTTCGGTATAGGTTATTTAAGAAAATCAATTTTTTTTAAATCGTTATATCCTCAGGAATTTTAAGAGCCCATATGGGCCCGGTACACATTTAAAAAATACCCTACAAGTAGCAGCTCTTATAAATCGGCTCACTTGAGCTTCTGTGAAAGAGACCTTAGGAACGCCAAAAGAGAGGAAATTTAAAAAACTGCATCAGCATTCACCTAGAGATAAAGATGGAGGGGAAGGGGAGTAGGGGGAGGGGAGTAGGGGGAGGGTAAAAAACTCTCTCTCACTACAGCTTACTATGGAGAAGACAAAATCCGGAATTTTGGTCTCACCAAAAACCCTGCTAGTTTCAACTTTCAATGATTAAATTTTAATTATTTATCAACTAAGATCATTCAAAAATATTCAATTAAACACAAATTAAATTATTCATAAAGAATTAAAGAATTTAAAGCTAGCTTCCTAAATTGTAAAGAGAGAATTACGCACATAAATTTTAAAAGAATGACAATTTTTGAGTGTGTATGAGCACATACCTATAAGTGAAGAGAATATTAGTACAGAGTAGGTAGATATATCCTGTATTCCATTCTTCAAAGTCAGAATCAAGCTGAGAATGACTGTCAGGAACAAGAAGGCCTTGCTGAGCTTAGAAGTGTGCATGAGTTTGGCGATAACCATACCCACAATCAGGTATATACCATGGAGAACAATTATGCATATAAGTTCAATCTGATCGGCTGAAATTTTCACAATGGATATTAGATGTTAGTTTTGTTTAAATTATGCAAAATGGCTATTTAACAAATTATGTAAACCATATTTCATTACTTCCATGACCTATACATAAATATCCATTATCAAAAAATGAAAAGGAAAGTTATTAATTATTCCTAATTTTGAGCAAAGTATAAAAAAAACTACTTGCATAATAAACTTGGATCAGAAAAAGTCCTGCCCTGAAAGTTAATTTTATGGCTTTTTAATGACTTTCGTGACCAAAATATAATTTTATGATTTTTCCCATGACTGAAAAATATTTTCACTAGCAACTAAGAATGATCACATTTGACAAGTGCTGAAGGTTAGTATTTTGATGTTCTAGTTGTTCTTCATTCACTTATTCGATGGCCATTGAAGTCAACAATGTTCAATGGAGATTATTAGTCATGTTGATATTTGTTTTAAAAGCTTTCACGGCTGGTGTTTGAATTAAAACCAATATTTTCGAGCTTGAGTCATGTCGAAGAAATTATAGCTTCTGACGTTTTGGCTATAATTACAACAGCCAAAACGTTGGAAGTAAATATTGCTTCAGCGGTGGCTGAAGCGCGAAAACAATAGTTTTAATCTAAGGATAACTATTGTTATAATTTATCTTTTTTAATGCATAGATAAATTTCACAGTAAGTATATCTATACTGGTGGATCCAAGGTGTTAAAATGATTGTTGCATTTGGTCACAATTAATGTCAGGATTTTGCATACCAGCTAGGTGCACTTGCTCTAAAAACCACCTTGGTTATTCCTACCACTTAAATTGAGTCGGTAATAACTGTTGGAGAAAGAAATATGCAACGCCCAGTCTTATTACAACTATTGTCAAAGTTTACAAAAAGTAGTATATAAAAGTAAGAAATGTTTTAAAAATAATGCAAGATTGATCAATGTTATTAGCTACAGATCTTAGCTTGATCTAAAGTACCTATATACTGGTACACGTTTCCGATCTTCAGTGAGCCCATTTTAATGAGTCAAGGTACTAGAAAGCTGACCCATTATTTTTTCTTAATAATTATTGATTCTAGTAAGTTATGGTAGACTTCAATATTCATAGGAAGAGCCTTTCATTAGATATAAACATATTTTTTGTGGACAAAATTGATAGTATATTACAACAGAAATTCTATTTTATAGGTATTGATTTTATATATATATATCAAAATTGACGGCTGTAGATCATGATTTGGCACGAATATGTGAAAGCAGATCTAGTAATTTTTCTATGTCAGATAAGGCAATTCCTATTAAAATTGGACTATACATTGATGTAGGAGATCACCACTAATTTTGTTAATTACTGATGAATTGACTCTTACCAGTTGCGTAGTTTGTAATCCATATCAGAGCGTTAAAATTATGGTTAAATTTATCCAAAGCTTCTTGAAGGAAGTAAATAGTCGTATTAAGTTTACGATTGATGTTAATAATGTCTTCATGACGAGAGACCAGCATATCATCTTTAGCACGGAATAATTTAATGTGGCTTGAAATTCCTTTCAAGATTGTGTGTAAGGAATTCTTTATTTCATCACAGTCTTTTAACAGTTCTTTGTGATTTCCTTTGTTATCAATGTGATATTCCTATCAAACAAAACAAGAACAGCATAAACTAACAAAGGTTTTTATAAAACATATGTTAATGTCAACATTTTCTTATTTTTAAGGAAC
This sequence comes from Timema podura, assembly GCA_033556935.1. Classification (NCBI taxonomy): domain Eukaryota; kingdom Metazoa; phylum Arthropoda; class Insecta; order Phasmatodea; family Timematidae; genus Timema; species Timema podura. The sequence goes on from JAVRXN010000014.1 coordinate 23,409,391, forward strand.
ACTAAATGAAAGTTTTAATTAGTAGTTTTTTTCATCATCATGTCTTAAAATAACTAAACATTCAGGTTGTACACATATATAATTACTCTCATGGACTGGGATAAGGAAGAAAGCATTTTAGATGTGGTCCACCCTCATTTGCATGGAACGAGAGTGGGAAAACATTTAGGAAAAACCGTGCCCTCAGTAGACACGACAGGGATTTGAACCCTATTCTCCCTATCATGAGCAGGCCGGTCCAATACAAGAGTGACACCTTAGACCATTCAGTCACTGAAGCGGATTAGTAATTTACTGTGTGGATTTAAGAGTGGTTTGTTAAATAAATTGTATTGGTTCACTTTGTAGCTCCATGCTATAGGATATTATTACCTATAAATTTACTATCATTAAGTTAATAGAGCTTAAAAAACTTAACGTCCCTAAGTAATAAATTATAATTTGTGTTTTGATCTGAAGGGGGGGAAAAAACAACGGTTATTTAGGATATTTTCAAATAAACTTGAGATTAAGTAAATAAGCCAAATTTAAACTGAAAATAATCTAAGTTCAAAGGAATTCCCATTTTTCCATGCAGCTCAGATTTAAGAAAAGAGCTATAAAATTTCACTTTTCATCAATGTGATGCCATGTAACTTATGTTTAAAACAGAATGATTTAAGATTGATGAGGAAATACATCTTCTGTCGCTTCACAGCCCCTGTTTAAGGGATAATAAGACATGTTTGAATCAACGTGATTAAATCTTCATTTCCTTCTGTTCATTGGTCCAAAGACCTACTAACTTAAGCTCTTTATAGTTTGCAAAATTCCCTGTGTTTTCTGGTTTTCCATGCCTGTGCAACCCTGAATTTAATCTTGTCTCATTGATATATATTTTTTTAATTTGTATTATAATTCAGAAATTATTTTAATAAATAAAAATTGTCAGCTTCTCTTGACAGAAAAGATAAAAATTACAAAAACATAATCTTAAGTATATAAATAACTATTGTGTACATTATTACCAATTAATTTGGCAATGTCAATTATAAATAATTAATTATCAATCACAGATGAGCTTTATGGTTTTGTAGCAACGGCTCTACAACTCTTGTCTACCATATACTTTCCTTCAAATACTTGCCAAAACTTATTTAAATTTTTTTTTCCATACTAAAATTTCTAATGTACTTAATGATTATTTTTTTAAATTAAAAAATCAATGTGTTTATTAGCACATACTACCTTTGAAAAATTAAAAATAATATAGATCAAATGATCAGAACTACGTCTTGGCAACAATGATTAGGGTCAACCTAACCATATCTTTCTTTTGACTTCCATCAACCAAAATAACATATATTATGTTTTTAAATAAAACTCAGTCATATGGTACAACTTAAGGATATAAACATGTGCATTTGCTACAAGTGACTTAATCCTTTTAGTGCCATGATCTGATTGGCTCCGCCTACTACGGTTAAAAGTGCCAAAGCCAATAAGGTCGGCTCTCTAGATTTGCGCTAGTTCTCGCTTTACCTGATAGTGTAGTAGTGTCGTATATCACTGGAAAGAGAACATTTCCCTCTATTATTTTATATAAGGCTGGCAACAAAAATCAACCGTAAATATATGTTATTGGAACAGGGAGTTTAGTACATTTACAATGGTGGCCGGTCACGTACTCAAAGTGCTAACCACAACGCAGTTTTACATACGAGCTGCATGAAAATCATAATTGTGACTACCATTCATACAGATGTAAATAGGTTTGTTAACAGTTTTCAAATGTACGGGTTCAATTAATCTGAGTTTAGAAAAAATATACTATTTTGATTTTCATGTTATATCATGTGAATGAAAAGATTTTTTTACCAATGTAGGTAAATAACTTTCTAAATGTATATATTATATGTAAAAAATATATATAAAATTATTTATTATAAAAGGTTTTTTGAAAAACACATTCATTATGTGTAGGGCTAAATATTTATTCATGAGGTAAGCAATAGAATAAATCTTGCTGTAAGGTAAGCAATAACGGTCCAAAAATATCTAATGTAGGATATCAAATAAAAATTCCTGTAATTCCTATTTATAATCATATATATTCAAAACTTTATTTTATTGTATGAAACTAAATGCACTAAAGTAAAATAATAATAATGAAATGTTTATATATTTTATTAAATATGTTAATTGGCCTTAGTTTTGAAAAAAAGTTTAAAATTTTTTTAAATCAAATAATTTTAATTAAATTGTATTAATTTATTATTATTAAGGAACATTACATGCAGATTAAAATGATAGAAAAATCAAAATAATTGCTTCAATATAAAGGTTTGGCGAATTTTCTTGCAACCCCTTACTAAAATGAGAAAATAGCTGTAGCGTTCTTTGCACCCAAAACCCAATAAGCCTCTGGCACTCTAAGCACATGAATTCTGAAACAACCATGGCACTAAGGGGGTTAAGAAAAAGCACACCAGCTGCTAGTGTATTCAAATTATCATAACTATTTTATTACAGAATTCATTAACCACACAAACTTTCATTTTATTTGCTTTAGGGAATTTTTCCCAATTTTTTCAAATAAAGTGGTTTTAAAGCTCTAATACTGTTTATTGGTGGTCCAGAACCATTTATAATTTATAGGATTAACTCAACAACCAGGCCTCAGACCAGTAATTTATCACTTAATGTTTACTGTCCTCAATGTTTAAATGGATCATAAGAAAGAATGTTAACATTTAACTTTACTATTTGTATTTTCTATTGTTATATTAAAGCCCTATTTATATTTTCTTATATTTGAATAATTTTTTCCAAAATTCGGATTCAAAGGTAAATTAGAGATCTAGATTAGTAAATTAGTGCATTTGACCCACTTCTAGTATTTAACATTTAAGCTTTACTTTAACACCAAAATGAACAAAACATATTTAGAAATAATGAAATATGAATATTTTAAGCAATCACAACACAAATCATAGCAACTCTTTTTAGCAAGAAACACTTTTTTCCCCCAAAATGACACCATACACATTTAAGCACAGGGGAAAAAAAGTATCTTAGCTCTAACTTGTTTATAGGCCTCTACCTATAGAGGAACAAAATATAAAGACACTTTTAGATGTAAGGGCACATGGCTAATTAGGTGATGTGAAATGAGTGTACCTTTCCACATTTGTCCTTAGTGTGGTGTATAAATAAATTGACTACAGTAAACCCTCGATTGTATGGACTTTGCGATTTAGGGGCAGTGGTTGACAAGTCTGTAAAATGCGGGGATTTGTGGCCAGGTAAGGGCATGACTCACCTTCCCTTTGTCACCGACTATTGCACATCAATCAAAACCAGTTTTTATCCTGTCTCAGATGTGTGTGAAAATACTTTTAAGCTTTGTTTTATTTAAACTTTGAAGAAAACTAAATTCAAAGACTGTTTTAAAAGTGTATAATCTTACTTCTTTGTAATGAAAAAGCATTGTCATTAAATGTGAGAAAATATTTTTTATACTTTTATTTTCCAAATGGATTTTATGGACTTCTGATTTTACAGACAGCCTACCCCCCCCCCCCCCCCCCCGGTAAGTCAATAGCCTAAAATTGAGAGTCTACTGTACATGAAAAGAAACTCACTTGAATCAAAGATCTCATTGCGACCAGCTGATCGCGAGTGGCTGTAATCAGTTTGTTGATAGTCATCTCCATTTTGACAGAATCACACACGGACAGAGCTCGCATTTTTACTAATGCATATGTGTTTCGTGTTATTGGGTCCATCAAATGTGTACACTCTTCCAAAGACTGGCACAAAGTAAAATACAATAATTATTTATATAACTGCTCAAATTCAATATTTAATCATTATATTTTCTTAATGTTTATTCATATATATACTTGAACATTCATTGTGCTGCTGGTGAAAAACATGCTTATGGTTAATTTAGGCTAGTGTTTCTCAAACTCCCTCCAGTCACATACCCCTTTAGGGCCAGGGCCTAACCAACAGACATATCCCCTTTCATTTCATCATAATAAAAATACATTTCAAAACAAATATTTGCCATCTTGTAAACAGTATTTCTAAATTTTAATATGAATGTATAAGTGTTTGTCCCAAAGTTTATCTAACATTTTTGCGACAGATTAAATAATACCATGTTAGAGGGGGAAAAAAATGGCTTGTAAAAGTCTCGTCAAAATACATGCTAATTTGTTTCGCAGACTCACTATTATTAAGAACTACTTATTTAATGACTAATAAAAAACAGAACGGTTTATTGCATATCCCCTTAAACCCGTCCTGTGTCCTAGGGGTACATATACTACAATTTGATAAACACTGACTGAAGGCCGATTCACACAGAACGCTAAGCTAAGCTGTGCTAAGACTTTGTCAGTTTGGTTTTACACTCATTGCTAAGATAAGCAATGACCCCTCTTTTGCCTCCCGAATTCAGTGTTGTTTCTTTCTGGTTTGCTCCAGTTTTAGTTGAGGCGTTCTCCAAAATGTCTTGTTTGAGCTCAGATGATAGTACTGAGGAAGAGGAGCTGCTGCTGTTAGCAGCTGTATTAAAAGATGAAGAAAATTTAGGAGGTAGAGGATTAACTTTTTCAATTAACGTTTTCAATTTAACATAAAAATATTTATTAAATATAAAATCTAAATAGAACATTAGGTACTTAAATACACGTGAAACAAACTGAAAACAAATCTTTTAACACTTATTTGGTTATTTTCACCAAACCCGCACTGCATCTGTTCAACACCGAGTTCAAGCTGTGTTATGCGCAGTAAGATGGCTCAAGATGGGAGATCGAAAAATTGCCTGGTCAGCAATCAGAAAAAACCTAGCGCAACATAGCTTAGCATTTTGCGCGTACCAAATTTAGGATCTCACACCAGAGATTTATAGTGTTAAATCTAGGAATGCTGGTGCCTTTTAATTAGGCTTTAAGTGAAAATGTTTCACGAACCATATCATCCGTACAGGGAAACTGTTGACGTCCTTCAATAGCAGATTGGCAATTAAGTAGATTGACGCTCATCTTGGATATTTCTTCTTCCGACATCAATGAACAAGAACTCAGCAACTTCGACCCAAACTGAAGTTTAATAAAAGTAAAAAAAAAAAAGTTACACCAAATATTTTGAAACTGTTAACATGTAGGCCTATATGAATAAATTCGTAAAAGGACAACTTCTCCTGCTTTAAAGTTCATTCATTGAAAATCACAATTTCATTTACTTTCCAATGCTAAAAACAATAAATTAAAAATGATTATTTTAACAACAAAACACACTTATAAAAGTTCTAAATGGAATCTTAAGGCTTTGGGACTACAAAATTGGTAAAATATTCTTACAGAATTTTTTTTCTTTCTATTTTGGGGTTGAAAATTAATCTGATGAGAAAATAATTTAGTTTCTAGTTTAATATTCATATTAGATTAGTGTTTAAAAAATAAAGTAATACTTTTTTTAAACTATATAAATCTCTATTGGGGTATTTTTTGTGGTCAACATTGATAACATAATTAATATTAAAATAGCCCGCTTCGGTGGTAGCATGGTCCAAGACGTCCCTCTCGTAGCAGACTAGATTGCTGATAACAGGAAGATCAGGATTTGAATCATGAAATAGTTTTCCACTTTCCCTCCATACAAATGTGGATACACTTCCTTTAGATTTAACCTTCCTCATCCCTAGCACATTAAAGTAATTAATAGGCCTAGTATAAGTGTATAACCCAAATGGGTGTAAAGACTTGATGCTAAGAATTTTTTTTTATTTTATTTAGCACCGCGTCTTACTACCCGTTCGGGTTATACGCTTAAGTACTAATTACGCTAATGGATTAGGAATTGGGAGGGTTGAATTTAGAGGAAATGAACCCGCATTTGCATGGAGGAAGAGTGGAAAACCATTTAGGAAAAACCACCCCCAGTTCACCCGACCGAGATTCGAGCCTTGATCTCCCCGTCCTCGGCGGTCGAGCTCAACACGACTGGCGCGTTAGCCAAGTACGCCACCGAGGCGGGTAAAAAATAATTAAAATAATTTGATACCTATATGCCCTTTGAATATGTGAACGTACCCTACCTTAGTTTTAGTAGCTCAATTTATTTAACAAACTGTTCTTTAAATTTTTTTACTATAAAATCCCTCCTACAGCAGTTTAATTTTTACTAAAAAAAATTATAAGTCTTTAAAAAAGAGCAATCTCTTTAGAGTAGTTCCTTATTTTAACCTAGGCATGTCCAGACTTCCCAACTGAGGGCCGCATAAGTTATTGGGGGCTGGCCAGGGGACATGCATGATTTATAATACCTAATGTCTAAATATAGTACTAACACCCATATCCATATATTACACAAGTAACATTGGCCCTGTTTATGATTAGGGAAAATACATGGAAGTTAGTGAGTCTTTACATTAGGTACAATACAGGAGCCTTTTATGCAATTTGAAGTACCTAAAATGTATTTACATTAGCTAGGCCTACATGCCCCTTTGAAATATTATTTCTGCAATGTCAGGTATTTAAATTTGAGCTGGCAGGAAGCACAGAAGATATTTGGGACCTTCAAGTGGCACGTGGGCTGAACATGTTTGTTTTAACTTTTATCTCACCTCTTATGACTTTAAATAACAAGACTTCTTTCTCATTTCTTTGTAAGAAGTTCTACTGTAGTTGCCATTCATGATAAGAGGAACCAAACTTTCTTGGTAAACTTTCTTTGGATTAAATAATACTTTTCCTAAACACATCATGAGCTTGCGGGCTAAATTTTAAGATCTAGTCAGGTGACGGTAGGTCGGGGTTCGAACCTTGAGTGGTTGTTTTCAAGTAGTTTTTTTTTCATTCTTTCTCGCAAATGGGGGTATATTTCATATAAATTATACTTTTCCCTTACCGTCCGAAAATAAATAGGCTATATAGCGTAGCTAAATCTTTTCTTGTACACGTTATTTTGAGGAATAGGCCTAAGTGTCATGTTTTTATTTTTACTTACCCTGTGTCGACAGATATTTAGATCAATTATTTTCCCAACGAGAAGATTTAGTTGTTCAATTTGATTAGAAGTGCAAAACTCGTTGACGTGAAGAGCGTTCACAGATTCCAAAAAAGTTACACATAAAATTTGTATGATTATGAAACCGGCGGGTTTTAGTTTCATACTCATTTCGGTAAATTAAATACGTAAAATAGAGATACTTAGTGATAAACAATCAGACCATTAATATAAACCGTAAATACAACATAATTTACTAACAATATTGATTTTAAATATGTGTAATGTGATAATATTGGAACTTAAAAGTATTAACTACAGTAAGAAACGTTCTGAAAACGGTTGAAATGTAATTCAATTCAAATATAATAACTTTGTCAACGCTACCACCCTAACGGAAATGTTATTGAGTTAAGAAAAAGAGTAAGTAACGCAAAGACAGTACTTGTCAAGCAGCACTTTTAGCGGTTTAATTCACAACTAAATTGATTAATTTATTATAAAAAAAATAGTATTTAATTCATTGATTAATATTCGTCAAAATTAATAATAATTTTAAATAAATATGTATTATTTACCTTGACTTTAAAATCAATTCTAAACCTTTTCATGATAATATATTTAATTCGGATTCAAAACATTTGTATTATAAAATTATTGTTAGTTTCAAATTGAAACCTTTTCATTAGGTTGAGATAAATAAATCCCGATTTTGGTTGAGAGAACAGTAGAGAAAATTCAACCATATTTCTTTATGGCCAACATTGACAACATTTTTTTATACTATTTGTGTTATTTTATGTTTTGATAATATCCAATAAAAGTGACAGCTGCCGATAGCCTAACTTTATATATGAATATATCAAAACTATCTTAGTAGCTTTCATAACTAACTTCTACTGTTCTTCCTACCAAAATCATACTATAGGAACCGTGCGTTGATGTATTTGGCACTAGTAGCGCTATAAATGTGCAGCTCCATAGTGACGGTCAACGTTGGAACACAATTCACATATCAAATTATGTGTTAATTGATGCTATAAATTTTTTAATTAATTTTATATTAATTTTGATACAATGGATCAAATAAAAAGTTTCAGAGTAGGGAATAAGAGTTGTTTTATAGTTGTATGTTAAAATCAATACCAAAACACTACAAGATACATATAAATTTAAACTTTTCTTGGTAGACTATGTGAGGAAGTAAAACGAAACAAGTGGATTCAAGCTGTCAATAGAAAGAAATAAGTATTATTATTCAAATATATTTAGTTCTGAATCGTTCTCAATTACGAGAAAATCCAAGAACTATAATAAGAAACCAGTCAATTTCAAAAGTTTGTTTTATTTGTATATTAAATTAAACTCGGCAGACAATCTTTGTAGTATTCTATTAGAGGAATCACTTACAGCTTAAACAACACGTTTTTGACTAAATAATGATGAGTTAATCCCACTTTTGTTATTGCTTATTCGTAAATCGTTGTATATAATGAGAATAGCTAGAAATAATAACATTAGCCTCCATTTCCCATTCCACATAAATATAGCGCCTTGCTATTTGTAACATGATGGTGCAGTAAGATTTTGTGGTTACCGTACGATATAGTATCAATTCTAACTTGACCTAACCTTTCACGTGTTAATAAATACAAAATTCGATCAACTTATATTTTAAGAATAATTTTGTTGGAAAGAATTGACGTGAATGGCCTAGTAGGATACGACTCCAAAGGACAATTTGGTGAATTTTCAAAGAATTTATTATTTCGGCCTGGAATGTTTTGACAATATTTCTTTCGGTACTATCGTAATTCCACATCTTAAGGTGTGTATTTGAATGCTATAAATCATAAAATCTATCATAATTTGGAAGAGAAAAAAAAAAAGAATCCCGACGTGTTTCCATACTAGCCACGACAGTTTTTCTTACACATATCAAATAATAATTTTATTTAACACCATTATTGCACTCACAAGGATACATAGAATCAAATAATACCTAGGATACTAAAATTAGAGTATTTTAAAAACGCTTTAATTTGTGCAATTTATTTAAACTTAGCTTATATCAAACATCATATTATAGAAGTTGAATTTTTATCCTGAAGTTCGGTCATATCAATAATTTGGCTCGCTTTAAATAAAGCTAAATCCTTTCTAAAAGATTACTTGGAGCTTTAGCCAGGATTAACCTTCTGGGAACCATATTTAGTAATTATTATTTTTTCCATTATTGCTGGGATAATTCACGTGAACTATATCAACGACATGGATTTGTTTCACTTTTGAGTTTCAAAATTTATCCACATGGGCGCCTCAAGCGTTTTACTAGCGCCCCTATAGTCTAAACACGGTATTTGTTAACTAGCAGACAAACCCGATGTTGGAGTTCCACGCGGGCGTGACCACAGTTCAACTCCATGTGACCTGCCTTCTAGCGCCAAAGACTTCGGCCCCAGAGTTCTAGAGCGCGCGGTGACGTCAGAGTAACATTATACTCACATATTTGTGTTATTAGATCCTCCCATCTCTTCTTATTATTATTCCTACATACTTCATCTCCATCATTCTATTTGATATTTTCCTTTTTTATCTTCATTGCATAGCTTCCCTTCAACCTTGCTTACTCTACTGTCTGTCTACTTGCCCTGACAAAATTTAAAATCCCTTTTCTCCTCGTGACAGATAGCATTCTTCTCCCAAACTTAATTCCCATAGTCTCCACTTTGTTTTTCTTACACCCAATGTTCATATCTTTTTGTGCGTATGTGACCCTCTTCCTAATATATTCTTTCTAATCCCATCCTTCGCCTCAATCATATCTCCTAGATATTTTGCATTCTGTATATCATTATCAATTCTACGTCATGCAACTTTATAGCTTTACTCGACCTTATTCTCCCCTTTGTTGTTACCCACTTCACTCTTTGGCATAATAAATTTAATTCCACTCTCTTTCTCTTCCTTCTCCACCCATCCTATGAAGTTATCAGCAGACACCATGTGTCTCATTCTTTCTTCTCTGAGTTTCCTTACCGCTTTATCCATGACCATTTCCAGCTGATCCTCTATCCACATTCCATGCATTTTCTTTCAGTATCTTCTCATATATTTTCATAGTGACACACCAACATTATTCCCCTATAATTCGTGCACCTCTTCCTAGCTCATCTTAAAAATCAGTACTACAGTTCTCTTCCTCCAGTCTCTCGGTATCCTATTCTCCTTCCATATCACTCTCAGCATCCTGTATAAATGTTTTTATTTCCAGTTTAGTTCATTCACACCAGGTGCTTTTTCACTTTCAGTTTCATTCATGTGAGACCTACTTCATACTCTAGGTTTCTGCTAATACATGTTACAAATTTAACCATTTTTTCCCCCACAGCACATCTAAATACCCATCTATTATCGATTCATCCTAAGCTGAGACCTGAAGTAAACGAACATTTCTATATCACTACACGAAGGACCTACATGATTGGTGGAAAACTAGTGCAATATTTTAAACAGACATGACCATGTGTAGTCAGTACCATAGCAAAGTAAATCACTACGAATTTTTGTATTTTTTAACGCTTTTAAATTTCCTGTCTTATGTTTAACAAAACTCGGGCCAGACTCGGCAAACACCATAAATAGACGGGAATCACTCAACACTCACACCTGTCGCTTTAACACTGTCGACTGACCGTTGCTAACTTGACGTTAACATGCGATAAGGATCATGGGGTTCCTCAATGCTGAGTCAGGAGTCTGTTGATATTCGAATAGTGCTCTCAAAGCTTTAAGTATTATTTCAAAATCAAATGAAGGGATGATTTTAGTTATGATAATTTTCTAATGTTGTATTATAAAAGAAGTTTAATACAAAATTTAAAAGGGTCTATTTAGTGAAATGATACCATTGAAAGTTCGTTCAGTAGCAAATTAGAGCATAGACTTCCACGTGGCTTTGTTTACATAAAGTCTCAGCTTAGGATGAATCAATAATAGTTATATTATGTATATTTACTCAAATTAAGAATGAGGAACATTAATTTATACGAAATTAGCGCTCCCTGGTGCAAATTTCAGTTGAAACTGGTTATATTGTCGACTGTATAATTTAATCAGCTTTGGAATTTGCAACATTGTTGCTGCACTCTTGTAAAACATCGTAATTTTTGATGTCTGGAAAAAACAAGGACAATTATTAAAAAAACTGTATTATTTGTGAATTTGGAATGTTTAATTTCAAACTACGATTTTGCATGGAACAAAAAATCTGAAAACTTGCCCTTTAAAGTGCAAAATTAAGTCATTCAAAATTGTGATAAACCATAAATGGTAGGCTAAGCAAAGCTATGGCATAGGGAATAAAAAACTGAAATAAAGTCCATAACAGAGAGTTAAAATCGGCATTTTTTTTTGTTCATCAAAATTTCTTTTATCAAAACATACTTTAAAAATATTATTTTTTGATGATTGATAAAATTTTGTTGTGTCCTGTACTCCTGGAATAAACAATTCATGACCCAAATGACATACTTGGCCGATGATCGGTTTACACCAAAACATTTTTGATAAACTTTCAATAACTTACTAAAAATGTTATTTTATTTTGAGATGATAAGCAAAGATTTGGATTCAAGATTGAAAATCACGGTGTCGCGCATGCTAATTTGTCCAACCACCTGAGATTTCATATTCTGAAAATTGACACCTGGACAAGGGAATCGAACCCAGGACCTTTGGCTTAGTACGCCAATGCTCTAACCACCGAGCTATCCAGTAATTGTCCCGTGCCTAGGGTCATTCTTCACTCCTACTATAAGTCAGAGTCTATGCTGGACGTGTGGAAATCGTCGGCTACAAATAAGATTTTGTTTGAATCTGAGTAAGTTTCATGTTTATTTGTCCTAATGTGACATGAAATCAATAAAAGTAAAAATGATTTTGTGTTCACTATAAATCTGTTCTCAAGTAATGTCATTAAAAAAAGAAAGAAAGTAAGTGTAATTCACTAATTAAACATTACTTCTTCATCGATGTAGTCAATTAAATTTACAAATAACTTTTGTATCACATTTACTCCCCAAATTACACACTATTTATTACAAAATACAAACAAAAACAAATTAAGGGCACCAGTTTTTACAGAATAGAATATTACAAATTCGTGCACTCAATAATTTTGAACGCAAAAGAAAGCTTACACTAAAATTATATCCTAATTAAGCCAAAAATAAAAAGGGATCCAGCTTACATGATTATTAACATTTGAATAATCTGTAAATCTGTATTGAATCATTCTAAAGACTGGGATTATGTACAATTATAAATATTCTCTGAATAATGTTTCAAATACATTACATTCTTTTGAAATCACAGTTAGTAAGGGGCCGTCCTTAAATTATGTAAGACCCCCCCCCCTCCTCTTCATTTTAGACACTCGCTCTTACCATTTACCCCATGTAAGGGATACAAGGGAGCGTAAGATTTACCATCACTCCTCAGATTCATCTTTTGTTATTTTTTTTACGACTTGGCAAATTAGATAATTATTATGTTTATGCATAGAATTGGTTATACAGAAAGTGATATAAAATTTGAGAACACTTTATTTGCAGTAAAATTAGATGCAACACCTCATAGGTAAATGAAATATAATTTATATATATTTTTTAGATCTAATCTTACCATGAACATTGATAAAAATCTTATGTAAGATGGATTCTAACCCCTCTCCCATCCAAACCCTTAGATAATTTAAGGACGCCCTAACATTTTAAACACCAGTATTTAGTTATGCAAATGAATGTGATTATGTACACTAGCAAATAGTTGGTGAATGATGTTTCAAACACATCACATTGTTTTTGAAATCACAGTTGTGGTAAATTAACAATGGTATTTAAAGTCATAAATATATCAAAAATAAAATCACCTTCCTGATGTATACAGTCATTCATCAACAATTTTAATAATTAAATAGATTCAAAGTCATACTTCAAAATCAAAATTCATAAACTATTGTAGACAATAAAGAAATTTGTTTATTTAAAACCAAAGAACACTAAAAAACCTATTTACCGGACTTTCTTTTCGACTTAAAATTCGGGCAAACTACTGATTCTCCAATGGCTTCGAGAGTGATTGAACCGCAACAAAACAGAACTTCACATCTTATTCCTCATTCTGTAAATAAATGTGTTATTTCCAATACATTCTGCTCATGTCCATTTTTTTTTTACACCCACAACAGTAAGCAATTCCCCTAGTTTTGGATTAATCTGGGAATCACATCAAATTCTAATAACTTGTTATGAGTTTAATATGTTATTTCAGTAGATTTACTCTATTAACAAATTACTATTTTAGATGCTTGTTTTTGTATAAATTGTGATCGTTTAAAAAAAAATTCTTTAAGTTCCATACTCTGTAAACTATATATCCTCACTACCTATTTTTAATTATGTGTGCACACTTAATAATCTATCAACAGGAAAATAAAATACTTTTTAAAATAAAATTTGTTGAAATAAAACCATTTCAGCCAATTCTGTAAACACAATTCACATTTTTGGTTTAATATTTTTAGATAATATATTGATAACCTGGGTTTATTAGTCTTATAGGAATTGCTACTTAAGGTAGATAAATTAAAATTCATTTATGTTTAAAATGTGGTGACTATTTCAAACTTACTAATCAGGACTAATACAGAGGAATATGTTTCTATAGAGTTTATTTCTTATGGATTACGAACTATATACCTTATGGATACAGCTTTATAGTATAAATTGAAGGGGATCAATAGTAAAAATAAAATAAATTCATACAATGAATAATAGTAATAGTAGTTTTCATCAGATTTGTAAATTGTAGGGTTATCCCAATTAACAATGCCCATACTAAAACGTTGAAAGGTTAAAATAATAAGCTGTAGTAGCTTTAGTATTGTTAAAACCGAGAACGTTGGTTTGATAAGCTGCACATTTACTTTAACAGTTTGCTTAAAAAAAGGCCTAAGAACCACATTAGGCTAATTTTGGTCAGATCCAATATTATATATACACATAAAAAAGTAAAACTTATTTCAGCAGAATCATATTGGTATTAACAAAGAAAAAATTTAATATGGCATATGTAAATTTACTACAAAATCTGAGCAATGACAGTAAAAAAAAAAGTTTCCCAGCAGAGAAATTAAATATCACACACTTTGCTCTATTTGAGATAAAACTAAAACATTATGTTGATAAAAAAGAAAAAAACAACAACTATCAAGTGCAAATTTAATGAAGAAAGCCCATCTAGGGATAGAGGAAAAATGTGGGCATGATTTAATACACAGAGGTGATATTTCATATCTCGAGATGTCACCTTCTGTGCATTGGATTCTTCCTACATATTTCCTCTTTCCTTAAGTAGGCTATTTTCATTAAATTGACATTTATTAGTTTGATTTTCCTTTTTTCTTAATTTCTTTATTAATTTCCACGAGTATAAAATCTTCTAGCCACTAGGCTATTTCATTGTTATACAAAACATTATATTTAAAATTTATGTACAAAAAAAAAAGCTACATTCATCGACATAAATTCCCCTTTCCTCCATCGTTCAATAAAGAAAAAATGGCACCAAATGGCTAGATTCAACCCAAATTTAAAGGATAGAAGGGCAACAACAAAACAAATCAGTTATTTTCAGGCCTTTCTTGAGTAGAAGGGATTAGGGTATATAATATTGACTGGACTATGGCTAGAGGTTGATAATTTATACTCGGATTGTGTGACTGGTAGTTCAAACTGTGTCTTGATTAAATTAGAAATGGACTGATACAGATCCCCCTGAATGGTCATGATGCATGAATAGTTTGCCCTTAAAGTGATGTACAGGGCATACTATGTACCCGTTGTCCCACATCTAGCAAAACATGGACAATGAATACAAAAGAGACTAGGAAAGTGGAGGCTATGGGAATTAAGTTTGTGAGGAGCATTTTAGCTGTCACGAGGAGAAAGAGGATTAGGAATTAATTATTATTATTATTATTAGCACCGCGTCTTACTACCCGTTCGGGTTATACGCACTTACGCTAATGTGCAATGGTAGGGTGATTGTGAGATGAAATGGAGGACCTACAGTTTAACGTGGAATCCGAACCACGGTGGAGGCCTGGCATTCCTCACATTCACAAGTTGTGATTAATACACATCTTGTCAGAGGTGAAGGAAGGGTTTGGCATTCAGTAGGAATTAATTGATCTGGGAAAGAGTTAGGGGTACATGGAGTACATTCGATAGTAGAGGAAGCAAGACTGAGATGGTATGAGCATGTAATGAGGATGCCAAGAAAGAGATGGGAGGAGCAAATGACAGAAAGTGTGCCAGTGAGAGGAGAAGAATGAAATCAATTAAAGAGTGGTGGATAGAGGAAGATGGAGGAATTTTACTAAACCGACCCAGCTGGAAACAGTTGATGATGCTAGCTAGCATTGGCAGACAGTCAGAGCTGGGAGAATAGATTCCACTTATTGTGGGGAAAGATCAGAATAGACAAAGTGGCAACTTGTGCCTGTCACACTAATGGTTATTTCTCTGAAAAAGGAGTAGAGTAGAAGGGGGGAGGCTAAGGCATAAAGTTGTGGTGGTGAAACAACCAACAAGTGAGTCAGAGAAATATATAGCACAGATTTGAAGTTCAAGGCTTTGTGTGTGCGTAACAATTTAAAAATTAATGGTACAGAGCACCACACAGACTTTCTAGATCCTTTACCTAAAATTGAAGACAAGCGATTGTTAAAACGCATAACGAAATAATAGAAAATGGTGCAGAAATATAAAGAACATACATGAAATAGTGTTCACCAAAGAGCATAACAATCAATTATTCTAGACATCTGCAATACAGATTTTTTTAGTTTTAATCAAAGCAAATGTTATTCGGGAATTTCAAATAAGTATCAAATTGATTCATATCCTAGTTATATGCTAACATTATTATATTTAGTAAAAAGAGTTTGTACTATGGCAAACATAAGATTAGTTTTGGACTCTAGTTTCAATTAAATATATTTAATTATAAGTTAATCAATATGTTCATACAGTTCACCAAGGTATAAGTAAAGAGTATAAAATTATTATACAAGCGTATAAGTTTTTCAGTCCTCAAAGTTAAAACATTTGTTATGTATTATAGGCTATGGGAAGGTGTTATAATGGCTGTTAGTGGGAAAAAAGTGTGGCTTATTTTCTTGTCAATATGGTAACAATTAATAAGCATTCACAAGAATTCTTATTAAAAGTTTACTAACATAATTTAGGCACATAGTGATATTTGCAACCTCACCGATTTTTAACTAGTATGGTTTGATTAAAGATATCAAATCTAATAATACAAAATTCAAATCATTATTAAAGATATCAAATCCAATAATACAAAATTCAAATCAATATTATTAAAGATATCAAATCCAATAATACAAAATTCAAATCAATATTATCAAAGATTTGCAGACGCCTAAACAAAGTCACTATTTTCAAAACCTCAAAAACCTCATGTTAAGTACCCTTTAAGTCAGTTTTTAGGAAAAATGAGATGCCCAGGTACAAATTTTAATCCAAGTTGTGATTTATATTTTCAACCTTAAGTAAACCACCCTTAATTTTAAGGTTGGATAGCCAAGTTTCAAAACCCCTTTAGGGAACCTTAAGAAAACTCTAAATACCAATTTTTAGTCCAAATAGTTAAATAATTTCAGTTCTAGGCTGAGACAGACAGCATCGTAAAAATATGAATGTGTGTCGTTATAGCATATTATTTTTGTAACATTGTAAATATAGTAAGTGATCATGATTTGCCCAGCCCCGAGTTAAATGTATCTTTAAGATAGAATATAAGCTCAACACAGAATCTAATAAACTGAAGAGTAAACACATGTCTCCAACTTTGGAGAAATAACATGCCACTTCTGTGATACACTTTAAGATTTGGTCAGATAAAGAAAGTTGCATGTGGGTATAATCTAAGTACACATAAACACTTTTAAAATTCACTCTAGATCAAAATAAAAACATAGGACCTTAAAAACTGGGGTAATCTTGATTTTAAGTAAATAAGTGTAGAAATTTTGCTCTACCTTTGATTCGCTTTCAAAATATTGAAACATTTGAGTTCAAAGTTCAAACAGTATTTTTTATAGCATGGCACAATTTTTAGAATAAGAACAATTTTAACAAATGTAGCTCAATCAAAAGACAAGAGTAGAGTTATAGTTTTTCGGGTAAATTTGTACACCTTGTATTTTATTTCAAAACATACACAAACAAAAATAACCATTGTAATTCTTTAATTTTCTGACTTGAATAAAGGCAAGTCAACTTTGCAAAGTGTAAAGATGTTACTAAATGGTTTGTTAAAAAAGTGCCATACTTTACATTAAATTACCGTATTTACCTGAATATAAGACGAGGCTTATTTTCAGTTTTTGACCTCAAAAAGTCGGGGGTCGTCTTATATTCGCGCATGAAGAAAAATGTTGGTGTAAGGTCAACATTTTTATGTTATATAATACTAAAACGTATTCCGTATTCTTTCCAAGACTTTGATTTTCAAATTTAATTTATTTTCATTGCATAAAGGCCAAGGTCAAAGTAAGTTAAAGTCAATGGATGAAATATTGACTACTCTAAAAATTTATCAAAAGTTTTCCCCCTAATTTCAAGTTCTCAAAATAGGTATCGTCTTATTTTCGAGTCGTCTTATATTCGGGTAAATACGGTATTGATTTCCAAAACACCCTTTCTGAAATGGTTGCTCTTTTATCAAAATCTAAAAAGCATATTTAATTCTATTTTAATCAATATAATAAAATTAAGGAAGACAATTACTTTTACTAAAAATAAAAAACTCTCTAAAAACTGTATAAGCAAAGATTAAAGCTGATGAAAAAAGAAGGTTATTAAAAATATAAGTTTATCACATAAACAGACTAATTTTATATCGATTTAAATTAGGAGGGATAGCCAGCACACTTACCTTGGTGATACTGGAGTAGAAATGGTTTAAATAAAACACTAAATGTGCTTGTGTGTTTTATTTAAACAATTTCTAATTCAATATCATCAAGGTAACTGTGCTGGCTATCCCTCTTAATTTAAATAATGATTTAACCTGGTACTCTATTCCAAATAACAATAATTTAATATTGAGCAATAGTGATGATAAAAATCACCAATTCAAACCAAAATGTAGCGATGACCTATTAATTGTTAAGGTCTATAAAATAGGATTCAAATTCATCCATTTTACAACTTTGTATAATGCCTCTTAGGACAAGTAGGGTGAACCGCTATGTATACGACAAAATTCGGAGGTAGGAAGAGAACTAATTCGGCAGCGCAGTCCGGAACGACAGTGAGCAATACATGTTGGCCTGGGCGTTCCTGAGCGAGAAGGAGTGCCGCTGTAACAAATAAAATATTCGTGTTAGAACTTTTACTAACTCTCTTTTGTATATATTTCTTCATTCTTCCAATGAGTATGGCTGTTGAAAGAAAATATCCATTGGCAAGTTTTCATTTGTAAGTTTTGAAAATCAACATCTAGTAGGAAATAAAACTAAAAAGAAGAATAAACTGGGATAACAAATAATAAATACTCTACAAGGAAGCAGATAAACATGAGAAAATTTACTTAATGGATAATAATAATAATAATAATATTTAGCACCGCGTCTTACTACCCGTTCGGGTTATACGCTTAAGTACTAATTACGCTAATGGATTAGGAATTGGGAGGGTTGAAATTAGAGGAAGTGAACCCGCATTTGCGTGGAGGGAGAGTGGAAAACCATTTAGGAAAAACCACCCCCAGTTCACCCGACCGAGATTCGAACCTCGATCTCCCCGTCTTCGGCGGTCGAGCTCAACACGACTAGCGCGTTAGCCAACTACGCCACCAAGGCAGGTTACTTAATGGAAAATGGTACAGAAAAGAGGAATATGAACCAATAGGAAAACCAAAATATGGCGTTCACAGTCAAAAATTAGTCACACAGTTCAAACTTTACATTGCTGCAAAATGTAAACAAACCAAAATATGATGGTTTCCCAATAAAATAAAATGTTACCACCAATTATCCCTACCTAGGTTAAATCAGAAGGAGGTGTTTGGGATTACCCTTTAAGAGGGAATATGAAATGCCAAGTAACTTTAATTTAAGAGAAAACCAAATGAAGAGGGCTTTCGTAAAAATAAAAACAAAACAAGATTTATTAAGAGATGTCAGTCACAATTCTTGTTTTTCTTAATTTAAACTATTTTATTTGAAAATGGATTTTGGATAAAAAAGTAGATTTCCATAAGGATGTGCGAAGTCCACTTTTTCAATTCGAAGCGAACACTAATCGAATATATGAAATATTCTCAAAGCCAAATCGAAGTTTGAATATTTTGTTTTGGTTGTTTTATCAACCCAAATGTTTGTAATATTTTGTTTTAATATAATAAATTATGTTATAATCACAACTTACAAGCCAATTCAGTTTTTTCCATATGAATATTTATTTGTAATGTATACAACAGCTCAGAATAGGATTAATTGACCATAAATTGAGTATTTAGCTCTCAATAATTTGATTGGTGAAGCATCATAATTCTTGAAGGCAACTTATTTTTCTAAGTTAAGTTGAAGCTGATATTTGTATTGAAGCTTCACACTCACCTACAATTCCAATACTTTTCGTGGATCTAACCCCACATTTGTTATTTATTTACATAACATACTGTAATGTGGTTAAATAAAGCTAAAAGTTTAGATGGCATAAAAAAAAACCCACAAATAATGGCCAAAATTAAATACTAGCCATTTGTGAATATTGCTATTTTGTTTAAATATTAGAACTCTCACTTATTGATCTGAAAGCTAAGAAATGAGACATAAAAATGGTGATATTAATGTCAATTCTCGAGTCTTTCAATCAGTTCTGTGGAGTCGAAACCAAAGTTGGGTGGAGTTTTCATTTATTTGAGGTATTTAACGTGCACTTTCTGAACCGATTGATTATATTAGCACAGGAAAATTTCTATGAGCAAGAGCAAAAGGGTCTAGCCATTTTGCCAGGAAAGGTATTTTCACATACCTCAATCAACACGAGACTGGAAGCTTTACTTTCCCGTCCACAAAAAATTGTGCTACAGATTTTTATAGCTGAAGAAAAATCCCTCGGCTGGTTTTGAGCCCATGAACATCGGGTCCTAAGGCAAATACTTTACCCCATTGGGTGGAGTTGATAAAAATGTACCCACTCCTACTTCAAAATAAAAACTCATAATATTATAACAACCTATGGTAAATTTATAATCTTTATTATTATTTAAGACCAATATTTATAATTTTGACTAATTTTTCAAATCTAAATTCACAATGCCAAAGAAGCTTCCCATGAAGTCAACTATATTTGACCATTTTACTGCAGTAAATTTAATAATAATGGTATCTGATAAAAATAAAGGAAAATAAAGTTTGAATTTAATTCAATAGTTTATTTATCTTTTTTCTTTATTTTTATTAATTTCCATTACTATAAAATTATTTAGCCATTGGGCCACCTCAGTGTTAAACATACTGTAGTAAATTTGTTATTACTCATTAATATTTTCTCAATAAGGATAAACTCTTTTCAATTTATGAGGTAATTGTAATATATTTGGAAGAAGGCACAGGAAAGGTAGATAGAAACATTTTAAAGGAACAAACACAATATGACTTTTATAATGAAATCAAGAACACACAGATCACACCTTACATTGTTGACATTGGCATTTCTCCAAGGGCCAGCCGTTACCTCTTTGTTCAATGTCATTAATGTAAAGTGTGATATGTATTCTTCTTTTCACTGTAAAAGCCATCTCTTGTCTGTTCCTTTTATAATATGTTTCTATCAATCTTTCCTGTACCTTCTTCCAGATATAGGGCTAATATAATTAATATACTCTTGCCATTTATGAAGTCGGAGTAAGAGAGTAGAAAAATAGAAGAGTCTGAGTCAAAGGCTTGGCATAACGACTCCACAGGCCTGCTTTCAATAAAAGGTATTGAATTTTGAAATTCTTAGATATATCAAGCTGGGTAGTCTACCTGTGGGAAGAAGTTCTAGATGATGTAGGAGGAGTGGGCGGATGGTAAACAGAGTTTCGCTCCCTCACAAATCCTGTGTATCTGGTCGCAGATAGTCTGGCTCGAGGCTTAGAAATCTCAACACCCTAAAAAATAATAATACAAAAAGGTTTGAAAATAATTCAACAAATCTTAACTTTGGCCTACCAATAGACCTGTAGTGAAGAACCTGTTAGCCATTAGAAGGCCGCATTTCACTTCACCGACTCCTCATAAGGCCACACATTTCATGTACAGGAAATTTTGCCAAAATTATATAGACATACTTTACCTCTATATAAGGTTAATGTCTTTTTAGTAACCCATCACACAGCAAACTGTTTTATAATATACCTTTTTTCCTTTTTATTCAACAAGGACAAATTTAAATTTGTTTATACTTATTATATACTACCTAAAAATATATATATATATATCACCACGTAATATGTATTAAAACTATTAATGATTAGAAAATCAATCAAGAATATAATTCCACAAACTAAACATCTCAACAATTAATTAAACACTTAATTTTATTATATTGTAGGAATACAGTTCGAGTTTAAGAATGTATAATTTATAAACTATGAAGAGACTTAATTGACAGAAAATGTGAAAAAGCCGCCCTGAACACCTTATAAGGCCACAGATTCCCCATCCCTTCAATAAACTATAAAATAGTTTTTTAACAAACAAAATTGAATTCTTTTGAAAGTCACATATTCTAAAAGACAACATATTCTACTTGCTACTTAATTTATATTTAACACACATAACATATCTTGTGTTATTAAAATAACATATTTAACATTTTAACTCGCATGCATTTTTATAATTTAAACTTAAACATGACCACAAAATGAGTTTAGTTACCTATATGCTTTTTTCTAAAATAATCTTCATTATAACGTTATTGTTAAGTAAAGTGGAAAATGTTATTTCCCATGAGAACATTTGAAAATAGTTCACTAGTGATTTAAAAATAGATTGTTTATTTTATGCTTAAAATAATTACACAATGAGAGACAATTTTATAATAAAGAAAATTGATAAAACTAAAGAAAAAAGAAACTACTAAGAGTAAATTTGATGAAGAATTCTTTCTTTAGTTTTATCAATTTCCTTTACTATAAAATTATTTAGCCATTGTGCCACCTCATTTTTATACATTGAAAGACTAGGAATTTTCAATCTAAGTAGCTCTGCATTTATAATCGAATAAAATAAAACAAATATTAAAGAACTTACTAGTGAACACGTATAAAAAATCAATTATAAGTTTTACAAAAATACTGTTAAATTTAAAACTTAATTATTTTCTTAGTTTAGATCTTTTAAAATTAATTTTTGATGGCACAACAAACAAAAACTAAGGTATATAAAATAGAGCTATCTAACCTCATCTGAAGTTGTTGAGGAAAAATCACTTTCAGTTGCCTCTTGATCTTTGGCTAAATAGTCAGTATGTTTTGTGGTTTGTGGACTATGAGCTTGGCTGGATTTATTACTGTACCACCATGCTGGAATAAATAAATACCAATTAAAAATTATTTTATCATCTTACACAATATTTTCTCATTTTAGAATAAAATTTTATTATTAAAATATATATATATAATATATTATATATATATAATATATTATATATATATATAATATTATATATAATATATATAATATATTATATATTATATATATAATTATATATATATATATATAATATATATATATATATATATATATAAATATTATAATATATTATAATAATTATATATATTATATTATATATTATATATTATATATATATATATATATATATATATATATAAAATAAAATAAAAGCAAATGTTTAGATTGAAAAAAGACAATTGGACACAGGAATCAAACCTGAGAGTGTGTCCAAGTGCCATTTTTCAATTTAAACGATGATATCTAGATGCGGCTAGAGCCTTAGTTAACAGAAATAATAGCTCTGCTATTCAATCCATCATAGCACAGGCATGATGGTCTATGTCCATGCAATTTTTGGTATGGTCCATGGTAAAATGACTTTCAAATGATCCTTTCAAAATTTGAAATTCTATGCAAGGTTTCGCACAGCCCTAATTAAAAAAAAATCATCTAAACATTTATTAAAAACTCTACTCATTTAATTCAAATGCAAACAAACATCAAACTTACACTTAAAATGCCTCACATGCTCTTTAAAAAAATTAGATACACTGCGGCTCTGGGTTGGGTTGGCAGGTGGTACAAAATGCTCGCTGTTTTTAGGAGAATTAGACTTAGTTGAGTAGGTCAATGCGGCCAGATTTTTGGGACCAAAGTAAGCCTGGGCTGTTTGCACAAACAATTGCACTGGAACATATTGAATGAAACACATAATTTTGATAAGAAGATTTTAAATTATTACTATTGATAAAAAAAAACTTCAAAATAATAGTCCACAATCAAGTTGTATTGACTGAGCGGCCACCGCTGTTATCAATGGTAGAGCCAACATTTGCGGATAGAGGGTGTTATGTGATCAGCACAACAAACCGTCCAACATTTAAACTCAGTTTTCTAGACCAGAGCTGAAGCTATTTATTCAAGTAGCTTCTCATTCACCCTCACAAGGTTGAGTTTGACCCCATTCCAGATCCACTGCTTTACAAAGAGAAAACAATTAATTCTGGAAGCACTGGGAATCAATCCCAGAACCTATGGATCTGTGGCAAGGAACTATGACCAATGAATTTATAAACACATCAGAAAACATATGTATGTTGTAAGGATGGGCCCTCAAGTCCTTCATTCCATAAGGGTATTCAAGATAATTTAGGATTCGAGACTTAAATTCTCAATAAATTTCTTCTTCCTCAATTTTTCAAGTGAAATTTGTTTTAGAGCTTTTAATTATACTTATTGGTGGTTCGGAACCAATTATTATTGTAAGATAAACTCAACATTTTATTTTGCCACTGGGCCATGTTTTGATATAAAAACTGCAAAAACACCAGCCTTTTCTAGCGTCTCCTACACTTCCACCTTAAAATTACTTGCAAGATATTTTATTGCACAGTTATTTGTGATAACTTAAGAATAAAATAAAATAGCTATCACAAATTTCAATTCAATTAATCGAGAATTTTTCCACATCATTATTGATTTTTAATGTTATAGAGTAGCTTGGAATGGTAATAATTGACAATAAATCGAGTATTTTAGATGTCAATATTTGTAGTGGCATACGGTATTTTTATTGCTTTGCTATGGCAATTCAAGTAAACAACTTCAATCAAGTATAATTCAAAATGGACTACAATAATGAATAAATTTACCGGCCGAAAGTGGTTTTAAAGCTTTATTACTTTATTAAAATGAAAATTGATATTAATTTATAACAATTTGTTAAGTAACCGAATGATTTTTAAGTGGAAATAACGATACTATCTCAAATAGCCTATGCTTACTATTGCATTTTAAAAATTGATTATTAAGTACATCAAGTGAAAGCTCGAAAATGAGGAGCCTACAAAACTTTCAATCTCGATATTTCACAGAGCCCTAATAATTATTTAAATAATCTAAAATATCAGTCATCTAACCTAGAACTTGGACCTGCCAATGCCTGGTTATAAAAAAATATTGTATTAACACCTAGGCCTACATTACTTATAATAAAAACTATTATGAATAATACAAGAATAAAACAATAAAGAATATATAAACTTTTGTAAAAAAACCAAATAACCGCTACAAACACTCAAATCAAAATAAAATAAAGAAACATACGCCAGTCAAAAACATATTCACGCTACGGTGTAAACAACTGGAAATAACATAATTAATTTGTGCAAAAAAAAAAAACCACAACTTTTTGTTGACATTACAGTGCTTTCTGTTGAGGAAAATATGAACTAAAGCTTAATATTTAGTATAAAGGCTTATGGTGCCATCTAGTAACATTTATTATACTAACAGACTAGATTTAGCAAATAAGATAACAAATGTTCTTACCTTTTATCTTTAAAGAGAGCAACAAATTAATTCTGGAGCTGGCCTGCCAGTAATTTGATGCATGCTCTCCCCTCCCCCTTCCAACCTCTTTCTATTCCTTCTACACAAAGTCTGCTAGCTTATACAGTATTGTTGCCAAGAATTACATTGTTGCATTAGCATTTTCCTTTATTATTTATATTACTCCTTTCTTTACTGTATTAAAATTAAAATATGTTTCTATGGATCCTGAATAATTAATATTATATTTGAATTGTTGGTTTAATCAGCTAACATACAGTATAGCTTTAATTAAACCAGAGAAAACCCAAATGGGATGGGGTTTTTTTTTCAACCTTGTCTTCAAAAGAATTCCAAATTTGAGTCAGTATCTAAGAAATACCTGCTATTGAAGCGAACATAAGCACGGTAATGGTGAAAAAGTCCATTGGTGAGTATGGGCCTTTTTGTAGACTCAATATAACATTAAGAATGACCATCAGGAGCAAGAACATCCGAGTGAAATTTGGAACATTCACGAAGGAAGATATGATCATGCCCACGATCAGGTAGGCACCATGCAGAGCGAAGATATACACCTGGTCCAAACTGTCGGCTACAATTGTTGAGAAAAAACAGTTTTTTATCAGTGTCTTATTTAGATATTGCCATATAATGTAAAATACACACACAAGTTTAAGCCTGATTTTCATGAAAAACACCTTTTAAAAATACAAATATATTTTAAGGGCAAAAATGATTACATTTCACTTTATTATATTATTATTATTATTTAAGGTAGATCCTATTGAAAAAATCTATCAAACATGACAGCTGCAGATCACATGACCTGGTGTGAGAGTAGATCTAAATTTTTTTCCTATCAGTCGGATAAGGTTATTCCTATAAAAATTGGATTGTAGGTAAACGGGGTATCAAAACTCTAACCTGTGCCAGTTACACGGCTTGCAATCCACCCAAGTCGGGCATTGAATTCATCTCGAGATCGATCTACAATATTCAGTAGAAAATTGACCGTCCCATTAATTTTGGCGAGGTTCTCCATCAAAACTTTGTGATGTGTCGTCACCATATCGTTATGGGAGGTAATTAATTGAGTGCGAAGTTCGATTCCATCCAAGACGGCGTTTATATTATTTTTTATTTTATCTATCTGCAGTAAAAGCTCTTTGTGGTTCTCCTGCCATTCAACTCTCTGCGTGGCCGCACTCACGGAGGTCAACTCCACGCTCTTCTTTATGTCTGCGGTTAACTTTGCTATTTCTTGGTGGCCAGCTGCTATAAGGGCCTTCTCACGAGTGAGCTCTCGTAAATTCAAAGCAACAAAGTCCTTGATGTTGTGTTGCATAGAAAACAGCTTATCCTGCTGTGACATTAGTACCGTGTTGTTCTTAGCCACAGACTCCAGAGTGTTTGACGTCATCGTCTGCACTTTCACTTGGCTTTCCTGGCATGTACAAAAACAAATTATTATTTAAAGCACTTAGGTTGTTTCTACTTTTTTTTAACATTTTCAGAGAACATTAGATTAAATATTTTATATTAATTTTGTTGTTACAATTGCTTTGAATAAATTATGTATGCTTATTATAGTCTTAATAATTCTAAAACCAGCCTCGGTGGCGTAGTTGGCTAACGCGCCAGTCGTGTTGAGCCAGACCACCGAGGACGGGGAGATCGAGGTTCGAATCTCGGTCGGGTGAACTGGGAGGGGTTTTTCCTAAATGGTTTTCCACTCTCCCTACACGAAAATGCGGGTTCACGTCCTCTAAACTTAACCTTCCCAATTCCTAATCCATTAGTGTAATTAGTACTTAAGCGTATAACCCGAACGGGTAGTAAGACGAGGTGCTAAAAAAATAATAATTCTAAACATTACCGTCAAATGGGGTTAAGATAATCACATATTTAAAATTCGTTTATTTGCCTTTATATCGGCAACTATTTTTTGTTATAAAGTAAACTAATTTTGATGCCTTTAAACAACTAAACTTATCTTATATTTTAAAGAAAGCAAGGTAAAAATTTCTTTATTAAGTAAGGAAGTATTCCTTCCTGAGGAAGACGCTATAATGGCATCGAAATATTGAAGTGTGTGTAAATATGTGTCAGTGTTTTTACTTTTGTTTGTGCTCTACCATTTTCCTAATATTCTATCATTTTATTTATTACTAAATGTTTTTGCTCAATGCATTTTTTCCATACATTTTGTTAAGATTTGGAAATATGCTAGTAAATCTTGTCTAATATTATCCAAACCAGCTAAAATCCATGCTATAGGCACTAGAGTTTAGGATTTTGTAATATGAAAAAGAACATAGTTCAAGGATTTTGTTATTTGGCCTATGAATGAACAGTTATTGTAGAAAATACTTGTAGGCCCTACAAGAAATTAATACTGATTAAATCAATATACACATTTCAAACTAAACCAATATCATCTTAGTGGACTTTTTGGCCGATCAAATAAATCCTCATGGAAGTGGAAGTGTTCTATTAAACTGATCAAAGACATGGCGACCTAGCTTTTGTAAACTACATCCGAAACAATAATGTAAAGATATAATAAATATATTTAGGTAAAATTGCACCCGTCAAAGATACCTTTTTTTTATATTAAATGTCTTCTTTCTGAGGATTTGGACAAGACGATCTTTCAATTTAAGGATGGTGATAAATATATTGTGTCAAGCTCCCAAATACAAGGCAAATTACCTATTTATAAAATTAATACCAGGGAAACTACATTTTTACTAAAATGTTTCTGCTGAGTAGCCAGCTGACTAAAACAAATCATAAAATAAATAATTAATCTTATTAAATCTATTTTATAATATTTTAATATTTCACAGACTTGCTTCAGTGGCCGCATGGTATTAGGCGCTACTCTCGCAATATACTAGCTTGCCAAAGACTGGGAGATCGGGGCTCGATCCCAGTCAAGTGTACTGAGGGTAGTTTTCCCTAAATGGTTTTCCACTCTCCCTCCACATAAATGTGGGTACACTTAATCTACATTCAGCCTTCCTAATACCTAACATATAACTGTAATAAGTACTAGGGTTGTAGAGTCGGAAGCAGTTTTGGGTGGAGTACAAGTTGGTAAAAATGTACTGTCTCCGGATTAAAAATAAAAACAACTTTTTTTACACAATTTAGAACAAATGTTTGTAATTTGGTTTGGCATATTTATTCAAATATAAATTCACAATGTCAAAGAGCCCTTCTGTATCTGATCATTTTACTGCACTAAATTTGTTATTACTAATTAATATACTGTAGTCATTTATGAAGGAGGGGGAAAAAAAAAAAAAGGCTTGATACACTGACTCCACAGCCCTGATAGTACATAGGCGTACAACCCAACTGGCTGGTAAGAAACTGTACAATTTTTTTTTCTTTCTTTTAGAGTTTTATTTTAATTTCATAACCATATGTAACTTACATTCGCTAGTTTAAAAAAATTAAATATAACATAAAAAGGGGTTGCAACCAACATCTTTGTGTCACCAGGCGACCACATGACTATAAACTTAGAAAATAAAATCACACAAAAAGCTTATATCATTCCTTTTACCAAGTTCTAAGCTGTCAAGGTTTTCATAACTGTACTAAAGACACTCTTTTGAGATTTTTTTTATAAATTTCAAATCATTTAAATAGGACTATGTATAGGATTCGAGCGTCCCAATCCTAGTATTTTTAAAATACCCCTTTCTATGAAAAGTGGATTGTAGATGGATCTGAACATCTTACACTAAGATTGAAATATAGAGCGACAGTAAAATGACCCACCTTCAAAGACTCCATCGAGGCCAACTGATCATGAGCAGCAGTCATCAGTTTGTTTACAGTCATCTCATTCAAGGCGCGGAACTGCATATTCTTGACAGAATGACACACGGCCAGTGCTCGGTTGTTCATCAGATGATAAGTGTTCCACATGATAGCGTCCATCGGACTTGTACACTCTTTCAGAGTCTGGTAAAACATGATAAAGTTACAATAGGTCATAGTTTTTGTTTAGAATTTTAAATCGTGAAATGAACACCCTAAATTTTACTAATTGAAACAATTAAAAATAATACCACTAAAATATATATCGATGAACAATATTTACAATGAATGAATAACGGAAGAAAGGCAAGACAATACTTCTGAAATTGAAGTAAATGGGACGAGACCAGTTGGAAGACCACTTGATCTAAAAAAAACATAAACTTGTCATTTTAAGCCTGAGTTAATAAAATTTTAATAGAACTTAATTTTTATCAAAGAATGAATAAGTTAAAAAACAAAACTCTTTGACTCACTGCATTTTTAAAACAAAAAAAATGCATGTGTGAACGGTATGTCACAGACACATTTGAAGAACTAGGCATGAATAAAAAAGTGTGCAGCCTATTTTAAAAAGTTTATGTTTTCTTTTTTATTTAAGAAAAGAAATACAGGCCCTGTTACTCCACAGAACGGTTCATTTTATAATAAGTTACACTCTTTAAGGATTTTTTTAAAATATAAAAAGTATTTAAAATCAATAATTAACAATGTCCAAACTTGATGACGGCTTATACAGTTAATGCATAATTTTTTTAAAAAGTTATTAGTAGCCTATAATTTGAAATTTCCTAAACAAAGATTCACACAAGTCTTAGATTATTAAGTTAATTCAAATTACTGTAGGCCCTTCCAAGGCCGTAATTAGCCAATAATTTCGGAAAGGGGGGGGGGGGGGGGAGTGGTGGGCACATTCCTCAATTGCTGGAAGCTTGAAAAAAAAATTCTAAATTCTAAAGCGTTCTAGAAGCTATCTGAAGTGATTTTTATGGTAACACAAGTATCGCAAATGCCAGCCTCTCTCAGGATCTCATATGATACAAGACCTCAAGCCTTCTAAGTTTTGCCAACATGCCCATGCACGCTACTACGCATGATTCCCCTGAGGGGAACATGTTCACGACTGGCATATGACAGGTGGGTTTGTGGTGGCCCCTCCAACTCACAACTGCCGCCGTCTGGAATCTGCGAGAAGTGATGCTAGACAAGTGTGCGGCACACCTAAGTCCCTCACAGTTTAAAATAGCTATATGACCTACCCTAATTTTTCATATGAATATACATACTTGATAGCTAGATAAAAATTACTAGATCTACTTTCAGGTATTCATACATCAAGTCATGTGATCTGCAGCTGTTACTTTTGATAGATATTATCAATGACTTCACTTTAAAATAATACTAGTAAGTAAAATGTTGTCAAAGTTGAACGTAAAACAATACTTTTTAATTTTAAAAAAAGGTGCACCAAATGTTCATTTACCAGGAAATCAAGGGATGGGTTGCTGGTAACATCGTAGAAAAAGTCATCAAAAGAGTAATGTACACTTAACTTATAATTGAATTAACTTGATCTATGTAGCCTAGCCATAATTCGTTAGAATGTCTAATGGCAGGTGTTAAAAATCTAAAACCCAACCAACCATATCATCCGTGCACGGAAACTGTTGCCGCCCTTCAGTAGCAGATTGACAGTTCAGTAATTTCACACTCATCTTGGCTACTTCTTCTTCCGACATAGTTATACAAGAGCTTCGCAGCTTTAACACCACCTGAAAATTAAAAAAATATATATAATGATTCATTTTTAAAATAAAAATATAATTAAAAATATACAATCTAATTCTTATCAATGGTGGAGCTCTAAGTGACAGAAACGACACTAGATCTACTTTTCTGTGGGGG
Organism: Timema podura; assembly: GCA_033556935.1. Classification (NCBI taxonomy): domain Eukaryota; kingdom Metazoa; phylum Arthropoda; class Insecta; order Phasmatodea; family Timematidae; genus Timema; species Timema podura. Next base: position 23,440,292 of record JAVRXN010000014.1, read on the forward strand.
ATGTAGGAGCATATTTATTTGCTAATTAGTATGATATACAGCTGTCATTTTTGATGTATATTATCAGTTCCTAGCTATAAAATAACAGCAATAATATAGAACCTGCTTTGGCAGCCGCATGGTCTAAGGTGTCACTCTCGCAATAGACTAGACTGTTGACGACAGGGAGATTAGGGTTCGAATCTCGTTCGGGTGTACTGAAGGTTGGTTTTTACAAATTGGTTTTCCACTCAAATGGAGTAGGCTTACACTTCCTCTAAATTCAACCTTCCTCATCCCTACCCCATTAGCCTAATTAGTATGCATAGATACGCATCCAACCTGAACCTAGGTAGTGGTGATAAAAAAAAATAGACCTGGTAAAATTTAATCAATTTTTGCCACAAAAAATATGTTAGTCCTATTTTCTAAAAACCCCTTCCTATGAAAAAGGAACTTTATTTATATTATCATCAGGTGACAAGGAATGCTAACATACAAAAAAATAGATATAAATACCAAAGAAAAAAAGTTTACAGTTTATTTTGTTATGATTACAAACGCCAAGCTTGGCTTATTTTTAGTTTTGTTTGGATGAAAATTTTCTACTTAATTTACTAAGCAAATATTTATGATTTATTTAACATGTTTTACACAATAATTTTTAACAATTAGGCCTAAGGGATAATAATGAGTGTAACTTCAAGGAAATGCAGTCACATTAGCATGGAAAGAATAGGAAGACCACAGTGATATGCCTAAATCAATGAGGGAAAAAAAAAAATCCTCCAAAGCCCTACGGTTGGATTTGAACCCAAACCTCACTGTTGACATTAACTATAGGTACAGTGTGAGTCTAATTGTGTTTTTATAAGATTAATGATATCAGTTTATTAATTTACTGAGGGACCTAATCGAGACAGCTATTGGATACTTTAGAGTACCATGCCTATAAATTTGCTGTCAAACAAAATAAAACCACAAACACAGGCTGTATCTGAATAGTCTACTTCACACGCCGTTGACTCTTTACGATTACTTGATAGATGAATCATGTGATCAAGTGTAGATCCGTCCGAATAGTCACAAAGTGTGATGATGCACCTCTCACACACCCTTGAGTCCAGGGCGATGGCAAGTCACCCTTGACACTGATGTTTAAAATAGTTTCTAAGCTCATTGATAGGAAGCAACACTGCAGACTCTATGGTGTGGAAAGGATAGCTTGCCGTCCAAAGTCTGTTGCAGTCTTTGATCTAAAGTGTGTGTTAAGTGTACATTCATCAAGTCTGCATCAAGTCAAGTGTACTTGACTATTCAGATACAGCCAGAATAATATATATATATAGCCTAGCTTAGTGAACTATGACAAAATAAAAATAAAATTGCAGGCACTCAAGGTGGGATGGGGGCATCAGTAGGAATATTGGCTGAAGCGTTATGCCTTGCCCAACCTATAGGAGGGAAGCAAATTTTGAATGAAAAATTTAAAAGGGCCACTTAGGGCTGTTAAATAAATTGTTTTGCTCATTTAGTCAAACTCATTGTTGAAAATGAGCCCTGTCCCTAGGGTTCATAACAAATGGTGGATAAGACCTGGGGCGTACTTTTTTTAAGGTAAGTTACACCTAGGTCTACTGGTTATGATGAAGATGCTAGCGAGAATAAAGTGGATATATACAGATAAGATGAAAATTTGGACGATGCAGAAATAATGTAGTGCCTAAATCTTTTCTAAGGAAGAAACCAGATGAAAACACAGCTACAAATAAGAAACGTGAACTATGTTTAGAAATTAAATGTAAAAGTTGAATGATTTTATTTGCAACTGGGAAAAGAGAGCCTGTAAGGATTTAAAGCCCTTAGAAAGTGATTTGATATACAAATTTTCTATAAAATGAAAGAAATGTGGAGGGGAAAGTTAGCTCTAATTTACTAGTTCTATGTTACCAAACAAAAGCACAATATTGCTAGTTAGAGGTCAATTACAATATAAACCCAGGTGTATGATCATAAGCTATTCAAAAACAATTCAAAAGTAGTTCAAAATCAATGAATTATAAAAAATTGATGCGGGAAAAATTTGTAGATTGTGTTCAGTGTTAACGCTATTAATCTACAAATAAAACGTGAGTCATACAAAACATGAGTCAACTAGTTTTATAATGGCTTACCTTATGTTGACAAACATCAAGATCAGAAAGTTTTACATCAAGAAATTTCTTTGCATCTTCTAGAAATTTTTCATCAGTGGTCATTAGTTCATAAGGAACTTTTTTAAGCGTTGTAGGCCTATCCAATGTTTGTTGCGAATTCGATGTATTAGATGACCAAAACCAATCTAACAAAGAAGCGTCCGCGATTTTTAAAGACGTCGCGCTTAAATATAATAATAACGCTAAAGCAACACGGTTAATTTTAATCTCCATTTTACTATTAAAACAAACGTTTCACACTATCAAAGATTAACTTGGCACTAAAGTAACCTCACGATTTATTTTCATTTCAAAGTTATTTCTTAATGCCGATTGCCGACTAAGAATAAACGTCCTTCAAAGAGCGGTTGGCGAGTTCAAACAGGTAGTAATTTTATCAGTGCTGCCATAACATAAAATTACAATGTATCTATTTAGATAAAAATATACTTTTATTTATTTGATTGTAATTCTCATACACAAACCATCTATCTCTTAAACCTCTAACTTTCTCAAATTTCGTGACAATTTTTATAATAGAGAAACTTGTCAATGTTGAACTAAATATAATACACCCTAGAAATTATATTGTATTAATAACTAAACACTAAACAAAACCAAATTAACGAGCCAATAAGTGTTACAAAATGAATCTTGTAGATTGTCGACAACTAACTTACTTACATTATAGACAATTTTTTCAAAAGCAAACCAATTGGAATATGGGAGTTTTAATAATATTCTCATGTCTTTTAAGTATTTTATAACAAATTCTGAAAAAAAAAACCCCACAGCTACTGTAACTGTCCAAGTAGTTGGCGAAAAACGGTGTTTTAGGATTTCTAGTATTTTATCACGTTAAACATGATGCCGCTTAGATTTTCCCAGCAAGAACTTAAAAATATGGCCGTCTTGCGCGCTTGTGTCGTGAATTCAAAAATCGTCTGCACTTTGCACAGTGCCTATATGATCACAGAGAGAACACAGTTTGGACTTGGGGGAACGATAATTTAGAGATTACTTCGAGCAACATATCATTTGACAGGGTTAACGAGTTTAAATATTTAGGAAAAAATGTAACGAGTAATAACAACATTAGATCGGAAATTAGGAAACGAATACAGCCGGGAAATACATGCTATTACTTGGTTAGTAAGTTATTGCCATCTCGCCTACTTTCAAAGAATGTAAAACTTTGTATATACAAAACAATCATTTTATTTTATTTTGTCCAAAAAGGGATGAAGATACTTAGGGGTGGAGGAGGTTACATAATGATGAGTTACATTACCTGTACTCACCACAATACATTGTTAGGATAGTAAAGTCTCGTAGATTACGGTGGGCAGGACATGCAGCGCGAATGGGAGATTCTAGAACCTTGTTTAGAGTATTGACAGGTAAATCCAATGGGAAGACCTAGAGACTAATGAGAGAATAACATTAGAAAGGACCTGAAAAAGATAGAGTGTAATGAGATGAACTGGATATAACTAGCTCAAGATAGAGATATGGTGTAATGAGGTGGACTGGGTAGAACTGGCTGAAGATAGGGATAGAGTGTAATGAGGTGGACTGTGTAGAACTATCTGAAGATCGAGATAGAGTGTATTGAGATGGACTGGGTAAAACTATCTGAAGATAGAGATAAAATGTAATGAGAAGGACTGAATTTTGTAAGTGCTGCAATGAACTTTCGAGTTCCAATTGCTTTAGAGTAAGTAAGTCCACCAGCTTTAAAAGTTTAGCCCCTCCCTCGGTGTGAACAATCTAAATCGGGAGATTGATTCTTAGATTGCAGAAATCTGCGGGGCTAGTAAATTGGAATAAACTTGAGATTCCTAGGATGTAGAAATGTGTGGAAAAAAAGATTTGAAAGAAGTTTGATTTAAAGTTAATATGAACTGCTGACAGAACCAACATTTAATAGGACCAAGAAAATTAATAAAAATCGCTAAAAAGATAAGAGGTTTCTAAATAGAAGAGAGTAAAATGCATACAAGGTAAAAAAGATAGAATTCAATCTTTCAGTGGATGGTGTTGGAATCAAGAAAGTGCATAAAAGAATGTTGCTCCGATGGAATCAGAGAAAAGGGAAGATACATACAAATATAAATTATATGACAAAAATAAAAGGCTAGATGTTTTTAGTCTGTAAATTAAAGTTGAAAGAGCTATTTTTAGCCTCGAGTAATCAAATGTTGTTTGAGCTAGTATTTCACCACCAAGTAGATGATCAAGTAAGTTTAAATTATTTTTAACATTACATTTATTCTGCTAGGAATTTATTTAGTACTTTCTTAACCAACCAATAAACGAGAGGACTCGCTTCAGTGGACAAATGGTCTCAGCCGTCACTCTCGTGATAGAATATATTACTGATAACGGGGAGGTTGAAGTTCGAATCCCGGTCGCGTGTATTACGGGGGAATTTTCCTAAATGGTTTTCCACTCTTCCTCTCCGCAAAAACGGGTACGCTTCCTATAAATTCAACCTTCATAATCCCTATCACGTTAAGGTAACTATTACATTATGCCTGTAACTCTTACGGTTAGTAAGACGTGATGTTAAAAATAAAATAATAGCTAATTCACTTTTTTGAGACTTTTCTTAACATTATCCTTGTTACAGAATTAACTTTAATATATCAACGGATGTTTATTTAGGTTTTACTAATAAATAATAATAGTAGTCTAAGTAATAGTAGTAAATAGTTCAAAGTTGAACAAACAGCCAAAGCTATTTTATTCGTTAATTACGGTTACAGCAGCATCTAGATATAATATTCTTAAAATTGAAAAACGAGAGTTGTACACGGGAATCAAACCCGTGACCTTTGACTTAGTATGTCGATGCTCTAATCACTTAACTATCCAGGATTCGTTCCGCGCCCAGGGTCATTCTTCGCTCATATTTTAAGGCAGAGTCTATGATGGACGTGCGGAAATCGTTGGCTAAAAATGCGTGATCGATTTCCTCACGTCTATCACAGAATCCGCCTTAAAATATGAGTGAAGAATGACCCTGGGCACAGGAAGATTCCTGGATAGCTCATTGGTTAGAGCATTGGCGTACTAAGCCAAAGATCCCGGGTTCGATTCCCGTGTCCAGGTGTCAATTTCAATTTGCTGAATAAAACATCCATGATGTTTAGCTTAGAACAAAAGTTTGTTAATCAAGAGGGTAGCCTACAAAATGATTTCATGATCAAAATGTTTAAACGAAACACTCAACATTATCTCGAACAACATTAATCTCAAGGAGGGTAGTTATAGTTTGATTTTCCATGGGAATATCATTATTTAAAAACTGGAAAGTCATGTTACCATAATGGCGCGAGTAAAAATATTATAATAATTGTATGTACTGTGCATTCTTAGTCAGTTTAGTAAATAATGCAAAAATTAACTATACAGTAATCCATGAGCAAGTGTTTTTGGAAGTTTTTATTATGTTTCAAGATTTTTTGATAATATATCAAGTAAGACATTTCTATATTCCCAAATTTTAGTGACTTTCAAATCAATGTTGGTGGTCTAAAGTGGGTTTTCTATATAGCCTGAATAAAGTTTAAATGACCCGCTTTGATGGCCGCGTGGTTTAACAGTAGGCTAGACTGCAGATGACGGAGACATAAAGGTTCGAATCTCACTTAGGTATACTGAGTGTGGTTTTTATAAAATGGTTTTCCACTCTCCCTCCACGCAAATGTGGCTACACTTCCTGTAAATATAACCTTTCTAATCCTTAAAAACCATTAGCGTAATTAGTACATAAACGTATAAACCGAACGGGTAGTTAAGACGCAGTGCTAAGAAATAAAAAAAGTTTAAGTGAAAATATGTTCGCACTAGCGTGGAGAGAGGATAGGAAAAGCCCCAGTGGTAACCTTGACGTCACTGGTCACTGGACGTGACTGGCAATCTAGTATGGTTAAATTCTGACGACTTATACCTCATAGCCACCGATACATCTGTGTAATCTAAGGTGGCATTAAGGGTAAATAGTCTAGACGTTACACGCGCGAGTGCGCGTTAATTCTAATTTATTAATAATTTGTTGCCTTGAAAAAGGTGACTGACACTTCAGGGGTAAGAAGGGTGTGTGTCTAAACATACATGCATCCTCCCCTCCCCTTCCCCCCCGCAGGTCCACCTATTATCTAAGTGTTGGTAGTTCCCTTCTCATTCTTGGTACAAGTTTCTATACTGAATTATGTACAAAACAAAATAAAACCATAAAATAGGTGTTCGTGCGAGTCTTTACAGTCTTACGATTCACCTTGGTATGTGTTTTATAGGCAATCAAATAATAGTATATACAATGGCCACCAAGTTTCCCATCACGCTTCTTTTGACCTACAAAAAAATTAAATATACCTACGAAAACAAAATAAAAATAAAGTATTAACAAAACAAACGGAGGCCTTGGGCCAAGTTCTATTTAAAAGACGTGACGTGAGTTGCGGTTGTCAACATGAAACAACAATTATTAGCTCGGAGAGGGGAATGTCTTAGGCCCTGTTTGCAGACTTAGTATCCGCAAGGTACGAAGTACTCAGTAAGACAGCGGTTCACAACCTTTTTGAGCTGACGCCCCCCTTGATAGATCACCAAATTCGCACCCCTTACCCTCAAACATATATTTTATTTTATCAAATTACCAAGACCATACTTCCCAATATTCTTTGAGACAATAAAAAAAAATTAAACAAATTTGTTTTCTAATAATTTCTTTATACAAAAACCAACGTAAGACTGGCAGCGTAGCGGTACAAATATTATTATTATTATTATCACCGCGTCTTACTACCCGTTCGGGTTATACGCACTTACGCTAATGTGCAATGGTAGGGTGCTTGTGAGATGAAATGGAGGACCTACAGTTTAACGTAGAATCCGAACCACGGTGGAGGCCTGACATTCCACACATTCACAAGTTGTGCTTAATACACGTCTTGTCAGAGGTGAGGGAAGGGTTTGGCAATCAGATAAATCTTTGCCGGGACCGAGGATTGAACCCCGGACCCCCAGCACAGAAGTCTGACACCTTACCCCTAGACCACCAGGTCACCCATCGATACAAATAAATTTGACTGAAAATTAACGTGAAGGTTGACAGAATTTTGTTTTTAGTAGTTATTGAATAATATTGGGTCTTACAACTGGTACGCAGTGTTGACAACATCTCAAGAAAAAAATTATCTTACTTTGGAAAATAGATTAAAATAAAGAATGACTTTCAATTCTTAGCTGATTTTAACGTTATCTCCAAATGGTTCCGCGCCCCCTCGGAAAGTGCTTCACGCCTCCCCAAGTTGGGAACCACTGTCGTAAGAGACGAATCCATACAACTGTCTTTATCCTTAATTTCTTAGTCCTTAACACACCGTAGAAGTTGACGCAACTTTTTAACTTTCTAAGGACTAGTCGATACGTAAGTAAGTAAGAGTGCGCGCGCATCAAAATGAAATCAATGGCACTATCATAGAAATTACACTAACTATATTTTTTTTGACTGCACTTAACATACCTTTAAAATGTAGCCTATCCTGAACGTTTAAAAAAAAAATGTTATGTAGTTGAGTTAAAAATAATTTTTCAGCTGTGATACTGTCTGCTTGCGCCTAGCTCTAGAACATTTTTTTTAGAAGAGTTTAATTGGACGTTATTTCCAATTTGCCAAGGACTGTATGGACATGATTCTCTTAGGACATAAGGACTATAAGGATGTGGAGCTTACGGACTATGTAAATGGGGCTGTAGGAAGTTAGAAAGTTGAGTAAATTTCTAGGACTAAGGAATTAAGCATCAGGACTTTATAGACAGTGCCTTTTGTAGTGTGGAGTCAATCTCTTACGGAGTATTACGCGCTTTACGGATACGGATTCTGTAGATGGATGTGGAGGATAAGGACGCGTTGTCTAAACGTCAAGCTCATTTAGTTTGATTTTCCTGTAGCAGGGAGATCGGGGATATAATTTCAAGGAGGTGTTTAAAAAAAAATCAAAATGTTTCCCACTCTCCCTCTACGTGTCCTATGTGGGTGGATTTACTTTAAGATTAAACCTCTCTCGTCCGAACGGGAAGTATGAAGCTGTGGGAAAAAAATAATTGTATGACATATTGGTGTATACTTTCTCATATAGCGAGATTTTTGAAATTTTGAAAAATCCAACATTGGTGGCTCCAATATGGTGGAAGTAACGTACTAATTGAAGTCTTAGAAAGCTGAAATTTGGTATGGACACAATGAAACATGCCATATTCACGAGAAGAATCAGAAGCTTAAAATATACACGATGGTGGATGCAACGTTCAAATTGAATCCGATTTGGATAAAAATCGGGAGTTCAAAATTGTTTGTCTGAGAGGAGAAAACCGTAGCAAAATTTTGGCATCGGTCTACACTTTCCGAATTGTACAGGCCCATGGATACAAATCGAACGACTTTACGTTAGGAAAAACCTAAAAATAGATTAAAAAAAACAACAACAGAACAAACTTCGCGTGAAAACAAAAACTTCAATTTTCAATAAAATTAGAATAAAAAAAAAATCAGTTATCATTAAACTAAACCTTGAATCTAATTTTCACACACATAAAAAAAATCTTGTATGGATTTAACAGAAATTATAGTTATATTTCTTTTAATTTCATCGCAGTGGTGTGTGTTGGTTCGACCCTCTCCCCAAGTAAAGGTGAGGGACATTATAGACAAATCATGAAACAGGTCGTAAAGTTTCTTCCTTGTGAGGTATACTATCAGTTAGCATATAACTCACAACAAAACCAACAAAAATACACTTGCACATACTTGTTCACCTTGCGTAGGTCATGGGCTCTAGAATAAGCTTCTGCCAGTGCTACCACTGGTAACAGTTGAGAACTAGGGACAGATTGGTGCGACTGTACCACCGAACTAAATAAAGATATTTCCTCCACTATTGTATGTCACGTTCTAGAAGGCCTTATTTCTTACCAGAATCCTACTGTGTGCTAGTATGGTAGTAGGAAGTCCATTCTAGAAGGCCTTATTTCTCACCAGAATCCTACTTTATTCTAGTATGGTAGAAGGAAGTCCATTCTGGAAGACCTTATTTCTCACCAGAATCCTACTGTATAGTACTATGGTAGTAGGAAGTCTCTTCTGGAAGGTCTTTTATCCTACTAAAATACTACTAACTATACAGTAGGAATCTGGTACGAAATAAGACCTTACAAAACGGGCTTCACACCAAATAAGCGTAAAGTTTAAAATTTATTCGCTAGGGATTAATTACTACGATATCTTATCATTTACGTCAGTTTTGTTTATCCCTAGACTGACAAAGAATACAAATATATATATATTTGTTTGTTTGTATGAATCCATCCGTGTCATTTTAGCTTTACAAATAAAAATAATTTTGAAGTATGTTTTTAAGAACATTATGTTAGCTGTCTCCATCTCTCCCTCCTATATGGGGTATAGGAATCTATTTTTTTTTTAAACCGGCTATCAGTAAACTATCTTTAAATAAATACTTCTCCGAAAAACGTGTCGAAAATCACCCATTTCCTCTAAATTTTAGAGGAAGCAGATGATTTTTGGAATAGTTTTGTGGTAAAAGCTTTGTAAAAGGGTCTACGCCTCACCACGGTCTACCAGCGTGGCACTCTGACTCATATTAAGGACAGTTTTTTTTAAATAGGAATACACGTGAATCTGTTGTGGAATAGCCTTGACTGGCTCTCACACGAGCTATAAAAAAAACTGTTCTACGATTCCCACGCTGTTTTTAAGATGATTTCCGACTTAATTTGTAAGTAGCTACTGACGTAATTCTTAAGAAAATACAAAGTTTTTAGAAGTGAGGTGTGTGTGTATGTATATATAAATACACACACACATTTGTTTTTTGGAGAAATATTTATTTAAAGATAGTACCTATACCCCATATACGGCAGGAGAGTTGGCAAGTGACGTCTAGCAGAAGGATGTTTATTGCAAATGTTGGCTTAAAATGACATGTCAACATATTCGGAAATAATTATTTGCTTAGTGACAGTATATTATCATTAAAAAGTGTTATCAAACGAATGTACTAACACTTCTCTAAGGATAGCTGTGTGATTGGCATTTTCATAACTAAATGGAAGAACAAAACATATTCATAAAACTATGTGTGTGTTTTTTTTTAGATTGTGGTAACAAGATGTACAGTAGGATTTGGCTAATTCGACATTGATTAATTTGAAAAATTGAATAGTTCAAACCAACCTTGATTCCTCATGAAATTTCTATTTAAATCAATGATAAAAAATAACATTTAATTCAAATTTTAAAAGGAAATATTTGGAGAAGTCAAAGCCTATACATTGTTAATTTTTTTGCGTTTCTTCTAATTTCAAACCTAGCTTAAAGATCTTTATTAAACGAGCCCATTTGCCGAGAATGTCAAATAAAGTTGGAGTTAATCTATTGATATAGTCAATGAAAAGGCAGATAATTATGCACTGGTGGCGAGCAGGTTTTCTAATACAGGGAATGTGTTGACTCGGCTTTCTTTTATTCTGATTTAAGTCTGTAATTTTCGTATGCTAGTTTTTATAAGATTTTATATTTTGTGTTTGAATATGTATTTTTTTATATATGTATTTGCTGCGTATGTATGTGTTAAATATCATCTAAAATGTGTGATGATTATATGTAGCATATTATGAGGTTATTATTTTTATTTATTTAGCACCGCGTCTTACTACCCGTTCGGGTTATACGCTTAAGTACTAATTGCACGAATGGATTAGGAATTGTGAAGGTTTAATGTAGATGAAGTGAATCCGCATTTGCGTGGAGGAAGAGTGGAAAACCATTTAGGAAAAACCACCCCCAGTTCACCCGACCGAGATTCGAACCTCGATCTTCCCGTCCTCGGTGTTTTGAGGTTATTGATTTATTGTGTACCACCAGCTGCCTAGATACTCAAGAAAATGGTTAGTTTGAATTTGGGATATTTAGAAGTTTTTTTTTAGTTCCCTTGGACTTAAATTTAAAAAGTTGTATTGTATTATAGTACATGAAATAATAAATTAAAAAGTATTATATCTACAATTGAATCTTATTATAACTGGCCACCAAAATAAATAAATAGTTTTTTTCTATAATTTAGAGGAAGAGCCATACAAAATATCACTTTCAAAATAAAACGTTTTTATTTTGTAAACAGCGCATTAACACATCTGAAGACGGTTTATATGACTGGTTCGCCATCTTAATTTAACAAGTGAACGTAGCATTTTAGTAGTTCTCGTTTGAAAAGAATTTACCAAGGGAACTATAGGCGCCACTTACACATAAAAGAAACAATATAAACGAAAATTTTCACAAGTTCTTGTTTCAAAAATGTAAAAACTGTTAATAGAAAAACATACTAAAAAAAGTTTGTTGTGAAACTTTTGACTTCCAAAAGTAACATCTCAACATATTATGGTCTTTCAGATGATATAGTTTGGCGTATGGATACATGGTAATTTTTACTAGCTGTCACTTACCTCCTCTCCTACCGTAGGTATAGCTAAAATCTACCATATTATATATTATGGTAAAGTATGTTCGATTGTGCAGTACAATTTATTTTTCAATATTGATTTATTTTCTCATTTTTTAATATACCTTTATAAGAATTTACACTATACATTAACTTTTATTATTGTACATTTCATGCTCTTACGATTAAAAAAAGGTAAGAAGTTTATTAGATATATTTTGCAAGGCAATCATTGTAGCCAATGGGGTTATAAATCACGTGACAGTACTTTGCAATGAGTGTTGTCGACCGCTATTATCTTGAATATTATCTGACAGCTCTAGAAGTTAGACTACACTCCAATTTTTATAGGAAGAGCCTTATATGACGGCTAGAAAAATTAATAGATCTACTTTCACGTGTTCATACATCAAATCGTGTGAGCTGCGCAGCTGTTACTTTTTGATATATATGATCAATACATATAAAATAACACTAATACAATAATATAGTAAGATGTTTATTGCCAGAAAACAGCCGGAAAGAATTCTGACAACTGTAATGAAAACATATCTGGCAATCGAAGATCTCTGGGGTGACTCAGAACTAGATGGAGTGACGATGTGGCCAGAGATCTCAAGGATATAGTCTTGGAGGGAGATTGGAGGGAGAAGGCTTAGGACAGAACTAGATGGAGTGACGATGTGGCCAAAGATCTCAAGGATATAGTCTTGGAGGGAGATTGGAGGGAGAAGGCTTAGGAATGAATTAGATGGAGTGACTATGTGGCAAGAGATCTCAATGATATAGTCTTGGAGGGAGATTGGAGGGAGAAGGCTTAGGACAGAACTAGATGGAGTGACGATGTGGCCAAAGATCTCAAGGATATAGTCTTGGAGGGAGATTGGAGGGAGAAGGCTTAGGACAGAACTAGATGGAGTGAAGTTGAGGTCAGAAATCACAAGGATAGTCTTGGAGGGAGATTGGAGGGAGAAGGCTTAGGACAGAACTAGATGGAGTGACGATGTGGCCAAAGATCTCAAGGATATAGTCTTGGAGGGAGATTGGAGGGAGAAGGCTTAGGGCAGAACTAGATGGAGTGAAGTTGAGGTCAGAGATCTCAATGGTATAGTCTTAGAGGGGGATTGGAGGGAGAAGGCTTAGGAAAGAACTAGATGGAGTGAAGTTGAGGTCAGAAATCACAAGGATATAGTCTTGGAGGGGGCTTGGAGGGAGAAGGCTCAGGACAGAACGTGGTGGAGGCAGCTTGTGTGGTCGGCGCGTTGTCTCCAAGGCCTGTAATCGCCGTTAGTGAAAATTAAAATAAAATATTATTAATGTTGCTTGTAAAATATTATGTATTTTCTAAAAGGCTCTTTCTATGAAAAATTGACTGTACTTTCATAAAATCTTGTTCCAAGAGAATATTATGTTCTGAAGTTGTCCAACTTGATACCAATCTTATGTGTTTGACCCGCATCGCACTTGCTCATATTTGATGGGCAGGGCAGAATTTGCCCCATGAGAATCGTGTGCTGGTATAATAGGTTGTATAAGTAAAAACTATGTTTTATATTTGTGCGTGCAACGTATCAGGATATTTTCATACTACATTTACATAGAAAGGGATGAATAATTTAGAATTTAAAAGAAATGTACCTGGATTTAATTTAAAGGAAAGTGGGAAAAATTTCGGGAAAAAAAACTTTAGCGAGCCCTGTCTGGATTTTATATCCAAATCCCTTTCCCCATCTTCTCAAAAGGAAGCCGTCAGAATCGTTCACTCTATATATTATACAAACATTTTTCTAATATATGATCTATTATATAAAATCCATGCCATGTTTTTCCTTTCAGAGGTTTTTCCATACTTCCCGGTTAAATTGAAGATTTAAACTCGACATGGAATTTCCTGGGGAACTTAGAATGATGTGATAAATCCTAAGCCCGAAAAATTAGAAAAGGGGCCTAATCTTTGGCCCCCAAAATACCCCATGCTTACCTTATGGGTAAAAAAAAATCAAGTTTGCCCCATCTGCTGAAATTGGATTTTCAGGAGCTTAAAATACTGCTTAACAAAACCGTATTGTAATTTTTTCAAAATTTCAGTCAGCTGATCCTAAAATCAATAACTAAATTGTATCAAAAATTTCAAAAATTGTAATTTTTTGTTTGTTTTCAAGAAATTTTATATCTGAGGATTTTCAAGGCAGGTAAACAATATTCCGTCATTGGCTTTTCGAAATTCGAATCAACTGACCCTCAATAGGTACCCAAATGAAAGGTAGTGGAGGGAATGGAATCATTTTATTAGAAAAAACCTTTAGGGTAAGTAGAAAACAAAATTTGCCAGGAATGTAGAGGGAACACTCCAAATAATAAAATCAGTGCTAAATATTTTTTCTTTATAAGTGGGAGATGGTGAAATGGAGTGTGGGTAGGGGGTTCACAAATTTCCAAAACTAAACGAATCAACTACTCATTAGTGTGTTAGAAGATTGAAATTGACCGAGAATGTGTAAGAACCACCCCAAATCATAATGAAGGTCTGAAAATCCTTAGTTTTGAAAATGAAGGACTCTAAAATGGAAATAGATTCCCCTAAAAATTAAAAAAAAAAGAAGTAAAAATGGGATTTTTTAAAATTAAATACAGTATAAAGTGTTAAACCCAAATAACCAGAAGAGATTGAAAATTGAAAATTCAAAATGGGGGTAGCCTACGGGAAATGGTCAGATTTGGAAATTTCCAAAGCTAAAATTATCAACTATTTATTGGTGAGGTAAAAAATTGAGATTTGGCGAGATGGTAAAGAGACCACACCAAAAGCCCAACATTATTAAAATTTGACATTTCAAAATGGAAGGATTCCGCTGAGGTAATGAAATGGGAGAATGAGAAGAAATTTTCAAAATTATAGAAACAAAAAACACGTTTTAGTGTGTTTTAGAATATAAAATTTTGCAAATAGCTAGAAAAGTATGAAAGTTTTTAAAAATCTTTTAAACTAATATCTAGGTTTAAGGAGAGCTAAGCATTTCAAAAACTAATATAAAAATGTTTCTGAGTGTGGTAGAAAATTTAAATATTTACAAGCCGTTAGGATGACCACCCTAAATAATAAAAAATAAAAAAATAATGAAAATTTCAAATTTCAAAATCGGTTCCAAGAAATTCGGTCTCAAAATTTTTCAAGCCAATAGAAAAAAATCTTCTCAGTGTGAATTAAAATTAAAATATTGCATGTAATTAAATATACCTTCCCGGATAGCCGAATGATATCTGAATAAATGGAATCTCAAAATTGAAAAACGGGAAATGTAAAAGTTCGAAATTGATATAATTAATGTAGAACACTATTTTCAGTGTGGTTTGAAATTTAAATTAGGCACGCAGATAAGCGAATAAGTATTAAAATATTAAAATTAGAATGTGGGGACCGAAATTTACCTTTCAGTGCGGAATAAATTTTATACATGGCAAATAGGATAGGATAGATAACATACAATTTGAAAGAACTGGAAATCAAAAAATATATGTCCAGGAAATGGATACAAAAAAGAGGGGAGCGAGCGAGGGATTTAAAAACTGCTAAATTAATATAAACACTAATTTTTTATATGGTAAATATTTTTAAGTTTTGTAAAGGCAGACGAAAAAACCTAAGAAATAAAAACAGACAAAAAGTAAAGCTTTATTTAAAACTTTAATAACTTCCATGGACATTGCTTATTTTGATAAGAATTTTTATTTAAAAAGTTTACGGTCAAATGACACGATGATCATGATAGATATTTAATAACTGTCGAGGTTAATATTTGTGGGAAACTAGGCTAAACTTAAATACTGAAGTTTTTTTTTACATCCATTACCATTTCCATCCTTTGGCCTGGGTCATTTTTTTCATTAAAGGCAAATATTTTTCCACTACCAGCCGGCTAGGCCTATCGTAACTTTATATGCTTTTATTAACTAACTTAAGACTTTCATAAGCACAGCACCCAGTCCCCACCCGTTAATTTATCATTGTGAAGGAGTAAACCCACATTTCACCAATAATACATTTTTCGACCATGCTGGGAATCGAACCCGGGACTCTTAGCTCAGTAGAAAAACACGCTACGAACTGAGCTAAGGTATCGGATTAATTTCTGAAGTAATATATTTTATTTTTTTTGGCCTAAAAAAGGTTTTCTCTGCCATAAAAAATGGCAAACATTCTTGACCTTAACTCACATCCCCTTCCACCCCTTCTTAAAAGTGAACACAATCAACTTAATTTTCGCTTAAAGTCCGCGGTGGATTCACCCGAATCATGACGTCATGTTCACCACGGAGGAAAGGTCGTCCCAACCGCTACTGTTTATAAGCTCCATGTTTCCTGACCTTGACCAGTCAGTGTTCATAGCAATGAAGACCTCGGCGGTAGTTGTGATTCTAGCAGCGGTGTTCTGGTGTGGTGACGTCAACGCTCAGGAAAATTCATTCTTAGCATCGGCGGGCAGATCCAACTCCACCGACAGTAATCAAGAAGGGGTTACGGAAAATCAGGTAGAATATGGTGTTTTTTTTTTACTAATTCGTTTAAATAAAGTATTGTAATGGTGAAAATGTGTGACCCCAATAGTCAATCTTATGATGGATATTGATGTGTTATGTGTCCTAGGACTAGAAAATTATACCATACCTTACCAATAAAAGTTTTTATAGCTTACTTAAGGGAGGTCCATTTAATTTCAGGGTGGGGAGGTGGGGTCCGCCCCCTCTTTCTCTACGCCCTTGTACCGTGAACACAAAAATGTAAACCTAAATGCTCTCTGTTCGATGTCTGACTATCTATCTTTCCCTCAGTACATCTGTCTTTACCCGGGGCTATAGTCTAAATGGTTTGATGAATTTGTTCAAAAATGATAAATAGATGCAATTGATCAAATAAAGGGTAGTTTACTGAAGATAATTTTTTTTGAAAATATGTAACTTTAAAAACATACATATATCACTTCTGTTAAAAATTTACATTTGAAAAAGCTTGTTATGACTATCAAAACATCGTTTATTTTTTTTGAGGGAAGCGTATTAATGAGTAGTTTACCGAAATCTGATATTTCAAAAATTGCGTTACAATTTACAAACTATAATACATTATTTGAGGAAGTATGTAAGATTGTGTCATAATATTTATGTTTTTTTAAATTTTAATCACGCTCTCGGTGGCGTAGTTGGCTAACGCGCTAGTCGTGTTGAGCTCGACCACCGAGGACGGGGAGATACGAGGTTCGAATCTCGGTCGGGTGAACTGGATGAGGTTTTTCCTAAATGGTTTTCCACTCTCACTCCACGCAAATGCAGGTTCACTTCCTCTAAATTCAACCCTCCCAATTCCTAATCCATTAGAGTAATTAGTACTTAAGCGTATAACCCGAACGGGTAGTAAGACGCGGTGCTAAATATTATTTAATCACGCTTATGGATTAAGGATGAGAAGATAAAAATGTTAAAGGATATGTTCCTACTTTTGTGTGGAAGGAGAAAGAGAAATCATTTAGGGAAGAAAAAAAAGCTTCACTACATACGGGCTGGATTCCAATCCCGACCTACATGTTATAAGCAAGCCATGTTAGATGAGCTCGACGTCTAATCTGCATGCTCATCAATGAGGTTTGATATTGATTCATTTACGATGTATCTCTTTGTTAAAAAAAAAGTTTACTTAACTAGGAGTACTACACACTTCGATGGCCTCATGGTCTAAGGCGCTATTTTCGCAGTAGACTAGACCACCAATGACGGGGATATCAGGGCTAAAATCTCGGTTGAGTGGACTGAGGTTTTTTCCAAAAGGGTTTTACACTCTTCCTCCACGCAAATGCGGGTACACTTCCTATTAACATAGCTTTCCTGATCCATAAAAGTTAGCGTAATTATTATATAAGCCTATTACTTGAACTGATAAAAATATGTGGTGCTAAAAAACAACAACTAGAGGTGTTAAACATGTAATAATAATAATAATATTTAGCACCGCGTCTTACTACCCGTTCGGGTTATACGCTTAAGTACTAATTACACTAATGGCTTAGGAATTGGGAGGGTTGAATTTAGAGGAAGTGAACCCGCATTTGCGTGGAGGGAGAGTGGAAAACCATTTAGGAAAAACCACCCCCAGTTCACCCGAGCGAGATTCGAACCTCGATCTCCCCGTCCTCGGCGGTCGAGCTCAACACGACTAGCGCGTTAGCCAACTACGCCACCGAGGCGGGTGTTAAACATGTAGGTAGGACCCTTGTGTAGTCCACCAAGGTACCATTGCTACAACCTGAGTGTACTTATTAAACATGTAGGTAGGACCCTTGTGTAGTCCACCAAGGTTCCATTGCTACAAACTGAGTGTACTTATTAAACATGTAGGTAGGACCCTTGTGTAGTCCACCAAGGTTCCATTGCTACAAACTGAGTGTACTTATTAAACAGGTAGGTAGGACCCTTGTGTAGTCCACCAAGGTACCATTGCTACAAACTGAGTGTACTTATTAAACATGTAGGTAGGACCCTTGTGTAGTCCACCAAGGTACCATTGTTACAAACTGTAAGTGTACTTATTAAACATGTAGGTAGGGCCCTTGTGTAGTCCACCAAGGTACCATTGTTACAAACTGTGAGTGTACTTATTAAACATGTAGGTAGGGCCCTTGTGTAGTCCACCAAGGTCCCATTGCTACAAACTGAGTGTACTTATTAAACATGTTGGTAGGGCCCTTGTGTAGTCCACCAAGGTCCCATTGCTACAAACTGAGTGTACTTATTAAACATGTAGGTAGGACCCTTGTGTAGTACACCAAGGTTCCATTGCTACAAACTGTGAGTGTACTTATTAAACATGTAGGTAGGGCCTTTGTGTAGTCCACCAAGGTCCCATTGCTACAAACTGAGTGTACTTATTAAACATGTAGGTAGGGCCCTTGTGTAGTCCACCAAGGTACCATTGTTACAAACTGTGAGTGTACTTATTAAACATGTAGGTAGGGCCCTTGTGTAGTCCACCAAGGTCCCATTGCTACAAACTGAGTGTACTTATTAAACATGTAGGTAGGACCCTTGTGTAGTACACCAAGGTTCCATTGCTACAAACTGAGTGTACTTATTAAACATGTAGGTAGGACCCTTGTGTAGTCCACCAAGGTTCCATTGCTACAAACTGAGTGTACTTATTAAACATGTAGGTAGGACCCTTGTGTAGTCCACCAAGGTTCCATTGCTACAAACTGAGTGTACTTATTAAACATGTAGGTAGGGCCCTTGTGTAGTCCACCAAGGTACCATTGCTACAAACTGAGTGTACTTATTAAACATGTAGGTAGGGCCCTTGTGTAGTCCACCAAGGTTCCATTGCTACAAACTGAGTGTACTTATTAAACATGTAGGTAGGGCCCTTGTGTAGTCCACCAAGGTTCCATTGCTACAAACTGAGTGTACTTATTAAACATGTAGGTAGGGCCCTTGTGTAGTCCACCAAGGTACCATTGCTACAAACTGTGAGTGTACTTATTAAACATGTAGGTAGGGCCCTTGTGTAGTCCACCAAGGTACCATTGCTACAAACTGTGAGTGTACTTATTAAACCTACTTATTATATCAGCACATGCATGGATTACAGATTAACCACAATCTAAAAAAAGACGTAACAGCCATTTTTTTTAAAGGCAGTCAATTCATCTCTACGCAATGGGAAACACTGAACTTTTCCTGTTATTAATTATTTGATCATGCTGAGAATATAACTCGCAACACTTGTTTAATGCTTTAGTAATTTGGTTAGTACAAAAACTCAATTAGATGTATGATCCAAGCTTGAATTGTTTTACTTGGCAATTATTTTTGATTGTTGTTTGTGCTGTTATTTAATAAAGAAATAAAGGTCAACATTGATGGCATATGAACTTTGATATAAACTTTAGTCCAGTTTTAACGATTAATTTTAATCAGTTTAATGTCTATGACCCACCCGCATCGGTGGGAATACGGGCTAAGACGTCATTCTCATCTGATCTTATATGCTGGTGACGGGGGAGGGGAATCAGTATTTGAATCTTGGACGGGTAAAATGAGACTGGTTTTTGTACTAAATGTTGTTTTAATCTTCTTCCACACCAATTCTGGTATATTTCCTCTTAAACACGATTTTATCCCTGACCAGCCAATGCTGGTACATTTCCTCTTAAACACGATTTTATCCCTGACCCATTTGTGTAAAAATGTGAAAAGACCGTACAAGATACAGTGCATACCAAAATATTTCTTTCTGAACTTTAAAAGGATGAACCATCGTAATGGTCTCAATTAAAAACTTGCTTTACTGACAAAATATGACCCGAGTTCAATACTCAGCCAGATACACTGATAATAAATTTATTTCTATAGACGATTTTCTATTGTCTTTTCAGATAAATGTTTGTATATTTATTTAAAATTAATCTATTTTCATCAGGTTTACATAGTTTATTTAATTTAGAACACAAATATTGCAAACAGGCATTAAAACATTCAGATAAATTGAAAATCAGTCAATTTATGTTGTGATTACATTTATTTGAGCTTGGTTTATATATTTACTTTTGGATTTTATCAATTGTTTATCACGCAAAATCTTTAAACTTGATATTGACCTCGGTGGTGTTGAGGTGAAATGCTCGCCTCAAGACCCGATGTTCGTGGGTTCAAACCCAGTTGGGGTCGACGGATTTTGCTTGAGGGATAAAAATCCGTAGCATAACTTACCTCGGTGGGGAAATAAAGCCATCGTTCCCATGTCAATTGTGGCATGTGGAAATACCTTTCTCGGTGAAATTGATAGATCCTTTCGCTCTTGCTCATAGAAATTATCGTGCATTGATATAATCAGCCGGCTCAGAGAGTGTAAGTAAAATGCCTCAAATAAATGAAAATGAAAAAAACAAACTAAACTTGACGCGTTAAAAGGCAGCTTAATGTAAAACCAGACATGTATTAAAATCACAGTTCTGCTCGAGATTTTGCGAGTTTATTCCACTTCGAGAGGAAGCGGTCACGTGACATAATCCAGAAAAAGATCACATGTAGCTATTTCTGAACAAAACTTTGTTAAGGAATGAGGTTTTTTTCATTCGAATAAATCTCACTGGGGTTATTTATTTAACCTCTCGAAATTGTCAATCTAGCAACAAATATTTAGAAATTTATTTGCTAGACAATGGTTAAAATGGTGGACGTTAGGATTCATTATTTGATGAGCTGAAATATTGAAAAATTTGAAAAGAATTTAATCGATTACCATATATATTTCTTGAACGTTAAAATGCTTTATATTTAAGTGAAAACAAATAAATTTTTGTACAAACTGGATAAACATGCGCTTTTAATTTAATTAAATGCCTTGAAGTATTGAAAGGACTTAGACCCCTACTAATATAACTGCTGAATATTTTCTTTTTCTAAAATCACCCAATACACTTTTTACTCACACAAATGCAACAAATACTAAACGATAAAAATATTTGATTTTTTTACTGTCTAAAAGGGCTGAAAGTTTGGCTACATATAGATCTATGTAAATTTTGAACCAAATAATTAAAGCCATTTTCAAAATATTCAAAATCTTCAATAATCAGCCATCATTAATTTACTCGGAAAAGCATTTAGCCCCCCCTCCCCCACCCTAAAAAAAATAAAGAGTAAAGCGGGTCTTACCTTGTAAAAATCGTGTAAAGCCATTTATAAAATATTTAGAATTTTCATAAATTAGTCATAGATTAACTACCCATGATTTTAGGACTAGAATAAAAATCACCAATTTGCCTTGAGACATGTCAATATAACTTCTAAGCATCAAATTTGAACGGAACACTAATCATTTTTTAAAACGCTATCTAGGTTCAGGCTACATCAGCAAATATCTTCGTACTTTAAAAAAAAAACTTAATCCAAATGTCCATTCGTAAGAAAATCAAGGTAGGGGAAAGTTGCCTATATTGTACCACCACCTAAATCGTACCACCATTGATTTTCTGGGAAATGATTATGGTAGAGTGCTCTAGGGGTTATGTTTTGAACCTCCCATTGTTTTAAGTAGCCCGCGAAAATATTACACTGGTATGACCACGTTGAACGCTTTTATTAATGTTATTTAGTTTCAGTGGATCTGGATGTAATTTTTGGACTTTGTATCTAAGGAAATACTGAACCCGAAGGTATGTTTTACTTGTTTTCATGAATTTATTATTGTAATATAACCAATTCTACAAGAAACCTATGGTTTATTCTTATCGTAGCGATAGTTTGAGGTTATAAATAAGGTTATGTTTAAAGCTCCAGAATGTTGCCTAAATCGTACCACAAGTGGATTCCTAATTCGTACCGGTACGAATTGAGGGCCTATAATCTTCCTTGTTCCATATTTGCTATTTTTTACCAAACTTTTATTAAACACCACGATAAACATAAATAACGCGCGTGTCCGTGTGTGTTACAGAATGACGAAGCGAAAATATGAAGCTTGGAGTGAATCGGATATGGAACGAGCCCTCGCAGCTTATAGAAATGGGGACATGGGTTTTAATGAATGCTGTTGCCAATACGGTATTTCAAAGCCAACTCTCAAGCGCTACTTAGAATATGTCCCTCCCATGTTAATTTTTAAGCGCATGAGAATGGCTAATGAATTAAAAGTTGGGGCTCCACCTGGGGGTTTGGTTGAGGTTTCTGAAACAGGCTACATAAACAATGACCTCTTCATTCAGTGGCTAAAACATTTTATTGCTGCCGTCAAACCAAACAATGATAATAAAATTCTCTTAGTTCTAGACGGCCACACAACACATTCAAAGAACTTGGAAGCTTTGGATATAGCAAGAGAAGCCGGAGTAATTATGTTGCAGTTGCCTGGCCACACAACGCATCGGGTTCAGCCATTAGACAAGTCGTTTTTTAAACTACTGAAAGGGTACTACACACAAGTGGTTGAAAATTGGCTTCATACCAATCCAGGACTGTGTGTTACACAATACCAGGTGACTCAACTTGTGGCAGAAGCCTATGCAAGGGCAGCGACAGTTGAGAATTCCATTAATGGATTCCGTGGATGTGGAGTCTGGCCAGTTGACCGTAATGTGTTTAAAGACTTTGACTTTTTACCAGCTGAATATCTTGAGCCTTCAGAAGATACCAATGTAGATGCACCACTTACTAAAGATGTCACCAATGGACCACCCACTGCACCTACTGCAGATGAAATCAATGACCGACCGGATGTTGCAGTAAAGCCAAAGGCTGGACCAGCCAACACCTCTCAACTTAATGTGTCAATTGAAGCTATCTCACCAATTCCCAAACCCACCCAAAAAAAAGTGTCAAAACGAGGTGGGTTGACAAACAAAGGCCTACAACGAGCTACTGTGCTAACAAGCAGTCCATACAAGAATGATTTGCAAACAGCAAAAGAATTGCAAATGGCACAGGCCAAAGTAAAACAGTTGAAAATGAAAATAGAGAAGGCCAAAGCAAATGAATTGAGACTGGCAAAGTCCAAGATAAAAAAAGAAGTAGCCAATGCTAAGAAAAATGTTTCATCTGTGTGGAGAAATTTAGAAAAAGCAGATCTGCAAACCAACGGAGAAAGCCTACCATCTACTTCAACACAAACTGATGTTAGAATTGAAATCCAGCAAGAAGAATGGTTTTGTTCCGTATGTGAAGATCATTCTGTTGAGGACATGGTGTAGTGTTTGGTATGCTGGTCCTGGTGCATGAAAGATGTGCAGGGGTCAAGTCAGGATTAAAACAGTTTATTTGTATGGACTGCAAGTAGAAAAAGTTTTGATAAACATTTAAATACTAAAACATACCTCTGTGCTGTGATTATTAATAGGTGTTCTGTCACACGACAGATTAATTATTTTGTCAGTGAAATTAGACTGCCAATGCGTCCTGTCCTCCACCTCTTCCTTTAGCTCCCAGCATTTTCTTCCTTCCCTAAAGTCATCCAATATTTGAAACCTTCTTCTTCCTAAGCTTCTCTTTCCCTCAACCTTGCCTTCAATGATGTCATGCAGAAGATAGTGCCTCCTAAGAATGTGTCCGATCCAATTAGTTTTCGTCCGAAGAATCACACTATAATGTAGTATAATATTATATTTTTATTAGTAGCTTCTTCCTAATAAATACTGTAGTGGTACGATTTAGGACATGGGTGGTACAATTTAGGAAACCTGTTTCCTATATCGTACCGATTGCAGCCTGTTAGAAAAATCGCTGTATTTATTTCCAATTACATCCTTTTGAGCTTGAAACAGTAGAAATATATCCGCAAATAAGTACAGGTTTGTGTAAAAATACACTTAATATCATAGGTTAATATTTATGGCAAATAAAAATAAAAATTTAAAAAGTGGTACAATATAGGCAACTTTCCCCTATGCATCGTGTGTGTGTATCCAGGAAGTTAGGACAGCTTTGTGTACGGCCCAGACATTTTATTCAACTCAGTACCGTTATTATAGCACCATAATCAGTCGTGTTGGAAGTCTCGCTTGAAAAGAAAAGCCTGTAGCTTCGTTTTTCATTATTGCATGAAACGTCATTCACGAACTACTAAATTTGATAAAATTCAATTCAACCGCATCATTATTTTAGTAATGTTTCAAAACCTTAAAAAAAAAAAAATGATGTAGGCTACCTTTTCATAATTTAAACAAACTTTAATAGTTAAATTACTAGATTGAGCTGCTGAATATTATTTTAGTTCTTGAGTTTAGGTAAGTTTTAAATATCTATTACTTTACTCTTCCTTTGATTAACTCCCTCTATCACCCAACCAACACTCCTGTTGGTAATTACAACTTTACACTGTAACGCCCCATTACAAATATTTACATTTACAATATGTAATGAACACTATGCTACACTGGATATCATCTCTGAGGGACTGCATAGCTACTATTGGGAAATAGCGTTGTCGTTTTATTGTTTGCGTGTGGTCAATCTTCCCTTTTGATATAAGAAAAGTTTCGCAACGCTGGTTAGTCAATGTTGCTAGCAACTCCTTCTTGCCACCTTCTGACCTAACTGAGAGAGAGGAGATTTGGCAACAGTTAACAGAGAGAGAGAGAGAGAGAGAACGAAGATAAAGCTTTTCTCCATAAGACCTGCCGTTACCTAAGCGATGATATTAGGTGTAGACTCAGTAGCATACCCACAATGGAGCTTTGGGGGGCTCGAGCCCCCCTACCGTAGTTTGGGGATGCCCAGAGATCCACGCAGATCCAAAGAAAAAATAAAATGGAGTGGAGGGAGAGTATGACCAATTTAACACTGTGAACAAAGAAAATATCAGGTGATCAGAAATAGTCTCTTCATATCAATCACCAAATGTATTTATTTCATAGGAGTGGACTATCTTTCATGGAATGGAAAGTGAGATATCTTCACGCTCTGAAAATATTATTCTTTGGTCAGTAGGATAAACCCCTTGACTCTCTTTCAGAACCAGCGTTTCTTCGTAAGATTATTGTTTACAACACTCAACAATTTCTTTCTTTTCTATGCACATTTACCTATTATAGATAATCTGTGATTTTTGTGACAGTGATGGTTAAGACAACTTTAATTTAGGCCTACTTATTTATTATTTTGTTAGATTATCACCTTTATAGTATTAAAAATATAAATGATCAAGTTAACAACTACCAATTGGAAAAACCTTCCAAAAAAGCTTCTAGGTGTATATGATGGTAAAAAAAATCCTCCGACAGTTGGGGGAGTTTCCCCCCTAATCCCTCTTGAGCCCCCTAATTTGCAATCCCGCGTACGCTACTGGGTGTAGTACTGTGGTTACTAGCAGGGTCACCAACAGAGCAATATCTCCATACTAACATTCTACGTGTGCATTAATAATGAGCATATGTTTATAGGATGCCAAGCCAGATGTTTGTCAGCCTGAACATTGTGACAGACATCCAATACGGCTAAGCTAGTACGGTGGTTACCAGCATGGTCGCCAACAGAACAATATCTTCATATAAACTTTCTGCATGCTCAATAATAATGGATGTATTATATTTTTAGGATGTCAAGCCAGATGTGTACAGCCTGCACATTGTGTCCAACATCCAGTACCGCTATGCTAACACGGTGGTTACCAGCAGGGTTGCCAACAGAGCAAACACCTCTCAAGAAGTATTTTTCACCGTCGTGCTACCAGAAACTGCTTTCATATCAGGTTTCTTGATGTGAGTTTTTCACTAAGCCCAACATATTTTTAAATAATTCACCGTTACAATTTTTAATATTGTTAGGGTGGTAGTTGATTAAAAGGTTTTTAGTTTTTTAGATGACTATAAATTGATATTATTAATACATCAAATTGTTTCTTTCGCTCTGTAACGATCACGTCTTATAGCTACACGGCCACAATAGCTTAAAGGAGGGTGGACGGAATCTAAGCAATTTATTATAACAAAATATTAGAAAATTTGCAAGTTTAAGAAATATTTGAATTATTTATTCAAGGTAAACAACAGAGGTAAAAAAACCCAAACATGACCTCACAAGGCAAACTGAAGAGTGTTGAAAAACATCTAAATATGGCAGAGACTGCGCTTGCGCACTGCACTTAATAATTTATATGAATTAGTCTGGAAGAGACCCATAAATAAACAAAATCGTTAATATTATAATAAACATCTTAAAGAGCCTCTTTTAAATGGTTAACAACGCACCTGAATCACCATTGTGAATTCAGACTAAACAAAATAACATTTTTAGATTAAATTTAAATTTAAATATCAATTCTGATATTTATACAATAGTTTTAACCATTAAACCTTTGAAACCTTACTATAGTAATAAAGAGCTAAAAGAGCTTCTTTTAAACGGTTAATAACGCGCCTGAATCACCATTGTGAATTCAGACTAAACAAATTTAAATTTTAAGATTGAATTTAAATTTCAATTTTAATATAAATAAACAGCACAAAGGTTCGACTTCCCAACATAGCTCAAACTTCTGTGGGACTATTACTATCAACACTTTTGAAGTAATCGACAAGATTATTACTTGTTAATATTTAACACAATAGAAAACAAAGCAATATTACATTAGAAAACTTGTAATTTCTCACTAAACGAATCGGTAAATGTTAAAGTTAAAACTTATAAACCAACAAAACTGAATTACCTGAATATTTTCTTCAAAGAAAATACGTCTACAAAATATTACTATATAAACAAAAATTATCAAATTTATAAGTTCAAACAATTATTGGTAACCAGAAGAGCAATAAAAAATTATATTTAAACTTAATATTCCAAGCTACATCTCTACAAATTACAAAGAGACTAGCACCCAAGTGGCAAAAGGAAACATTAAGTGTTTCATAAAACAAATTTACTTTCAAAAATAAATCTACTAGTGAGAAATTACAGACGCCTACACTGAACGATTTCAATCACATAATTAATCTAAGTGTTCAAAACACTCAAACCCATTAAAGTTCGTTTAAATTTTAAATAACCATTAAAATATATAAAGTTTATATATTGCTATCCTGGAGCAACTACGTCCAAGTCCAGACCAGGACCTCTCGTGGTTGTGTCGATATAACAGTCAACTATGCTAGTTGATTATGTTCAAGTCCAGAACAGGACTTCTCATGGAAGTGTCGGATGTAATAATCAACTATGCTAGCTGATTATGTTCAAGTCCAGAACAGGAATTATCGTGGAAGTGTCGGATGTAATAGTCAACCATATTTGCTGAGTTCCCTCGTTATATGGGTCTAGTTGATGGATAAAGGGGTGGGAGATTTTCATATTAAAATTACAACGCCATACGGCTAACGCGTGCTAACAGCACCCTCTTGCTAGCAGCTGCCAAAACTTGGCTCGACACCAAGTCACGTACACAGGACACCTGTTGAGTTGGCTGTTGAAACTAGGTACGTCCATCAAGTCACGTACACCAGACACCTGGTTAGTTACAGTTCAACTTGGCCCGTTCCCAAGTCACGTAGGGTGGACATCTGGAGAGTCGGCAGTTAAACTTGGCCCGTTCCCAAGTCACGTAGGATGGACACCGGGTTAGTTGCAGTTAAAGATTGTGAGTAGCCCATTGGTTGCCCAGCCGGGCCAATCAGTGCATTTCTGGATCCCTATATCAGAACATCTTGTTGCTGCATCATTCATAGCTTGCTAGGAATTATCTTCATTATAGAATTTGGTACGGACAGGTTGGTAATGGAACTCGTGCTAAGCCAGAAGATAAAATGACTGAGTAAAGTACATATATTAGACCAAGTAAGTTTTGTAACCTTTGATATTGCACGATGTCTATGAGTATCGGCATTATTCGGAGTGGGTAGTATTAGAGTAAACTAGCTAGTCTTGCTAGTGTTACTATTGAAGGGTGTCTATATGTATTGGTTTATTTGGGGCAGGCAATAAAAGCTAATGTTACAGCTCAGATTAAGATATTGCATCATAGATCCACCCCTGAATAAAACAATTCTCATGTAAATTATAATTTAGATATCAGGTTGATCATAATCACAACGTTGAGACACATTTAAAAATATTAAACTGTACAAGGGATGCACATGAAAAAATATTATCTTAGGCATATTATTACAGGAAATAGCTTCCAACGCCATTGGTTGTACGGTCTTAGGGATTAGTCTCCCAATGGACTCGATTCCTAATGACATGGAGGTCAAGGCTCAAATCTCCGCCGGATGTATGAGGGATGGTTTTTCAACATATGGTTTGTGACAGTGAATTTACCATACCCTCTCTCCAGTAATGCGTGTGCAATTAATCTAAAACACCCCACTTTCTTGTCCTTACCCTATTAATAGTCATAATGTTAAACGTAATAATTAAAATAATATAATGAACGTCCATGTAACCACTTACCACGAATGGTGGAACAATCTTTTCTGACGTATGTTTGAATTGATCTTCAAATGCTTGACTGAGTGTATGTAAGATGTTCGTGAATTTGAAGTGGACATTTTTTCTCTTTCTCTTTTTTCCAGGGAAATTGACGGCAATGTGTACAGGGCTCACGTGAAGGAAAAGGAGGAAGCGAAAAAGGAATACGACGCCGCCGTGAAGTTCGGGACAAACAGCTGCGCACGTCGTGCAAAGGTGAGGTCAACTCGAGATATGTAATTAATTATATCGTACTGGACCGTGATTTTTAGAGATTAGAGGAAGAAGAGGAATCCGCAACAATGTTACACGGATCAAGGTCATCAATCTCTTTATGTTCTGGTTTGTTGGTGATGGAGAGGTCAGGAGTCCCTATCCAGGCTAGAGTAGCGAGGGTGTTTTATCCTCAAGAGTTCACACTCTTTATCTATACAAATGCGACTACATTTCCTCTAAAGCCCTTCTTCTTTATAACTACACCGACTAATAGTACTATGTGAACAGAAGACCTCGCTTAAGTACATCATGTTAAGAACTATTATTATGTTCTTATCGTACTACAGTTTTAAGATTTCTCTTTGGATTTCAAGTTGAAATACCTACTATAATTCTCTTTGGATTTCAAGTTGAAATATCTACTATAATTTCTCCTGGATTTGAAGTTGATACTTCTTCTTGGTGATCAAGTTAAACGAAAAATTAGGGAAAACTATTTTAATAGAGAATATCCTTTGTTCAGGTAGATTAAGACCAAGACGTATAGTCTTTCATACAGTTGAAGATTAATAATAAATACTAACTTTGTAACGTTTTTGGTATCATTTGGAAGTAATCGGAAAGAACTACAAAATGCCAAACATTCAAATTAAAGCAGACCTTCTGCCCACTCGGTCACTAATACTATAATAAATACGTGAATACATCCAGTGGGTTAGTAGAATGTTGTAAGGGGGATGGAAGCTACTTGGGGGATATGGAATTTATCTCCAGATGAGACTCGACCATAAACACTCAACTGAAACTATTTAAATATATAAGAATCAAATAGCCAAAGCTATTGTTTATGCTTTATAGTGAGAAATACTCCATTTAAATATCATATTCTGAAAATTAAAAATGACACCTGAACAGGGAATTGAACCCGTAATATTTAAAATATATGTTTACAAATTATACATATAGACGGTAACTTTGGCTTAGGAGCGCCATAGCTCTACCACTAAGCTTTCTTTATTTCATCACGGGGTGAGTTAAGGTTATTCGACATAAACACTTTATTGCACAACTTAACAAGTGTATAATTACAAGCTCTAAAAGTAATTCAATGATTTCAAATCATGACAGTTCACGAATTATAGAGGATAAACTTATATTTTATTCATTTTTTGCGTGCCATTGTTAAGTAAGGTAATTAATGCATGGGGCTGAAATTTAGTATAACTAGACATTCATATAAGGTGCACAGAATGAAATATTTTATAATAATAATAATAATAATAATAAATAATAATAATAATAATAATAATATTGAAACGCATGGCCTCAATTGGAAGGCATGTTAGGATTGAATGTATGAGTTGCGAATGACAAAACGAAATTGCGAGGTTGTTATGATTATTTTATAAACAAATAAACTAGAGCATCTGACCACAAAGTGTTGTCAGCAATCCCTAGCGAGAAATCAGTGGAGGCATGGTTAAAATTAGGATGATTAAACCCATTGAGACTGACTACACAACATCGCAGGCTCGTTTTTGTCCCACGCTTCTAATATCCCTTTTAAGTTATTTCATTCTAACTTCACTTCAAACATCACATTATATTAAAGTAGTATTAATAAACCTCTTTAAAAGCGAAGTCTAAGGTCAATCACGACCCACACAAGTATTCAATATCACTCCCCCTTAACCCCGGCCACAGACATCCTGTCAGAGACCAGACCGACAGTAAAAGTATGAGAAGGGGGTGGGTGACAATATTAATATTATAAATCTTTCAATGATATATTAATATTGTAATTACTTCAATAAAACATTAATATTATAAACATTTCAATGAAATATCAATATTATTAATAAACATATTAATTTTTATAATATATTAATTTTAATAATACATTAATATTACTAATATATATTAATTTTTATAATTTATTAATGTTAATATTATATTAATAAAAACATTATTAATATTATAAATATTTCATTCTGGACACCTCATATGAATGTTTAGTCAAACTAAATCTCAGCCCCGCAAATTAACTACCTTATCTTAACAATGGTACTCAAATAGCATAAAATAACAAGTTTGACCCCTTATAACTCGTGAACTATAATTATTTGAAATCATCTAATCATTATTTATGGCTTATAGTTATAAACTGGTTAAAATTGTACAATAAATAACATGCTTACGGTCGAATGACCTTGCGTGGAATTGGATCAGGATTACTCCATTTGGAAGTCAAACTTAATTACTGTCACTGACCATTGGGGAATTATTGTATTTCTTTGCTCAGGCCTCTGATAATGTCGAATTTTTCAAATGTCCTCTAATTAAACATTATCTAAATTCTAACTTGGCTTTAGTATTTTCGTAATTTCATTTTATTTTGTGTATAGCTTAAAATAAATTACTAGTAATTATTTAAGGCTATAGTTTTATTTTTCATCAATGGTTTGTTCTGTATTTTCAGCTCACGTAACTCCAACAGGTTTACAGTGTCTGTAAACATCGAATCAGAGAAGAAAGTTACCTTCAATCTGACATATGAAGAATTACTTAAGAGAGAACTTTCAGTTTACAACCATGCTATTAACATCAACCCTGGACAGGTAAATACAAATAAATTGGGGATTTACTTTCAATCTGACATATGAGGTATTAAAACCTCCAGTGTACACCCATGTTATTTGCATAGACTCTGGCCAGCACAAATAAATTACAACGTTATTTTTTTTATCTAACTTATTCAAAGTTTCTGAATAAACCACATTTTGTACATAGTCGTGCTATTGGCATCAAACCTTGATAGTATTTATATGTTTACTTGTTAACTAAACCTAGCGAGAGTTAAAAACAACGTAATAAATAGTCTCTTATTTATAAAATACTATTTAATATTATTTTTTACTATTGTTAGATTTATTCCTTTTGTCAGTAAACTTAGACCACCAATGCGCCCTGACCTCTGCCTCCCCTTTCAGCTTCAATAATTTCCTTCTTTCCTTCAAGTCATCCAATATTTGAATCCTCCTCCTTCCTAAGCTCCTCTTTGCCTCAAACCTTTCCTTCTATGACGTCGTGCAGAAGTGTTCTTTACTCAAATTAAATAAACACGTGTATTTTATGTATTAACTCTACAAGCTATTACATAACAATACTATACTAATTACTTTTATTATCTTTTAAGCAAATCAAAATTATGAAAGCAGGATATTTTGAGAATGGTGGGTTGAAAGGCTTATAAAACAGTAACTGTAAATGGATTCTTATTTCCGGTATTTTTGACAAACTATTTTTATTATTAAATTTTTGTAAATTTGTGTTCATAGACTTACCAAGGAGAGTTTTGATATTAAATGGAATGCATAAGTATCTATATTAATAAAATTATTACTTTGTTTACCTGTCTGTCATTAGCATTACGTGATATTTACCGTAAGCAGAGGTCTGAAACTTTAGTAGCCAGAAAAGGCTAAAGTAGTTAGGTGGCCCATATAGAACAGCGCTCTGATTGGTCGGTTTTGGTCACGTGACCACGCCCCCTCGCTCTGATTGGCTGTTGGCTTTTCCCCTCCCCTCTGCTCCCCCCGGTAGCGGGTTTTTCCGATGACGTCATCGCTCTGTCGCAACCCGGCGCCAATTTGGTGGCTTGACAAGCCAGGAATAGATCGTGACGACCTTGAATGATGTCGCAACCTCTCCCCCCACCCTACTGTGGTAATGGGTTTTCCCTATGTCGCAACCCGGCGCCAGTTTGGCGGCTCGACCAGGGAAGTTGAGACAGGAATAGATCGTGACCTTGAAACCGTGAGTTAGGTCATTGACCCTGGCAACTCTCCCCCTTGGCAATGGGTTTTTTCCGATGACGTCATCGCTCTGTCGCAACCCGGCGCCAACTTGGTGGCTTGACAAGACAGGAATAGATCGTGACGACCTTGAATGATGTTGCAACCTCTCCCCCACCCTACTGTGGTAATGGGTTTTCCCTATGTCGCAACCCGGCGCCAGTTTGGCGGGTCGACCAGGGAAGTTGAGACAGGAATAGATCGTGACCTTGAAACCGTGAGTTAGGTCATTGACCCTGGCAACTCTCCCCCGGCAATGGGTTTTTCCGATAACGTCATCGCTCTGTCGCAACCCGGCGCCAATTTGGCGGGTTGGCAATACAAGTCGAGACAAGAATATATCATGATGTCGCAATACGTCCCTTCTATGTGGCAATGGGTTTTCCCTGGTGACTGGCGTCAGTTTGACGGGTTGACAAGACAAGTCGAGACAAGAATAGATCGTGATCTTGAAACCGTGAGCTATGTCATTGACCCTGGCAAACCTCCCCCATCTGCAATGGGTTTTTCTGGAGTCGCAACTAGAGAGCATTGGCACAGCTATAATTATGCACAAGCAGGGGCCTCGGAAGCCTTACGGTTATTTATAATCCTCAGTTAGTGGCCTCCATCCCCCACCGTAAAAGTATACTGAAATTGTTTGTATGGTATCGTCCGTCGACATGCACGGATGTAGGTATCAGCCACGGGGAAGAAATACCTACAGTTTACACGGCAGGGATTCAATTTCCCTCAGCCGGAATTAGATGTGCCTGACAAACGGGCAAGGAATAGTGAAAGTATTTATGAGAGGTAAGTGTACCCACATTTGCATGGAGGGAGAGCTGGAAATACCACAAGTGTTCGAACTTCTCAACCAATCATACAGGCAGAGCTCCGCTTAGTTACTTGTACAATTCATAAGACCTAAATTGATTTATGTGTTATTATTATTTTTTAACTTCGTGGTAGAATATGTTTGATTGGAGAGTCAAAGACAGAAAGGAAATGCGGCGTCTACAGCAAAATCATCGGTCGGAGTGCTGTTCTAGGGACAGAGAGAGACAGAGAGAGAGAGGGAGAGAGAGAGTTCGGTTGTAGACATTAAAACACAAACATAACAGTTTTATAATATTTATTCACACAACACTTAAACAACAAAGAAATTTTATTTTCGCGATATATTTTGATATATATATAACTTTGACAATACATAAGTAATACAATTATACATTAAATTCACTAATATATACCTTTCACGTAAATTAATATGTTGTTTTTAAGTTTTAAATATGAAACTATATCTGTTGACATAATATATAACATTTACACTAAGCAAACTAGCAACTCAAACAACAAAGAAATTCAGTTAATTAATGTTCGCAAAAAATATTTTGATATAATAATATATTAAAATTTTACAAAAAAAAAATCATAATTAATACAATTATGTGTATCTTGAAATTATTTTAAATATATATATAACTTTCACGTAAGTTAATATGTTGTTGTTAAGTTTTAAATAGGAAACTATAGCTGATGACATGTTATATAACATTTACACTAAGCAAAATAGCAACTCAAACAACAAAGAAATTCAGTTAATTTATGTTCGCAAAAAAAAATCATAAGTGATACAATTATGTGGATCTTGAAATTATTTTAAATATATATAACTTTCACGTAAATTAATATGTTGTTGTTGTTAAGTTTTAAATAGGAAACTATATCTGATGATTGAATAGTTCCAAGCGAAAAGTCGCAAATAAGCTGCGTGTGAAAGCTCATTCGTGAGATTGAGGAGTGTGAGACGTAATCACAACTTGTTTGTGTGTGTGTGTGTGTGTGTGTGTGTGGGCGTGTGTGGGCGTTTTCATATTACATAATCCTTGTCTATCTTAGCTCTAGTTTTTATACCTTTTTTGTGTGTTTTTATATACTATGTCATTTTGTTAAATTTCATTTTAATTGTATTGGTTAAGTGTAAGAAAAGGCGGTAGTCTTAACTTCGCCATTAAAGTCTATTATTATTATTATTATTATTATTATTATTATTATTATTATTATTATAACATTTACACTAAGCAAATTAGCAACTCAAACAAAAAAGAAATTCAGTTAATTAATGTTCGCAAAAAATATATTTTGATATAATAATATATTAAACTTTTACAAAAAAACAAAAAAAAAACATAAGTAGTACAATTATATATCTTGAAATTATTTTAAATATATAACTTTTAGATCAATTAATATGCGAGTACGATTTAAATATCTAAATCAAAATAACGTGGTATCAGTTTATGCATCACCGCATCTACATCAAAATCATCATCATCATAATCAACTGGAGGAGTGCCTGATTCTAAAACTGATAAAGTTATTATTGGAATATTATTATTTTCCGTTGAAGGTTTTGTAATCTTAGGTCGCGTTGCGATGCATAGCCCTATTATCTGGTTCTGTTAGAGCAAACAAGGAATATAAATATGCCTATAATAAGTTACTATTACGATTATTTATATAAGGTGCTCCAAAGATGCAGTATCACATAGCTTACCATACCAAGGGTCACACCTAGCTTCCCTAAGCTAAAGAGAAAGTATTGTGCACTACACCGATATAACTCACGCTAAACAGTGTTAATACTTTTCTAGTAGCTTAGATTAGGAAACAGAGTATATTTGGTGTAGTGTTTCTACAACACTGTAAATACCTATTATTTAGTTTCACAAAAGCTTAGTGTTTCTACAGACCTATCACGTACCTCCACAAAGATTAGAAGTGAGAGAAAGTCCCGGTATCATTTATTTATATAAGTAATTGTAGATATATAATAATAATAATGACAAAGGTTTTTCTTTTTTTTGTCTATGAAAAGCAGATTGCTATTATAAATACAAACATTAAGAAAGTTCGGATTTTAGTCACACATAATTGTAATTGTTTTCTTGTTCTGAAAAAAAAAAATAAGTATCGTTCATGAATATATTCTTAAAGTGTGGGCAAGAAATTAGCCCTGATATTAGATATTTGCCAAAGAGGTGATTGAACAGGGACTCCCTCTCCCCAGCAGTGCCCAGATATTAGAGAATATTTGTCAAACAGAGAATAGGATTGGGGGACTTCCTCTCGCCGGTAGAGTACAACCCTTACACCCTCTAAACATCAGTACTGGTTTCCCGCTCTGATAGTTTTGTTTCAAAACATGCCAACAAACTGTTAGGGAGAAGGTTTATTACGTCAGCGAACTACAAACACTTTAGCCAACGGACAACTAGTTTTCTCTAATTTCTACATTCATTAGGTGTGCAAGTCAGTCATACAAATAATAAGACGTGTTATTATTAGCACAGCGTCTTACTACCCGTTCGGTTATACGTACTTACGCATCGCTAACTTAACACTTTAAACATATAGTGGCATTTGGTACCATGATATACTACCGAATACACATTTAAATCAAGCTCTTCTAATCTAACACATAGTAATTGAATCAGCCAGATAATGTCCGATAATCATTTAGCTCAAACATGGTTTATAAATAGATTAAGCAAATGTTATTCAAAGCACATATATTTTAACCAGGGACCGATAGTTTAGTATACAGACATGCTATCGAATGCACTAAGGTGGCGATTGAATATTTGATCCAGTACATTGCAAACGCGACTTTATTCATAACTAGCAATCCAACACTGCGTTGACCGTGACCCACTGCGGTATTTTGTTAAAAATCCGGCTTCGAGGTGCATTCGGACACACTCCCGTACATTTATGTTAAAATTTCAGATCTCTGCGTGCCGTAGATTTGGCTGGGCATCGCACACAAACAGACAAACGCTTCCTTTTATTATTATAGATTCCTGTACCATTAATATAGACGTTTGGCACGGCCCGCAAGAGAGAAAACATATATATGCAAGAATAATCTCAATATCGTGATTTATTCCCACTGCACCCCAACGAGATTCGAACCGAATCCTAGAGATGAACATGACAGCCGAGCACTGTCTCACTGAACTACAGTCCCCCAACTAAAAAAGCCACTAGATTTAGTTTCACGTATTCATACGTCAAGACAAGTGATCTGCAGCAACCTATTTGATATACTATCAATACCTATAGCATATCACCGAAACTGTAGTATTTATTTTATAAATATTGTCCGAAAAAAGGCTCTTTGAGGACTCTAAAACAGTTGTTTCTACTACCGGTTCGAGCTTTACACACACTTAGTGCGAGCCTGACGACATGTAGCCCGCGACCACCGATGTATAAACTATATTTAACTATGAGAGGCTGAAAACATAAACAAAAGTGCAGGTATGGGCTCAAACTAGAGTCCCTTATTGACCGCATGTATCGACCTAATTTAAATCCGCCCTCACGCGATATAACCACGGGGTGTTGTAGGATGAGGGGCGGGGGGAGGGAGGAGGTCAATCATGGCACCGAACCAGCGACCCACTCTTCTAAACCACGGCCGTGCATGAGTTTGCTCTCTAGCACCGCGTATAACTAACCGTTCGGGTTCGCTTAAGTACTATTTACGCTAATGGATTGGAATTGGAAAGGTTTCACCCGCATTTGCGCGTGGAGGGAGAGTGAAAAAACACCCCTAGTTTACCCGACCGAGATTCGAACCTCGTTCTCCACGTCCTCGGCAGTCTAGCTCAACACGAATCTGGCGCGTTAACCAACTGCGCCATCGAGACGGGTATCTATCACTATGCACACTTTTTAGAGAGTTAACAATCTTTACGAGGCTGACTCTTCAACCAAACCAAATATTACAACAGATTGAAAGAAGAAGCAGAACCGCGAGTCCATCTGGATTCGGAATTGGGAAGGTTTAAGCCACATTTGCGTGGTGGGGGGGGGAGTAAGGAAATGTTCCAGCGTTTACGTGGAGGGAGAGCGGGAAAACATTTAGTGAGAACTACCAACACTACACCTCGGCAGGTATTCAAACCCCCCCCCCAACCTCGCCCAACACAGATTCGAATCCCGATATCTTTCACCGGGTGCTTCATGCCCAGTAGTTGTCAAACCCGAAAGAAGAATATGGCGTTTCAAATGGGGCGCCCCCTTCGGTTCCACACACAAAAAAAAGTTTTATTTTACATATCATTTAACGTTTTCATCTATATTTTACCGATTATATAACTCTTACATTAATTCAGAAGTAGTATTGAATACAATTATGAAAAACTTGAATTTATTTTACATATCATTTAATGTTCCCATCTATATTTTTCCGATTATATAACTTTTACAAAAATTCATAAGTAGTATTAAATGCAATA
The DNA here is from genome assembly GCA_033556935.1 of Timema podura. Classification (NCBI taxonomy): domain Eukaryota; kingdom Metazoa; phylum Arthropoda; class Insecta; order Phasmatodea; family Timematidae; genus Timema; species Timema podura. The sequence continues at coordinate 23,478,289 of JAVRXN010000014.1, forward strand.
TTAAATATAATTTAATTCTCGAAACTATATTTTAGTGATATAATAAATAACGTTTACACCAAACAAATTAGCCACTTAAATATCAAAGAAATTTAAAGTTCGCAATTATATTTTGATGAAATAATATATAACTTTTACATAAATTCAATATCAAATATCGGTTAAGGCTCGAAACTATGTTGACATAATAAATAACATTTACGCAACGCAAATTAGCCACTTAAGACTCAAGCCAAAGTTAGAGGAAGTGTGACCACGTTTGCACGGATGGAGAATGGAAAGTCTATTAGAAAAACCTCCCTAAATACTCTCGACGCTGATGAAGGATTCTTTAATATTGAGTACTATGGCGTGGATTTGTTTAGCTTACACTGAATATTTATTAAAACTTACACACAACCTCCCATTGTTCTACATGTCTAATACTTGTCACAAGAAAGAAGTAAGGCTGAATAAATTAGATTTACTAAGGGAATACATCTCAATTTTCCAGAGTTGGAAACGGAAAACGGTTTATGAAAATTTACCCCAAAAAATAGCTTGCTTAACAACAACATATTAACTTACGTGAAAGTTATATATATATTTAAAATAATTTCAAGATACACATAATTGTATTAATTATGATTTTTTTTTTGTAAAATTTTAATATATTATTATATCAAAATATTTTTTGCGAACATTAATTAACTGAATTTCTTTGTTGTTTGAGTTGCTAGTTTGCTTAGTGTAAATGTTATATATTATGTCAACAGATATAGTTTCATATTTAAAACTTAAAAACAACATATTAATTTACGTGAAAGTTATATATTAGTGAATTTAAATGTATAATTGTATTACTTATGTATTGTCAAAGTTATATATATATCAAAATATATCGCGAAAATAAAATTTCTTTGTTGTTTAAGTGTTGTGTGAATAAATATTATAAAACTGTTATGTTTGTGTTTTAATGTCTACAACCGAACTCTCTCTCTCCCTCTCTCTCTCTGTCTCTCTCTGTCCCTAGAACAGCACTCCGACCGATGATTTTGCTGTAGACGCCGCATTTCCTTTCTGTCTTTGACTCTCCAATCAAACATATTCTACCACGAAGTTAAAAAATAATAATAACACATAAATCAATTTAGGTCTTATGAATTGTACAAGTAACTAAGCGGAGCTCTGCCTGTATGATTGGTTGAGAAGTTCGAACACTTGTGGTATTTCCAGCTCTCCCTCCATGCAAATGTGGGTACACTTACCTCTCATAAATACTTTCACTATTCCTTGCCCGTTTGTCAGGCACATCTAATTCCGGCTGAGGGAAATTGAATCCCTGCCGTGTAAACTGTAGGTATTTCTTCCCCGTGGCTGATACCTACATCCGTGCATGTCGACGGACGATACCATACAAACAATTTCAGTATACTTTTACGGTGGGGGATGGAGGCCACTAACTGAGGATTATAAATAACCGTAAGGCTTCCGAGGCCCCTGCTTGTGCATAATTATAGCTGTGCCAATGCTCTCTAGTTGCGACTCCAGAAAAACCCATTGCAGATGGGGGAGGTTTGCCAGGGTCAATGACATAGCTCACGGTTTCAAGATCACGATCTATTCTTGTCTCGACTTGTCTTGTCAACCCGTCAAACTGACGCCAGTCACCAGGGAAAACCCATTGCCACATAGAAGGGACGTATTGCGACATCATGATATATTCTTGTCTCGACTTGTATTGCCAACCCGCCAAATTGGCGCCGGGTTGCGACAGAGCGATGACGTTATCGGAAAAACCCATTGCCGGGGGAGAGTTGCCAGGGTCAATGACCTAACTCACGGTTTCAAGGTCACGATCTATTCCTGTCTCAACTTCCCTGGTCGACCCGCCAAACTGGCGCCGGGTTGCGACATAGGGAAAACCCATTACCACAGTAGGGTGGGAGAGAGGTTGCAACATCATTCAAGGTCGTCACGATCTATTCCTGTCTTGTCAAGCCACCAAGTTGGCGCCGGGTTGCGACAGAGCGATGACGTCATCGGAAAAACCCATTGCCAGGGGGGAGAGTTGCCAGGGTCAATGACCTAACTCACGGTTTCAAGGTCACGATCTATTCCTGTCTCAACTTCCCTGGTCGAGCCGCCAAACTGGCGCCGGGTTGCGACATAGGGAAAACCCATTACCACAGTAGGGTGGGGGGAGAGGTTGCGACATCATTCAAGGTCGTCACGATCTATTCCTGGCTTGTCAAGCCACCAAATTGGCGCCGGGTTGCGACAGAGCGATGACGTCATCGGAAAAACCCGCTACCGGGGGGAGCAGAGGGAGGGGAAAAGCCAACAGCCAATCAGAGCGAGGGGGCGTGGTCACGTGACCAAAACCGACCAATCAGAGCGCTGTTCTATATGGGCCACCTAACTACTGGCTAATATTATTAGATTACGCTGTGGCTTGTGAGAAGACTTAACTCCTACGATTGTACTAACACCAACTATCCAATCTACATAAGCATATTAAAGGGAACGATTTCTGCCATTGATGTTATAAAATAGTTACTTTTAGCTTTAGTATGCGATTCATTAAAAAAACACATGGGTGTACAGCAATTCTATGTCCCTTTTAATCTAAAAGTAATTATGGATAAATGTGATATTTACGATAAATTAAGCAAAATTGTACAAGTAATGAATATTTTTCTCAACCCCGGCAATGCAGTGGTACTTTTAATCTCGATCTCTGCACGAGCAGACCTACAGGGGTCTGATCTCCGCCACTGAACAGAATATGTCAGATGGACGAGATGTTTCAGCAATACTGTTAATGTGAAATCATGTCGTTTGACTTAAAGTAAAACAAAATCTAATGAATTACTCTTCTCTGTAGAGTTAGGTTGAAATAAAAATAACGGTTTGCAAAAGATGATTTGCGAGTTAATTCGAAATGAATGACAAAAAACGTAGTTCATTTCGAACTTATTTCAAAATTAATGATTTTTATTAAATTTGAACACGTCCATGCAAAGTTTTCCAAAAAATAATATAGTTCAAACGAACACGTTATTTCTTAGAATCGATATCATGTTCTTAATACTGTAAAATACTAATTGGATCAATGTGTTGCGTTTGTGACCTTTCTTTGAATATGTATAGTGTACAATTATCCTTTCAGATTGTTCCAGATCTTTCTGTAGAGGTTTATATAAACGAATCTAGCAAGATTACAACCCTGGAAGTTCCTGCACTCAAAGAAAGCAACGAGATCAACCAGGAAAATGCCACACAAGGTTTGACTCTAGCTAAAATTTAAGTGTCCCCTTAGAGAGCATATTATAAAAACGAATTATTAAATGTAGAGCTATAAGCTTATATACGCTTATATACCCTTTAATCTCTTTCAAAATCTTACCTAAATAGTCGGGTCTTTTCTTAAAAAAAAAACACAAATAAAATTAACTTTACCTTTCTTATCTTTATGCCGAAATATGCCACAAAAAAAAAGTGATTTTTTTCTCATTAGCCTTTTAGTTCAATATATACTTTCGGCTCTTACCTTATTTTACAACATGAATATCAGAAACGTTACTCAGTTGTCACATAGTTGGCTGATTAAAGTTACGAGCTAAATTTGCATTCACAGGCCCTAATAGACTTTGTAATAGCTTTGCCTGCACCACTACGGCATGCAGCCTATCATAGTATGGATAGTGGAAACCATTTAGGAAAAAAGACAATGATAGCACTCAGACAGGATTTGAATTGGACAACCCCACCTCCACTCTATAATCTGAAAAATTACCCCAAGGTGGACGTTTTTTGATCATGCGCCCATCAGTGTGGGATTTTGAATTTTAATAAAACTATTACTACAAGGGTTTGTTGCTATATGAAAGGATAAGAAATACATAAAGATTATAGAGATTATAATAGTTTTGCTTGCATTTGGCAGATAATCCTCTGGCAAAGATCGAGCGGTCGTCTGACACTTCCGCCATCATACGATGGGCTCCTACTCCAGAAGAACAGAAACAACTGAACAGCGAGGGTGTCAAAGGTCAACTGGTGGTGCGATATGATGTCGACAGAGAATCTCATCCACAGCAAATACTGGTCAGTTAAAAGCAACCTAGGTTTGTTTAAACGGCAAATGAGCTTATGTTTCCTTCTAATTTAGTGACATGTCTTAATATTTCACCCTGGTTTGTGTGATCCAACATCACATTAATGAAATATTAGTAACATGTCTACTTTTTTTCCTCCAGGTAAACGAAGGCTACTTCGTCCACTTCTTCGCACCTTCAAACCTCCCGACCCTCAAGAAACACGTCACTTTTGTACTGGATGTGAGTGGCTCTATGTTTGGTAAAAAGATTGAGCAACTTCGTGAAGCCATGACTACTATTTTGAGTGATTTGAGACCTGGAGATTTCTTCAGCATTGTTATATTTTCTACAAATGTTCAGGTAAATATTTAATATTTATCAACTAATTTATATAAAATACAGACTTGTATTTTTAATATGTGTTTGAGTTATCACTTTTAATGTGTGTTTGAGTTAACACTCTTAATGAATGTCAAAGGTTTGGGATCCAGAAAATAACAGTCCTGCAGCAGTAGACTATCAATACAACAACAACGGAGAAATAATATTAAATACTACACAGCCGGAGTTGTCAAGGTTATCCGTCGTACCTGTTACACCAAGTAACATTAGAGTCGCTAAAGAATTTGTTAGTCGTCTGGAAACTTATTCAAGTAAGTTACTACATAAATAAATTATATTATTGTGTTTAATGGGTGTAGGAACAATAAGAGTATTTACTGAACCAGGCATGGGCTTTAAAAAACGCCCCTCTCCCCCTTAAAGTGTTTATGCATAGGATATTTCTAGAAGAATTTTTTTTCTTTCAAAAATAGAATATTGAATAGCTGACTAATGCAACCATTGCGTGTTAATAAAATTAAAATTCTTAATTATACTATATATTTAATAAAACTAATAAATTAACCTTGAACTAGGGTAGTAAAGGTCTGTTTTAGCTAATCAAGTCAAATAATCTGAAAGAAAAAGGACATTTTCAACTTGAAATGTAACAATATCATTATCTAAGAAGCTCATGTTTAGTAAATATATTATAATCAATTTTATTCAATGTAATTAAAAACCTAATACATAATAACTCCATATCCAATGTAAATTAACTCAATAATTTTTTTCTTGTGTAAAAATATATACATTATTTACAAACGTTTACAAATAGAAATAGGTTAAATAGTTCTATGATTAATTTATATTCCTCAACAGATTTGAAGCAAACTTAATTTAAGAGAAAAATGTATTAAATATTAATAGATAAACTATTCATGGTATATGTATAAAAATGCTGGAAAACACATTTCCAATTTTTTATTGGGGCACAAGAAATAAATATTTTGTCCATTTTGTTAAAAGGAACTGAACGTGAAAATTACCAGGAAAGTCCCAACATAGTTATAGTTTTGTTAAAAGAAACTGAACGTGAAAATGGACAGGAAAGTCCCAATCTAGTTACAGTTTTGAAGGGTTTAGCATTAATGTTATTTATACCCTTAAAATTAAATAAATGCTATGTTAAAGGCTAATTAATCACTGAAATGCCTTTTAACTCTTTGGTTTCTTAGTTTTCCTCTTGAAATCGATTTCAGAGCATCTCGAGCAATAATCAGTAAGCATGCTATGGTTCCACTTCCCTTGGAATCTCCTTTCCATGATATAAATATCTAATAGAACCGGTACCGATGTTCATCAATTATCTCATTATACTTGTCGAGGTATAGTATATCTCAGAAAGTGGAGCTGGAGGGGCATATCATAGGCCATTAACAGGTTTGCCCCCATCTCCTTGTAGCTGTCACATCTGTGGTTACTAAGGAATTTCATCACTACGTCTTTAAAAACATTCTCAGCAAATTTTTCATAGTATTTCAATCGAACTGTATATCGTTTATAAGCTACTTTATTTCTGGCTCCCCCAAAAATACTTTATTTTATTTTAGTATCACCATCTGCGAATGTATTTAAACGCGTCATCTTCCAGATACAATCATATCTTTCATAAAATGTTTAGTTAAAATTAGCTTGATGTGTAAGAGAGGAAAAAACTACCATGCTCTTAGCCAAAACTTGTTCATGTTGCATTTTTTTTTTGCTTTAGTAAACATCAAGCAGTTCATAGCTTAACTTTATGAAGATCATCTTTTGCGCTGCTGTCCTATTCACATAAAAAAAAAGGGGGTGATCATCCCAATTGTAGTTCAAGTATCAAATATCCGCACATATTCCACTATTGCTGTGAATAGCCACTATCGTGAATATGTGTTTTAATATGTTCCTACAACTCCTTTCTAGGCGTGGCATGAGGAATGGGAACAGAATAGCATTCATTATGCTGCTATTATGAAGTACAGCTTTGTTTTGAGTGGACAAATAATATTCCCTCATTTGGATTTTGCTTTATATTGGAGAAACACATAAGGCCGTGGATGTTGTTACAAAATATATCCTTGTCCTGAGAAAATAAATGTACGCTCTCTTAATGCATTCATTTTAATTTCAAAACTTTCTGCCAACAAATTTCACTCTTGAAATCTAGGATTAAGTAGTTCTAATTTAGATGTATTTTGGTTCAAGATTCACATCAAATAATTAAGTCGTCATTGGATAACCAAGCTAAGATATTTAAAGATACTTATGTGAAGTTATTTTCAAGATTCTTAAGGAGGAACTGGTTGTCATTCATTGCATGATGTCTGCAAATTACCAGTGTATTTATCCAAAGATTTCGGTACAGATAAATATATTACACAATAAATTTGCCGAATTGCTGATGAATTATTATGATATTTCACCGTGCATTTCTTCTTTGTAGTCATTCCTACCACTAGGGAGCAAGGCATAGATAGCAGCCGATGATATCTCTCGGTTGTCTTCCACACCGCCGGAACCACGAAAGGCATGGTTCACTTTTTAATCCTTGGTCAGAATTGTAAGCTAAATGCGCACATTTTTGCAAAATATAACGCATCCAGTGTTAAACCTGATCACCCGCCTTACAGCATAATTTCAGTTAATATGCGTTAACACTCAACGAAGCCAATTTGCGCGTTTTTTTGGCGAGCGTTAAGTTAATTCACCAACTTACTGTAAAAGAAATAGTGAATTTCACTCAAATAATTACGCAATATATTTATATACTTTAATTATGAATCTTATAAATCCCAGCATAAAAACTGGGTATCAAATAACATTATGTGAATAAAAGTACACGACTGAGTTTCGTATGGTATATTCACGACAATAAGCCATTAAATCATCGAAAAGTCCACCCTTTTCTAATCTGAGCCCATCCCAAGAACCACTAAATTACATGTCTCCCTCTTGTAGTTTTGGCAGTAGAGCAAGGGCACCCGCAAGATTTTTCTCCAGGGGAGGCAAACCAGGGGGCCTGGACCAGTACTGCGGGGAATCCGGGGGCCCTCCCTCAGGAATATTTATTAAATTGAAGCCTCAAAAGACAATTTTTAGGGCAATCCTTGTCTCCTGAAAATAAGATACAACATAAGAAATTTTTTTCAAATTTATCCAAATTCGTGGGTGGACACTTGACTGACTATTTGAATGGCGAATGTTATTTGACTTTCTTGCACATGCGCCAAACTATCAACCCTAAAGTCAGAAGGGGTAATTGCCCCCCCCCGGCTATCCCCCTGTGGGCACCCCTGCCGTAGAGTATAATCCCTACAGTACTAACTCGATTTTGTGAAACTATCCTATATATTATTTCTGTTGTCAACATCCATTTTTATCAACTAATACAAAGCCTACAGCGATGTATAAGTTATCAGTAGATAGTTTTTTTTACCTGCTTCTGACATACATACTACGTTTACGTTAAAACACATTGTTTGTTTAAAATTTAAGTTAAAATAAAAGCCTATTTATTAATTTCTGTTGCCTTTGCAAAGACTATCATTAAGTCTCAGGCACAGACGCTTCAAAGAGCTAGATTGTACTTGCCAAATGCTGTATATACTCGTGGACAATTCCATGTGGCCTTTTCAAGAGTCACTAAATCTATCAATATTTTTGTATCGATTACCGAACATGACAAACAAACAATTCAAGATGATTGAATTCTGACGTCAAATATTGTATACAAAGAGCTATTGTAAATTGTAAATACGTTCACATTAATAAATTCTCTTTGCTATTTTGTGTACACACTTCACTTCGCCGAGTATTTAATTTCAACAACCTACCAAAAGACTAAATCTTTTTTTGGGTGGGAGGAGAGGAGGGGAAGGTTGAATGTAAGAAAGTTTCGCATGGGTTTGCTGGTTCTTTTCCAATCTACCAGATTCTAATATATATTGCATAAGCGTTAAGAGGGTGAATAGGTTTTAATAAATGGCACTCAAAAACCGTAACAAAAAGTTTTTTTTTGTTATTATACATTTTCAAACTCTCCTTACCTCTAGTACAAAATTGACGTTGAATAGTTATATTAATTTAAAATCAAAATAATATTAGATGATTAATTTTAACATATTAATGCCATTTTTCTTACAGGTACCAATATTTATGGTGCTTTATTAAAAGCTCTGGATGTCGTCCGCTTGGGTCGTAATTTGACTTCCTCGAACGACGTATTATATGAAAGCCCGGAACCAATTATTATATTTTTGACCGATGGTCAGCCGAATGAAGAAGAAAGTGACCCAATTATAATCACTGACACAGTCACTGCCTCTAACAGCAACGCGAGTGCATCCATTTTCTGTCTCGCATTCGGTGACTACGCAGATTTGGATTTCCTGAAGAAACTGTCCCTTCGTAACTCTGGGTTCGCCCGCAAGATCTACGAAGCATCTGACGCTGCTCTACAGCTGCAGGACTTCTACCGTCAAGTTGCGTCACCATTGCTAGCAGATGTGTCTTTCAACTATACAGAGAGTCAGGTATAGTAACATTTTGGTGGGAAGAAACTTACAATAATAATAGTTTGATGTATTATTAGGTTTAAAAAAATAAATATTGATACCGTACTATCTATCGAAAGTGACAGCTATAGACTAGAAGACTTATGCATACTTGAAAGTACATTTAGTAACTTTTATATCTGCCAGAAGTTGAAAAGAAACAAAAATTGAACTGTAAAAAGAATACTTTATTATATTTATATTGTAGGGCGGGCAATGGATTTTAGAATAATTATTATTAACATTTTATGTTTTTATTCAAAAGGATTTGTAGTTTACTTTCTTGATTTAACCAAGACTAGTTCTAAAGTAGATAGTTGACCTGGCGGTCTATGGGGTAAGTTGTCAGACTTCTGTGCTGGGGGTCCGTGATTCAATCCTTGGTCCCGGCACAGATTTATCTGACTGCCAAACCCTTCCTCCACCTCTGACAAGACGTGTATTAATCACAACTTGTGAATGTGAGGAATGTCAGGCCTCCACCGTGGTTCGGATTCCACGTTAAACTGTAGGTCCTTCATTTCATCTCGCAATCACCCTACCATTGCACATTAGCGTAAGTGCGTATAACCCTAACGGGTAATAAGACTAGGTGCTAATATAATAATAATAATAATAATTAATAATAATAATAATAAAATAATAATAATAATAATAATAATAATAATAATAATAATAAAGTAAATGTTTTTAGGAATCTTTCCTAACATTTTAATTTCCATATAAATCTAGTATCATATTTAAAATTTTTTTTAGTGATTTAATATTTTAACCTAATCTTTAATAAATTTATTTTTTTACAACAATAATAAGCAAGCTTTATATGTTTTATTATAGAAAAAAAGCGAGAAAATGGTTTTCCAACAAAAAATTAAAAAAAAAAGCTTGAAAATAGTTTATAACACATTTCTACACTGAGACAAAAACGTGAAATAAGATAATAAATTAAAAATATATTTAGGTTTATACAAATACAGCTAGTAAAATTAACTTTGGTTTTAATACTAGAATGTGAAGTTGCTTACTCTATGTACGAACGTTTAAACTTTGAATGTTTCAATTGCATTATTTTACATTATATAATTTAGACTAGTTCTTACAATATTTTTCAGTTTCACTCCTCCTACGTATAAGATTTTAGTCTTGTTTAGAAAACAAATCAAAGCTATAATTACTTTAATATTTATACTTGTATATTTACAGGTGGAAGAAGACTCTGTTTCCAAAACCCACTTCAACACTCTGTTCCTTGGCTCAGAGTTTGTGGTCGCTGGAAAACTCAAGTCGACAGAGTTGACCGGTGGCCTCACAGCGAGGTCTCCGAATGGCACCACCTCTCTACCTTTTGGACCAGATATCATCGTTATCTGTCCCCCATTCCCTCCAACAGTTGAACCAACCGAAGAACACAATGTCACCAACGCCAGCTTCATGGAGCGTCTTTGGGCTTACTTAACTATCCAGCAGCTTCTGGAGAAAGATGAAGTGGACTCTCCTCCGGAAGTCAATACAACTTCACCCAATAAGAAGAGAGCACTTGAATTAGCTCTCAAGGTACGTATATAATTGAAGTTTCAACTTAAATTCAAGTGAAACTATTATAACTAGCCTAAGTTCAAGCATTTCTAATACAGTTAAAAAATTTTTACGACGGTTAAAATTAAAAATTTATTGAAATACTAAATTAAATAAAGTAATGATAGGCTAATTTTAAATATTGTGTCTCAACACGAATTCAATTATTTGCTTTCTCAGCTTAATAATAGCTGTTTAGTTTTGATAGGAGAATAAAAACTTGCAATTTAATTATTTAACATTCCTTTAATTGCCTAATATTATGGTGCTTTTATAATCAAATAATCAACACAATACAATAAAAACCACTCGTTTGAGCTTGAAAGGATCGCTTGATCAAATAAAATATTGATCAAAGAAAATACAATAAAAAATAAACTAATATGAATACACACAAAAATTGTTGTAATTTTGGATACACATTGATAAAATAAAGTCTTTTCTTATGTTCTTAATCGCCAGTTTTTTCCTGAGCATATGGTTCTCTATTCTCAATGCCGTAGTCGGTTTTTTTTGGGGGGTTCAAATCCCCCCTGAAATTTTATGAACAAAAAATATATGGCTTCATTTATGATTCAAACAATATCAATATTAAGGTACAAGTGCAAATTAGGGGGCTGTGTTACCATAAAGAGCACTTCAGAGAGCTTCTAGAGGCGTTTAGTATCTTGAATTTTTCCCAGCCTCTGGCAATTAGGGGGCTATATATGAAAAATTCTTCAAATAGCTTCTAGAGGTGTTTAATATTTAGAATTTGTCCTAGCCTCCAGCAATTAGGGGGTTATGTTGCCATGAAAAAAACACTTCAGATAGCTTCTAGAGGTGTTTAATATTTAGAATTTGTCCTAGCCTTCAGCAATTAGGGGGTTATGTTGCCATGAAAAAAACACTTCAGATAGCTTCTAGAGGTGTTTAATATTTAGAATTTGTCCTAGCCTTCAGCAATTAGGGGGTTATGTTGCCATGAAAAAAACACTTCAGATAGCTTCTAGAAGTGTTTAATATTTAGAATTTGTCCTAGCCTTCAGCAATTAGGGGGTTATGTTGCCATGAAAAAAACACTTCAGATAGCTTCTAAGAATTATTTATCATTCATAACTTTTTTATAGCCTTTCGCAATTGGGGAATGTGCCCACCAAAACCCCCCTGAAATTATTGGCTGGCTACGGCCTTGTCTATTCTTCTCTGATCTCTGTCTTCCTTTTCATTGTATTTTTGCTCTAACAGCCTGAGTCCTCGCTCAATAGCTTTATTATTTATTTTACTTAACTTTTCATTATGTATCGGAATATGGACAAGCATTTACATTCTTTGCTTTTTCAGTTGCTTCCACAGTTCACTCCTTGCTCTTATTATGCTCAATAATTTTTAATTAGTAACTTAATCCTTCCATTATATCGTCAAAATTCTTCTAAAATACTAAATTTATATAGCTCTCACTCGGTCCGGTCCCCCCCCCCCCATTTTTTCCATTACTGTCCACGTTTAATAGCTCTATAGAAAAATTCTCTATACATTCGTTTATAAATAAGAATTTCCCACTTCTGAATAAATATTCTTTGGGACTTGAAGACCTTTCCTAATAGGAAAATTTCTTTTATACTCTTATATATCAATTTTATTGATGATTTCCTTTTAACTTTTATAGGGTTTTGTATATTATTTTTTTATTAAGATAATTAGGGCCTTATACCACACTTTGTCATCAAACACAATCTAGTTTAACTGTGGGTATGCCATTTCTCCTAAAAATATAGAATTTATATCTAGCCTCACTATACAACAACAAGACAGATTTACAAATATAATTATTTGACAAATTTTGAGCAGCTAGAATATAATTATCTTTAAATTATTTTTTTCTCCCCCTCGTCTCAGTACCCATCCGTGCTGACCGCATTCAATTACACTCTTGGGATAAAGGGTAAGAGAGATATAACTGTGGAGTGTACCTATATTTTCTTGGAGGGAGTGGGGGGGAAACCATTTAGGAAAACCAATCTCAGTACACCCAGCCGAGTTTTGAACCTTTGCTCTCCATCACTGAAAAATTACAGTGCGTCATTAAATACTGCATTTGTTTTTTTCTTTTATTATACAGCTAGCGTGAATGAGAGATTATTTATTGTGTAATTTTTTTAATAATTGTATTTTAGCTTACCGTATAGAAATTATATTTATATTCGAAGAAAAACACATACAAATATTGTAGCCTACTACACACAAATATTTTAATTTATTTATTATCTACCAAAAAGAAACTTAATATACTAGATAAATAATAACACGTATTATATAAAATATCGTTTATTGTTTTACCCACTAAGGGCATTTTAGTTCACATCTTGATGCATAACATGAGCTAAGCCAGTGGGGACTGGCACTACGGTTCATTTTAATACTGGTCTAAACTATTAACATAATCTCACGTTAATTTAATTTAGTCAATTTATTTTAATATAACAATATTTATTGCCAGCTATAGGAATGTATTGTACCAGCTTGAACGAATCTATATTGTTTTGAACAAGCAGCTGTACGTATTGTGACTGTTGCAGTATTCCTTTGTGACACCGCTAACATCCCTCGTAGTGGTGAAACCTAACGAGACAACATCTGCCGACACAGAGAAAGGTAAATAACAAATGTCTGTCGTAGTATTCCTTTGTGAAACCGCGAACATCCCTCGTAGTGGTGAAACCTAACGAGACAACATCTGCCGACACACAGAAAGGTGAATAATAAATGTATGTCGTAGTATTCCTTTGTAACACCGCTAACATCCCTTGTAGTGGTGAAACCTAACGAGACAACATCTGCCGACACACAGAAAGGTGAATAACAAATGTATGTCGTAGTATTCCTTTGTAACACCGCTAACATCCCTTGTAGTGGTGAAACCTAACAAGACAACATCTGCTGAAACAGAGCTCGTTTTACTACTCATTTAGATTATACGCTTAAATACTAATTATGCTAATGGGCTAGGAATTGGGAAGGTTGAATTTAAAGGAAGTGAACCCACATTTGTTTCGTGGGAGAGTGGAAAACCATTTTGGGAAAACCCCTCCCAGTTCACCAGACTGAGATTCGAACCTCGATCTTCCTGTCCTCGGTGATCTAACCCAAAACAAAACTAGCGCAGTGTGTTTTTTGCCATTTTTATAGCAACAAATTATTATGGTTAAAAGAGATCAAATATTGCTTCAGTACAAAAATAATTTAATTTTCTTGAGATGGTGACCTCAACAGTTGTATATCTGTCAAGGGTGTCCTTGTATTTGATGACAACTTTCTCTCTTCATTTAAAAAGTTTCTCATCTAATGCCGCTATACTCATGACAGAAAATAACTACCCAACTGCTGATATCACCATGTGAAGAACATGTAAATTATATGTTTGTAATGAAGCAATATTTTATTTGTTTTGGCCAAAAAAACTGCAAAACACTGGCCTTTTTTCTAAACTTCCCCACAACCCAGTTTACAAAAACTCGAATTTGACTTCATTGTCTAGATTATGATTTTGAGTGGCATAATTTAAACCAAACAATAATTGAAAATATATTTTGTATGGTCATAAACCCTGTGAAAACACCCACCACAGTAATAAATCATAAGAAACCACCTCGGCTGTGCTGCTGGTGTCTTCAAGCAACTTACCTCTTCACTAGATTATCAGAGACGTCGCCTTGAATGATGAGTTAAATTAGGACAACCTCTATCCTTCGTAATCCATCTATTTCCACATCACGTGGAGACAGTAAATTTGTAAGTCCCTTCATTATAATTAATTTTTTCTTAAACAGTATCCAATCACACCAGAAAGACCAAACTACAAGAAATTGATGTATTAATGCAATTGAAATACTAAACAATAAAATGTTACAATTATTGTTTTTAAACTCCTTTTAGGTGATACTACAAGTCCTAATTTTGGCGGAGGATTCCCACAGTCAATTTCTGCGCCTCAGGGTTTTGGAGGAAGCTACGGAGGGAGAGTCGGGGCAGCATATTATCCTCCTCCTGGAGCACCAGGTATAATCAACGTTAATAAGGCAGATTTACAATACACACAAATCGTCTCTATATTCAATTTGGTGGTGTAAATAGTGAAATTCAATTAAAATTAATTGAACTTTTGTAAAATAAAAAAGCTTTAGTACATGGTACTTATGTAAAATATTCTTAAGGTCAGGTGGAAGGGGAGATGAGAAAAGACGAGTGTTTTTGCAGTTTTTATGACAAAATATTTATTTTTGTTAAATAAATAAAATATTGCTCCAGTACAAACAGAGTTTAATTTTATTCACATGTTGATATCAACATTGGTTGAGTATCTGTCATGAGCGTAGAGGCATTAGATGACAAATTTTACAAATGAGAGAAAAAGTTTTCTTTAAATTCCAATACACCCTTGACAGATATTCAACAACTGTTGATATCAACATGTGAATAAAATAAAATTATATGTTTTTACTGGAGCGATATTTTATTTATTTTGGCAAAAAAAAAAAAGTTTTACCATAAAAACTATAAAAACACTGCTTTTTTCTCGCGTTCTCTTAGATCCCACTTTGATTAGTATGTTTAGGTGTTTACATTTATTGTGAGCCTACCAACAGCAGTAGGAACAAGGGTAATAATGTATGCCATTTGTTCTGGTTTGTCACTGATGGATAGATAAGTTGGGGTTCAATCTCTGGCCAACTGCATAGAAGTGTTTTATTTTATTCTTTGGTTTCTCAAACTCTCTATCTACAAAAACGCGTGTTTACCTCCTCTAAATTTTATCTAACTCATTCCTATTCCTAAGAATAAACATGTGGATAACCCTAATGGTTAGTAAAACCCTTATAAACCAATAAAAACAATCCTACTTGTCTTCATTTTGGCTGAAGACAAGCAGAATATTTTTTATAAAATTGTGTTTATAAATACTGAACATGAACATAATTAACTTTTTTTTATGTACTGTAATAATGTAAGTTTTAAGGAATGTAAATAATGTGAACTGCATATTTTTAGTTTTTAGAGAAATTTAAAATAAAAACTACTACTGTATTTGAATATAATGCTCTATAAATTAGTTTAACTTCACTATCATTAATTTACTTTAAATCAAATAGGTTTACTTTTATTTTAACTATTCATTAATTGAATTTATTTTAAAATTTGCAGCTTTCATATCGATTGTTTATCTAAATATAATATATCTATAAATACAATACTAAATTTTAAGAAAATTGGCAAAACCATTTGGGCATGCACTCAAATATATGCTAATACAAATAAATAGTAGGACCCTGAAACAAAAAAATCTACTAGAGGGGGTGACATAAAAAACAAATTTTAGACCAAATATCAAGAAGGAGCTTTAAGTATCACAATATTTTCTCTGTAGGCCTACTTATCTCGTTATATATGACCACAATTATTTTACCAGGGTTATTACTGAAATTTATCACTAGAATTTATGAATCCAAAATAACAATTTATCCTCACATCATTTTCATTCTCACAGCTTCTTTAGGTTCCTCGAGCCAGGCAGCACGGCCATCATTTGTTTCAGTTGACATGATTCAGGAAGCGTTTGAAGAAATTTCAACTTCTCTTGCACCAGGTGATTGAATACACAATATTTCAGTTTCTTTTTCACCAGTAATTTATTCAAGATTTTCTCCATGATGTGATCTCTGAGTCAGTTGGTGGCGCATCTGCCCATTGATAAAAGGGTCTCGGTTTAAATTCCAGACATGGTTGAAATTCTTGTAATTGGTAACTTGGGTATAAACAATTCATAATCTGTTCTAGAATTAAGTTAGTTTTTAATTCATTTGCTGATACGACCAGTCATTTCAAAAAATGCACGTTAGGTACTACGAAATAATAAACATGTTGTGTTGTATGAAATAGAATATATTAATTTTAGTAGTGTCAGGCACATTTAAAAAACAAGTTTCATTTTTTAAAATACAACTAAAAATAACAAGCGCCACACAACTATAAAATAATCTATAAAGGTTTAACATAAGTTTTCCAGCTAAGTATATGACTTGTATATCACAGTGTAATAGTTTATACTGGAATTAAATACAAGACGGTTTATTCTAGACTGGAATCACCACTTTAGTAAACTCCGAATAACTCGTATATTCCCCGATTCCTCACCAATTAAGTACTGAATTAGACCCCAATCGAAAACCTAACAGGATAGAATGTATCTGCTTTATCAGCGTTCTAAACTCAACGCCAGAATATTTTGACGACGTACAGGGCTGTTATTAGGAAACATTATGAGATAATATGGTACAAAACCTTATGTAAATTGTTATCACGTCTTAATAATGAGTTAAGGGTCCAGAGTTAGATTCATAGGCATGGCCTAGATATTTTATTGAATGGTTCTCTCTTTCACAGTGATAAATTGAAAATCAGAGTACTGGTGTTTGAGTATTTTAGTTTAAAGTAGTGTAAATATATAATCGGTTGGTATATAAATTTTAAGTTAAATATCACTAAAAAAAATACAGTAGATTAAGTACCAGACAAAATCTTCCCTCTTTTAAAAATAATTTATAACGTTTTCAATAAAACAAATCAGGCATCTATTTGGTCTAAGTGGGTTTTAAGATGAGAATAATGTAGAAAAGCCCTGTTTTGTGATTTAATAAAGACCTCAGGAAAATTGGTATTTTACCAAACACAGGACAAATGAAAAAGTAATTAATATAATATCGTCCCACTTGTTATGACAAATAGCAATTATAAGAAAATTGTGGAAATAAAGTAAGCTATTATTTTGTATCATAGTTTTTGGCTCATAAGTGAACTCCTGAAATTAATAACTAATCGATTACTTTATTTACACATTTTGACTACGCATTTAATACCAGTGCAAGTTATTGATGTGTTAGACTTAACTTAATAGAACTAAAACCCCAACTATATTCTAGATTGTTATTTTCTTGCAAGAAATTTAACCAGTGGCCATTTAACGTTTCGTATAAAAAGCACTACCCCACCAGAAATGAAAATAATGATAATACTAATTACTATTTTAATAGCTACATTAAAGTATTAAATGTGTCTATTATTTGATAAAAAAATATCAAATAAAATCAAACAAATGTGTGTCACTTAAACTACTACTAATGAAGCAGAGTTTTTTTTAAAGTTCACAAAATTGTATTAATATATTTGTGAATATCTCAGAAATTGTTAGTTTTATAAAAATATATTTCAAATAAAAGTTTTTTATTTTTAATAGTACTACAATTTTGCAATGATAAGTAAATTCATATCTCAAAGAGTTACGGAGATATGATAAAAAAATAAGAATGTATGCGTCTGACCGGAACCCTTAGAGTCATTTTTCCGAATTATTGAGAGTAGCCAATTTGTTCAGAATATTTATAAATGAAATTTAATCAAAATCGTTATAGCTGGTTTTGAGAAAATATAATTTTTCTCTTTTCAGTAAACTACCCTTAATTTTAGGGTTAGATATCCAATTTCGAAAATTCCTCGGGGCAACCTTATGAAAACCCTATTTACCAAGTTTTAGCCCGATCGGTAAAATAGTTTAGGTTCTAGTCCGCGGTACAGACAACAGATAGACAGATAGACAGACAGAAGGAATTTCAAAAACAACTTTTTTGGATTCGGTGGGTCAACATTCATCAAAATCTCGAGTTCGATTTTTTTTTGACAATATCTACCTGTAAGATAGCGAAAAAGTAAAAAGACAGTTAATTCATGCAACGCGAATGTATTCTTGAACCACTCTTGTCTATCTCAAAACAAACAATATTGGGTACAAAACCTGCTGAGAACTCTGTACTGCGCATGCGTGAGATTTCTCTTCACCGCATTGAGAGACGCGAGGAAAAGGTAATAGGTTAACGGTTCCCAGTCAGATGTATGTTTTATATTGTGCAGCTACAGAGTGCAATAAAGCCATTTCCTCCACTGCTGTCCGTCAATCCAGATTATAGGGTGGTATTAAACCAATTTTGTCTTACTGGATATTGTAATGAATTTTTTTTTTTACTGTCCAGGTCTAACTATTGTCCCTTTGAGCAGCTTAGCTTGGCTAACTAACATCACCAGTGATGCGGGAATTACTCTGCCAACCAATCCACAGGGAGCAGACGAAGTTCTACAACTTGGACTGAATCAGGTGGAGCTAACGCAGACGATAGCATTTAACTAGGAGAGTCATCTCGATATAAATTATGAGGTGGCTTAGGCTAAACACAAATCCACAATTACAATAAATAATTTTGCTAAATTTACCCATACATCCGTATTGATGAGCTCATGGTCTAAAAGTCAAGCTCATCTAATTTGGTATGCCGATGACTGTGCGGTCGAGATCAGAGTCCCAAGTCGTGTGTACTTAGATGTTTTGTCCTAATTATTTTATACCTCCACGCCAATTTAGGTAGGCCTATTCTACCTCTAAAGTATATCTCATTCATCCCTACCTATTCTGCGAGTGTGAACATGCAAACCTCTTGGATGTGGCGTACCAAGAGGGGGTGGGTGGGGGGGGAGGGGCCACGAGACGAATTTTTATTAAAAATTAAAAATGTGTCTCATAAAAAACGTACATTTAATTTATTTATACACTTTTTTTACAACCTATTACTATTCATAGTAATTTTAAGAGGCCTTCGAATATATATATTTTTATGACATAAAAATAAATAATAATTTATAAACTAGTTTAAGTTTATAACTATAAGGAATATTATTATTATTATTTTATGTTTCATTGAAATAAGTACAAGCACAATATGAAAAAACCATACATGGATTGGCATCATATTTGGCCTAGTTTTATAATACACCATAACATGTACGTAGTAAGGGTTTAAGTTGAAAAATTAAGCAATTTTCTACATCTTTTTATTAGTTTTAATTGAAATAAAAACTATATATTAGAAAAAAATAATAAAAAATGCAAATTCTTTGTTTTTTTTATTTTAGTATTCCTTCAAGTTCTATTAATACTTACATAGTTAGTTCTTTCCACATATTTTTTTCAATAGTTTTATATGGATATAAGATTAAGCCTAGGTTTTGTGGTGCCAATAGTAGAGGCACAATATGGGGAGTGCTTAATAATAGGGGGAGGGGGGGGAAACTCCTGCCCTGGGCCTCCAAAGGCTTTGGCACGCCACTGTGGATGGCTAGTAAGACGTGAAACTTGAAGTTTTATTCTCTTACTAATAGCCTCTATATTAATTCTACCTTTAGCAAGTGCACGCACCATATCTGTGTAGCCATTAACCCTTGAATGGGAAACTCATTACTGGCTACTCATTCTTCTGTTATTCTTTCAGACTAATTCAGCTTTCAGCGAATGTACGACGTCTCTAGGAGGCTCTGGACATTGCAGACATCTGCCTTACTGTGCGCTGGATGTATTTACTCTGAACGTCACAGATTACCTTCCATTCTTTTGCAGAATTGATACGTGAGTAATTTTTTATACTAACCTTAATGATTATCTACTTTGTAAAAACATATTATTCAACTCTATAAAATAAGAAAATAGTATTATCTTTGTATATGTTTGATTAAATCTTTACAATCGCTTTAAAGCACATTTCCAACTAATATTAACATATATCTTTGAAATAATATTTAAAACACTAGTATGTAAATATTTATTCAGTTACTTTGTTGGGTAAATGAGCTTTATATATTATGTATTTAGTTTCTTCCTACAGGTAAATAATTTCTCATATATGTTAATTTAGTTAGCATGCAAAAGTAAATAAGCACTTGAAAGTTTTTTTTTAGTCGATACCAGAAAATAATTTCTACTAAATATTTATTATTTACTTTGTCAATTAAATAAGCTACCTAAATGATTTATTTAGCTACCTTTAACAAATAAAATTATCTTTATAGCGTATTTATTTACTTTGTAAAAGTAAATAACCTTTCTAAAAATATTTATATAGTTACCATGTAAAGTACAATTAATTAGCCTCCATCATATATTTCTTCAGATGCAATTCCTTAGAAATATTTTTTTTGTATGTGTTATATTAATTATGTTACTTTCTTATCTTTAAAATTATTTTGTTTCAGTTTTGCTGGTGTGTGCTGTCCCGATTCCTTACAGACAGTTGTTTAGTGATCATATTTGAAGAAAACATACGTTTTGATATTCCACAATAAAATTAAATATTTTTAATATTAATCTTAAATTGTATTTTATCAGTGATTGTGTACTATTTTTATTTGAATACTCATAAATTATTTGTTACATTAAGCCTGAACCTCATGAGAAAGAGAATAAAATATTGATAATTTAGTCTTCCCAGACTCTTATTTTTCTCCAAATTAGTTATCATTATAATTACATTTTAATTTTTAATGTTATAGTTTAGAGGATCATGAATAAAATATTGAACATAAGAGGGTATTTAAACTAATCTAAGAGCCAAATGGCCAACACAATACGATGTTTTAAAATGTATCAACCCCAATAATACTAATTTAGTCAAATTGTGTCATCAGTTATCACCATTCGAAAATTATTTAACGAGTTTTAACGGTAACCCGTAAAGAATATATATTTTAAATGATTAATCAAATAAACTAAAAAAAATCTCAATCCAAACTTAATAAATTATGAATTTTAAAATGTAAATGTTCTAAAACTACTACAAATTTAACGAATTTACCATATTTTAACAACTATATTTAATAATGTAAAAACTACTTTGAGAAAATAAAGTCTATAAAAACTATGAGTTAAACATATTTTTGAGAGTTAAAAGAAAACTTTTCAAAACTCTAAACAGTACATTTTAATAAATGATTTAAATTACTTAAATTGTTTACATTAATTTTCAGCAGCCATAAATTATATAAATCAATGTTAATTCTAGTAGAAGTTTAGTGTGATTGATATAAGATGGCCAAACAATTCTGTATCTGTCCATCTTGACAGATGTTGCCATTATTTATGTATTAATTATAATCACCCGCACTAGTATTGTCAGATTTGCTTGTGATGGAGAAAAGTAGGTTTAAATCCCGGCTAGGTGTAATGAAGCAAGTTTTTCCTAAATGGTATATTCTCCCTCCATGCAAAACCGGGTGCATTTATAATGAAACCCTACCTTCCTTATATCTGCACATTTAGTGTTGGTATAATAAGTTAGTAAGAAGTAGTGCACACAAAAAATAATAAAAAGTAAGCCTACTTGGTAAAAATAAAGTGTATACCCCTTTTGTTTCATTTTTTGGTATAAAATTACGATTGACACAAAACTGATTTTATAATAATTTTATTCTATTATTATTTTATGATTATTTTTATATATCTTAATACTAAAAATAAAAAATGAGGGAAACATATTTTTTGACACAAAATAAAAAGCTTAATTCAATCAACTGCAAGATTTACAAAATAGTTTCTAACTTGACTTGAAATATAAATTTTGTAACCAAAAGTCAAACACATAACCAATGAAAAAAAAATCTTTGAAGTGATTGGTCGAAACGATTTTTTCAATTTTTTTATGACAGTTAAACGATTGAGAAGTAATGCACCCGCATATGCGGGAGGTAAGGAGGGACATAATTTCGAAGAAAGCATTGCTGTACAACTAAATGGGATTTTGTAAGCCTATATTAAATTGTAATATTTATTTTATTTTTAACTAAGTTTTTTAAGTTGTCTATATTTCATAAATAATAATTTTCTAACTATAAATATTAGTTTTAAAAATTTCACCAAAGAATATGAAGAAAGCAAGTGATATAAGCAATATTAAATACTACGGTGTGACATTTTATTTTATTTAGTTTTACTTATCACTAATAAACGATCATTATTTCCCTATATTTCCAACCAGTAATTGCTGTCTATCATTTTGATATAAATAATGGTTCATGTCCATTAACAACGAAATTGTACTAGGCAAACTCTAACTTTAAGATTCGAATGGGCACTTACTATATAAGACCGATAATGTTGTACAGCCTATTTTTCAAAAACTATGCATAATAACAACGTGCAGTTTTTTGTATTATATTTAACTTGTAAATTTAAAATGAACTATATTAATAAAAAAAAGCTACAAGCTAATATTTATTTTTTACAATAGGACGTAATTTCAATTAAATTTAAATTAAATAAAACATTAAATACAAGAATATAGTTTTGAAGTTATATTATTATTATAGAGCGTAAGATAATGTTCTATCATACACGACGAATATTTATAGTACAATAATTTTTACAAAGTTTGGTATTTTCAAATTAAATCATGCCTTAACTGTTGAAAAAGTTCAGTAGTTTCCTGCTAGATGGCTCTCTAATCGGAAGCACCCCTCTCTTTCCTTTCCAAACCCTCCTAGGCAATATCTACTTTTCCGTCTTTTTTGTAAGCCCCACTACTCTCCCTTCACTCTCCCCATTTATATCCTGTTCAAGTAGAACCCTTAACATGACACTAATTGCCTGTCACCTCCAAACTTGAGTTTTGAAAATGTTCCCTGTGATGTATTTGCATGATCTATGTTAAAAGTTTGTACTTTCTCGGTATCTTACAGGTAGAGAAAGTATTGTGATCGTCAAAAAAATCTAAATCAAAATTTTGATGAATCTCGATTTAAAGATTGGTATATAGGGTTTTCATAGGGTTGCTCAGAGGGGCGTTGGAATAGGATATCCAACCATAAAATTAAGGGTAGTTTACTGAGGGCAAAAAGAGAAAAAGTCGATTTTCTCAAAATCAGCTCTAACGATTTTGATTAAATTTCATTTCAAAACATTTATAAATATTACAAAAAAATAGCTACCCTCATTATTTCGGAAAAATGACTTTAAGGGCTCCGGTTGATGCGTTAATTCTAATTTTTTTTTATCATATTCCGAAATTATTTGAGATGTGAAATTACTTATCATTGCAAATATGTAGATCTATTTATAATACAAATATTTTATTTGAAACATATTTTTATAAAAGCAATAACTTTCAAGCTATACGCAAATATATATATATATATATATATTTATATTTTAACTTTTCGAAAACTAAAGGTAAAGTATTGCGACCGTAAAAAAAAAAAACCCGTGATGTTGATGGATGTCGACGTCTCATGACTCCCAGAACCCTAAAAAGTGGTCTTTGCAATGCCGTCTCTCTGTGTGTCTTTTAAACCCCGAAATTAAGAGTGGTATAGTAAAAAGCGAAAAGAGAAAAAATAGATTTTTTCAAAATCGGCTCTAATGATTTTGATTAAAATCCGTATCTAGGCGTTGATTAAGATTATAAACAAATTGGCTTTTTTTCATTTTCCTATGAAAATGACTTTTAGGGTTCTTTACAGAAGCAAAAATGTCTATAGCTCCGCAACTATTTGAGATACTAAATAAATTATCAAAATTTTAGTACTATTAAAAACAAAAAACTTTTATTGAAATATTTTATAAAACCGATAGTTTCAGAGATATTGGAAAATATATTAATACAATTTTGTGAGCTCTAGTTGTGAAGAGATACTACTTAAGACTTAAGTTTAAACGCAATGTTCTCTAATGCCATAGAGTAAGCAAATTAGTAAGTCTTTCAAGAAGTTGATGTTTTTCCTTTAGCCTCTTAGGGGAAATGTTTGTACAGCACAGGGGCAAATCCAGGATTTTCGTGAGGGAGATGAGGAACGCGGGTGCCCCCATCGTGATTGGGTCGGGGAGCGGGTGGGAAGTACCTCAAGAAATTTTGACAAAAAATACTTATAAATTTGAGAGTAAATCTTTAAGTAATTTTTCAGTGTAACGCTAAACTTGAGAATGATCCTATAATGAAGGGTATAGCTCAAAATATGCGATTACTATTGAAATTTATTATAAGCAAATAATAAGAATATTAACACGTAGTGATTATTAAGAGGGAAATAAGTTTAAACATTATAACAATTATTGTATAAATAGTTTTTTAGCTATTCAATCAATTAAACAAAATAGATGGAATTATTCAGATTTCTAACAAACGAACTTTAACTTCATTTATAGTATAGTTAGTTATTTCTCATCCTAAATCGAAATTTTACCACTAAGCCATACTAACACGTTATGTGTGTGGTATTCTTCAAAGATTTTGTTTAAAGCATATTATTTAACAATAAATTATTTTAAAATCTTTATTTATTATTAATAATTAATAATAATACTTAGCACCGCGTCTTACTACCCGTTCGGGTTATACGCTTAAGTACTAATTACGCTAAGGAATAGGAATGAGAAGGTTGAATTTAGAGGAAGTGAACCCGCATTTGCGTGGAGGAAGAGTGGAAAACCATTTAGGAAAAACCACCCTCAGTTCACCCGACCGAGATTCGAACCTCGATCTCCCCGTCCTCGGTGGTCTGGCTCAACACGACTGGCGCGTTAGCCAACTACGCCACCGAGGCGTGTATTATTAATAATTAAAATAGTAATAATAAAAAATCATAAAATAAATTTAAACCTAGACAAGGTTTGTGCAACAAGGTGAGAGGCGCGCAACTTAAATTTGGGTAATTTCATTAATTCCTATTTTCACCACTTTAGTACTTAATGTGATTGTCTTGAAGTATTTATAATAATTACCGTATATTAATCATTTAATAATATAACCAATAACAATTTAAAAAATTAAATCTGGTTATGGAGATGGTATTACGTGGCAATAAAACTAGTAGTGACTTTAACATCGATTTAATTGGTTTAATTTCTTGAAGGGGGATGCGCATCCCCCATGCCCCCTTTCTGGATCCGCTTCTGGTACAGTAATGATCTCTCTCTCTCACTTTAGACTCAATAGTCAATAATTACCTATTTTATTGGTCAAAATTTATAAAAGAGAAATTTATTAGCAATGCGATAACAACAAGATTGTACATCCCCTAATAAAATGCCGAAAATTTTAACAGGAATTCAAAATTTTAATACGAAGTGTTGACCCTTGGGGACCCAATATCGATATTTTTTACTGGTTTAAATATACAAATGAAACACGTAAATTTTTAAAAATATAATTATAAAATTTAAAACAATGAATCAAAAATATTTTACGTACGTATAGCGCAATTTGTTTTGGGCTCACTAGTGTATATCATATTAGAAATTTTGAGTAATATCTCCATTTTTAAACAATAGAGCGAGAAAGTCCGTGCTGAGTTTTGTACCATTTATTTTTATAGGGTAGGCTTGATTCTGTTAGGTAAATATAACCTATATGTATAGCAACGGTTTTGTAAGAAAAGATGAAAATGCTTTCTCTAAATAGTCTTATTCATGTTTTATAGATGAAACAAGACTTATCTTACTTATAGCAGGATTAATTTTGAAGATATTGAAATTCAGTGGTGCATCCAGAAATTTACTTTAGGGGAGGGTGGGCATGTGTGTCAAAGCTACTATTTCTGTCCCCTGAAAATATCACATTATTTTAGTTTAAGGCTTTTTTAAAAATAAATGACACACACACACACACACACACACACGCATGTATATTATGTTTTTTTAAAAAAAGGTACAAAATTTATGGATCTTGTTGTACACATTAACATGAGTAAATTAATCTTAATGATGTTACATAACCTCTAGTTGTGTCGTTGGTAAACTCCAACTGTAAGCGGAAAATATTAGTCCAGGATATTATTAAATCTGAATAGAAGAAGGACTCTAGTGCAGTATCGGCATGCACGCAAAAGAACGGCATCTCTTTGACACCCAACAGCGGTCTAATAATCTCAATGTTGACTAGGACATTCGTGTTCAAGGATATTGGTGTTATACCCTGATTTTGGTTGGAAGAACAGTAGAAGTTAGTTACTAAAGTTACCAAAACAATGTTAATATAATCATACATAAAGTCATGTCATCTGCAGATGTTACTTTTGATAGATATTATCAAAACCTATTAAATAACACAAATAATATAAGAAAATGTTATCAATGTTGGCTGCAAAGAAATATGTTTTGATTTTCTCTACTGAATGTCCTAGTCAACATTGAGATTATTAGACCACTTTTGGGTGTCAAAGAGATGCCGTTCTTTTGAGTGCATGCCGATACTGCACTAAAGTCCTTCTTGCATTGAGACTAATAATATCTGGACTAATATTTTCCGCTTACATTGGCCGCGATAACAAGAGGATGAAAACACTTTGGTCGTAAACAACGCTACCAATTAAATCGTGTTTAAATTAAGAGTGTCACGAGTTTCTTAGTCTCACATATAGACAAATTAACTTGGTAGATATAGGTACAAATAATTATCAGTAGGTACCTCACCTATCATGTCTAGTGAAGATTAAAAAAACACTTTGAATGACACATTTTTTTAATGTCATGGGCCAAACGCAAGTGAAACAATTTTATTTCCTTCATTTAAAAAGTTTATGCTCAAATGACACGATGCTATTGATATACATTTAATAACGGTTGAAATTACTATCTGTAAAAAAACTAAACTTATCTACTGAAGCTTTATTTGATTTATTTTGGCAAAACACATTTTTTTTGGTCATAAAATCTTCAAATTTACTCCCTTATATTCCTTCTTAAAATTTAACGCAATCAACTTAAAGAGTGAGGTTTACACTTGACGCAACCCGCATTACACCCATTTTACATAATGTCATTCTTAATAAAGTTTTCTCAATTACCATAAGTGATAACAATCTTATTCTTATACCATTATAAAGGTATTAAAACACTGAAAATACAGTACTTATTACATTTAAACTAAAACCAATGATACAATTTAAAAAATTTATTATAGTAATGATTAAAGAGTTTTCAAATTTTAGCAGTGTAGTGAAAATTAAATTTAAATTTTTAACAAGTAATGTCTCATAGCTATTGCTTTACGTTTCCATTGATACCATTACTATTTTTTTACTAAAATAATTAGATAGTGAAATCCTTGTAAAATTAAAATTATATAAAAATATTAAAACTTGATTTGTGAGATAGGTCACTTTACTTCCCGTATGTCATTTATAAACCTTATTAGTGGTTGAAGGGTGATCTGGTGGTCTAGGGGTAAGTTGTCGGACTTCTGTGCTAGGGGTCCGGGGTTCAATCCTCGGTCACGGCACAGATTTATCTGATTGCCAAACCCTTCCTTCACCTCTGACAAGATGTGTATTAATCACAACTTGTTAATGTGAGGAATGCCAGGCCTCCACCGTGGTTCGGATTCCACGTTAAACTGTAGGTCCTCCATTTCATCTCACAATCACCCTACCATTACACATTAGCGTAAGTGCGTATAACCCGAACGGGTAGTAAGACGCGGTGATGATAATAATAATAATTAGTGGTTGAAGGTTTTCCTGGAAATATAGCAAGTACCAGAAAAGAGGTTGGAAGGGGATGTTAGAAGGGAGGGGTGCTGCTCAATGACCATTCTAGTTTTTATCTGAGAGAAGGTGGATGAACGAAAATATTTACGTTAGCAATCTATTGAAGATTTAGTTTTTTTAGCACCACGTCTCACTACCCGATTCATAGTTCTGACAGTAATATACTCAGCTATAATTTCTTGTGTTTTTTGTGTCCTTCATGCGTCATATACTTTTTTATGTAGCTGGAATACATTGTTTCCACATAATAATTGCTAAGCTATAAATTATTGTGTTTTATTTTATATCTTTCACTCTTAACACTTTAAAAAAAAATTAGGTAACTAAATATAGTCTATGTATTTAAAACGCCTTGTTAGAAGTAAATCAAGCTGCAAAATACCACATGAATGAAACTAGACCATTAAATAGTTGCATAGCTGATTTGAGAAATGACAAACTAAACAGTTCCAATAATATATTTGGAGACCACCAATAATGTGTTATATATTTTTGCAAAGGACTCAAACAAAATGAGAAATAAACTGACCCAGGCCATATGCTGGAAACCGTTATGAATAAAAAAAAACACATTTAATTTTGAAACATGTGTTATATTTTATAGTAAATTTGTGCTCACTCTTAAAACAAATTTTATCAAAACTTGCTAGTTATATTTCTGTGTGTACAATAAAGTGCTTATTTTAATTGTGTTTGATAAATTAACTATAGTATATAATATAAATATAAAAATTTACATGTTCATTATTTGAAGAAATAAACCTTGTTTCCAAGCTAAGCAAAAAATTTTGTTTCTATTACACTGAAAACTTGCCTTATTTCTTGCTGTTATTTTTATTTTACATTATATTTAATTAGATCATTTATATAATGTAAATAATACAAAATATAATTAATAACCTTTACAATTCTTTGAAAGGCTAGCTTGTGAAAAAAAATAAGAAATTCGATACGTTAAAATGTTTGCAGCTATTTCTATTGAAACGGATTACTATAATTTTAAATATATTATAACATAGTTCTCTTCCCCCCTCCCCCCGCCCCCCATACACCACTTTTACCACCTTAAAACCAAATTAGCTTTCACTCAATCCTAAGTGCTCAGAGGCTAAATAGACCTAACCACCATTTGTGTTTAGTTATCGGTTGCGAGTAGCATTTCGAAGTTCACACAATGGGAAGGCCGACTCTTAAATCTCGATAAAAGTCCGCGGTGGATTCCCCCGAGTCATGAAGTCATGTTTACCACGGAGGAAAGGTCGTCCCAACCGCTACTGTTTATAAGCTCCATGTTTCCTGACCTTGACCAGTCAGTGTTCATAGCAATGAAGACCTCGGCGGTAGTTGTGATTCTAGCAGCGGTGTTCTGGTGTGGTGACGTCAACGCTCAGGAAAATTCATTCTTAGCATCGGCGGGCAGATCCAACTCCACCGACAGTAATCAAGAAGGGGTTACGGAAAATCAGGTAAAATAGGGTTTTTTTTACGTTTTTATATAGATAAAGTATTGTAAATAGTGAACATTTTATACCTCGAGTTTGTGATGGACGTGACGTTTTATGTGCTCCGGAACCCTAAAAGTTGGTCTTACAATATTATGTCTGTCTCTGGGGCTATGGACGAAACTGTTGGATGGATTTGATTCAAACTTTGAGATTAGATGACGTACTTCAAGGATTTAAAAAAAATTCATTCTAACCCTCATATTAAGAGTAGTTTACTAAAGAATGATTTTGGAAATTTTGTAATTAAAAAAACTGGTTATACCAATATTATTCAAAATCTTCATCTTGAGCTTGTTTAGTATTATTATCAATATATATATATATATTCAGGGAAACCTACTAAGGGATGATTTATGATAGCTGTTTTTCGAAATTTTGTTAATAAATTATTAATAGATTATATAAGAAAATGTGTGTTAGTGTCTAATGCCATTTATATTTTTGAATTATAATAAAGCTAATGGGCTATAGGTAAGAAGGTATATATTTTAGAGGAAGTGTGCCCGCATTAGTATGGAAAAATAAATGAAAAAACATTTGAGGAAAAACCCCTGTGTACATAACCGGGACTCTAAGTCTGAACTCCCCGTCAATAGCAAATCAGACTAGACCAGACGTTTGGTCCCCGTAATTCTTTGATGCGAATTAATAATAATTCCTTTGCGAATTTCATATTTGTCCAAAAAATATAGATTCTTTTATTAGAGGTATTAAACCCTACACACTTTGTTTACCCTCCAAGTAGCAGTCTTACCTTGACAGATTTGAGTATAGTCCTATCTTATAAGCTGTATCGTAGTAACACTTCAAAGTAAACTTACTACAGTTACTTAAAGACTCAAATTTTAAAGAGACGAAACATCCATTTCACAGCCCATTAATTTATCATTAATAAAGGGGAAACCAAACTTCCCTTGAAACTTTTTTTTTATCATGATGAGAACATAACTTGAGACCCTTCAGCTAATTGGCCA
This sequence comes from Timema podura, assembly GCA_033556935.1. Lineage (NCBI taxonomy): Eukaryota > Metazoa > Arthropoda > Insecta > Phasmatodea > Timematidae > Timema > Timema podura. The sequence continues at coordinate 23,508,729 of JAVRXN010000014.1, forward strand.
ATACAATTAGGGCTAAAGGATAGGACTTATTAAAAAAATCCATGGCGTGAGTCCGCAAGCGAACTATACCAACTGAGCGGCCACCGCATGTTGGCGAAGATAGAGCCAACTTTGCAGATAGAGGGTTTTATGTGGTCAACACAAAGAAACTTTTAGTCGTTAATCTCATTTTTCTAGAATGGATCAACTATTTTATTCAAGGAGTTTTGAGAAAAATTATAAATTGATTTAATTATTAAAGGATTTGTATAATATAATATTGCATAGGTGAATGGGTTATTAGTTTCTTCGATCTCCTAATTTTACGCTTCATAATATCGATGATTTCAATGAAACTACTTAAAATAAAATTAGTTTAAATTTATAAATATATTAAAACTCTAAATCTCTCTGTACATTCGATTGTGCGTTTTTTTGATGACAGTAAACTCAAAAATTGGCCATTGAATCAAGACAAATCTTATTTGTCTTATATAATTTATTAGCCAGAAAGAATAAACGTTGATCAGATCTATAGCTTACTAGCTAGTAGGTACAACCGTTGATCAAATTCTATGCTCATAGCTAGGAAGGACAACAGTTGATCAGACTCTATAGCTCACTAGCTAGGAAGACACAGTTGATCAGACTCTATAGCTCACTAGTAGGAAGGACAAAGTTGATCAGACTCTATAGCTCACCAGCTAGAAGGACAACATTGATCAGATTCTATAGCTTAGTACTAGTAGGTACAACCGTTGATCAGATTCTATAGCTCACTAGCTAGGAAGGACAACAGTTGATCAGACTCTATAGCTCACAGCTAGAAGGACAACAGTTGATCAGATTCTATAGCTCACTAGCTAGGAAGACAACAGTTGATCGACTCTATAGCTCACCAGCTAGGAAGAACAACAGTTGATCAGATTCTATAGCTACTAGCTAGAAGGACCACAGTTGATCAGACTCTATAGCTCACTAGCTAGGAAGGACAACAGTTGATCAGACTCTATAGCTCACTAGCTAGGAAGGACAACAGTTGATCAGATTCTATAGCTTAGTAGCTAGTAGGACAACCGTTGATCAGATTCTATAGCTCACTAGCTAGGAAGGACAACCGTTGATCAGACTTTATAGCTCACTAGCTAGTAAGGTCATATATAGCTGGAAATTATGTAGACAAATAGTAGTTAAACAAATTTTTCCTCCCTCCAGGCAGGTTTTGCTGGATAGTTTATAATTTAATATTGGGTTTTGTGTGTTTGTGTGTGTGTGTGTGTGTGTGTGTGTGTGTGTGTAAATCTCATAAAACTATTAGCAGATTGAATGGTTCATAAATTTTTTCTTGAACACAATCTCTACAAACAAATAACTAGAAGTATTATCAATGCTTAAACAGCTTTACTTGGGTTGTTGCGCCGTTATTAAATATCTTATATATATCAATATTGATAACATATGAACTGTGAAACAAACTTTAGTCCTGTGTGTGATTATTTCTAACAGATTTTATTTGTATGACCCACCCGCATCGATGAGCACACTGGCTAAGACGTCATCCACCTTTAATATGATTTTCTGCTGAATGAGCAATGGTCAGTGTAATGAGGATATTTTTTTCCTAAATTGATTTCCATTCTACGATATGCAAATACCCGTATATTTTCTCTAAAATTTTATCTTCTCAATCCCTACCCCAATAGTATAAAAATGTGGATAGCTCACATGGATAGTAAGATGAATAATACATACAAAAATTTTTTTTTCTGACCACATAATTCGTAAACCAGTAGAGTTGATTCTAGATGTAAAGTGACTCTTTCTCTCAAAAGGATTATATAGTTCAAATCCCAGCTGTTTATAGTGAGTGTAATTTATCTAAATGAAAGGTTTTCTATCCTCTTTTAAAAACAATATTTGCTAATATATTTATTTAAAATGGATATTTGTCTTCCTGTGATTTTTAGTTTATTTAGCTTAAAATACAAACTGCCCGTTAGGTATGAAGCATTGAAAAATGCCAAAGAAAAACACGTGTCAGTTAAATTAGGGTAGACATTCATTTTAGATTACACATAGTTTCCCACTATCTCTTAGCTCCACGTCTTAGAAGGTATATTAACCTAAAACAACACATGTATTAAAATCTCAACCCTAGTGACGCCAACAACTTGACAAGCTATATACACATTTTTTTTTTCATATTTTCATTATTTTGAGATTTTATCAGCACACGATAATTTCTATGAGCTAGAACAAAAGGTCTTACCAATTTTGACGTGAAAGCTATTTTAACATACCTTCTAGGGTCCATTTACATGACACAATCAACATGGGACCGACAACTTTATTCCCCCTCCGACGGAAGTTGTGCTACAAATATTTATCGCTCAAGAAAACTCCGTGCACTCTGGTTGAGTGTGAACCCATGAACATCGGGCATAAACTTTACCCCAAGACCACCAAGGTTAATTATAAACATAGAGTAAATTCATTCAAACGCCAACCGGGATTGAACCACGAACTCTAGGTGTTGATTTTGGTTTCATCTTCTCATAAATGTCTGCATTTAACTTTCTCTTTCAACTCGTCTGATGATGTAAATTTGAACGTTTTAACGCCATCGTGATTTAGAAAAATTAACTGTAGCATTCACTTTAGCCAGGAGAAAAATTATTGCCAACTTCTTTTTGCTTGTCCTAGTCACAGGATTTATAATCCCAGTTACAATTCAGAACTTTTGTAATTTTATTTTCAAAGCTACAGGATATTTATAAACTCTCTGTTCAAACTTCAACCACATCTGTGGGTAAAAAAAAAAAAACTAGTGAAACTGTCTGGAAAATTCATCTTGTATTACAAAGTTGGTACCCGCCTCGGTGGCGTAGTTGGCTAACGCGCCAGTCGTGTTGAGCCAGACCGCCGAGGACGGGGAGATCGAGGTTCGAATCTCGGTCGGGTGAACTTGGAGTGGTTTTTCCTAAATGGTTTTCCACTCTCCCTCCACGCAAATGCGGGTTCACTTCCTCTAAATTCAACCTTCCCAATTCCTAATCAATTAGTGTAATTAGTACTTAAGCGTATAACCCGAACGGGTAGTAAGACGCGGTGCTAAATAAATAAAAAAAATAAAAATACAAAGTTGGTAGTTCAGCGTAATAAAGCCGAGAGTATGCAGCTCCGACGTACGTAAGTCTAAAAGCTGCATACCACTAGGTGTGAACATCAAGTGTCGACTTGGTCACAACAGTATCCGTCGCGTCGGTTCCATTTGACACACGCTCACCCTTCAGACACGTTGCTCGCTCGCCAGCGGGTACTTCTGCCCGCCTGGTTATATGCAATGTGTTGTACACGTGCGTACTTAGAGCTGCATAATCCCGGTGTTGTTACGCTGAACTCCCAACTTAGTAATTAAAGATTAATTTTCCAGATTTTTTTTCCACTAGGTTCTCTCTTTATTTCTGCCAACATACGCTGTGTTTTATGACTGGGAAGATAGCTTAGAAGCACCCTGTATAGCTAGATAACTATTTTAAATAATTAAACAATTTTATTTTATGTCGTCGACAACCTTGTCATAAAAGCGTCCATACAAACACCGATTAACGGTAAGTTAGTTATAGATTCAATGACAAAAATAACAAACTTAATAGTCATTTAATATCGTTTAGGAGGGGGTGGGGAATTCTAGAAGAAAAAAAAAAAACACTTTTATGTTAATAAGCAATCATATTTGTTGTGTATCGTAAGCGATTCCTAGCAAAGAACGAACATTTAAAGAACTGTGAACATTGGTTTTTAACCTTTCATTAGAGATGTTAAATAAATAAATAAATATTTAGCACCGCGTCTTACTACCCGTTCGGGTTATACGCTTAAGTAATAATTACGCTAATGGATTAGGAATTGGGAGGGTTGAATTTAGAGGAAGTGAACCCGCATTTGCGTGGAGGGAGAGTGGAAAACCATTTAGGAAAAACCACCCCCAGTTCACCTGACCGAGATTCGAACCTCGATCTCCCCGTCCTCGGCGGTCGAGCTCAACACGACTAGCGCGTTAGCCAACTACGCCACCGAGGCGGGTATTAGAGATGTTAAATTAATGACCTGCATTCTGGTTTTTTACTCTCTCTAGATCTAATTTAGGGTCGACTAGCTTGTTGACAAATTATTAGTTTAAAAAAAATTATTTTGTATTAATCACTCGTATTTTATCTTTGTACTATATCGATATTAGTATTTGTTTGTGATATTTGCCCCATGATTGGGCATCAATTATTATGATATCGGATTATATTGTGATGCGAATGTGTACGATACCGGGTTTTATGATGATGATGATGATGATGATGACGACGCGTGCATGCCTTACTGCGCACCTGTACACGGTTATGTGATCTGGTTTTATGTAATTGATTGAAATCAGATAAAACTTGATGTTGTTCACAATTTATTGATTTGATTACACTTGCACTATTGACATTGATACAAGTTTTTATGTGATATTAGTATTTTTATGTGTTAATATAACTATTTTCTGTATTTTGAGTACGGTGTTCTGTATTCTGAGTACTGTGTACCATATTTCTGTTATATTACTCCATTCCTTTCTGTCTATTCATATATTACTCTGTGGATTCATACGCACAAGCTGCTTATATATGACCTACCCCTTGCCTCTTGGACCCCTTGTCACCAGTGTCAACATCAACTAATAGGAGAACTCCTGGCAACCTGATGTTGTGAAGGCTAGCTTCCAATTGGGTAAAGGGAGCCAGCATGTCACATCATCTTCTAATACAACGGAGTTGGTCTTTTAAAGAAAAAAACTGTTTTGAAAATGTAGTGTATTGAAATTACTTCTGAAAACGCGTGATTCTCCATGGATGAAGTATTAAAAGGAAACTTTACCTACGGTTTATAAAAGAAAAATACGCTTCATCCATGACTTTTTGAATATATGAGAGGGGTCCAAAACAGCATCATTACAGTAAATATCGACACTCAGAAGAAATAATTATTTAATATAACCTTTTCTTAATTTTTCCCCTATGACACTATACACAAAAAGTGGAGTTTTTCTATCTTTTATTAAAAATATTTTCATTACGACTGCAATTTAGATTTTTTTTAAAAATATTTATATATTAGTATTTGATCTAACGAAGTTTGTCTCGTGTTAGAATTAAGATATTGAATCTTTCATAGGAACGATTATCATGAAATGAAATATGTTTTGTACTAAAATAAATTTTATAAATATTATCTTTGCCTTGAAATTAACATTTTAAACGTCGGATTGATAATGGTTACTATTATTTATTTTATATTTATATTAGATTATTTTTAATTTATCGCATAGGTAAAAGACTTAGCTTTAAATTGGTTTATGAATCAAATCATTATTTTAGTTATAACTTTACTTAATTTAAATTGAAGTATAAAGAAATGTTACAAAAATAGAAGAAAAACAAAGAGTCCCAAACGTCATACTGAGCAGAGTAACTTTATTTTTTATTTTCAAAAGCCTTCAGCCTGATATGTTTAATTTTCCTTATGGATGTTTTAGCTGTCTTTATTTTTATTTCTTCCTCTTAGATATATTCTGCTTTCTTTCTGTACGTGCAATATAATGGACATTTTATGTTCCCAGAATATCAAGCCAGATGTGTACAGCCTACACATTGTGTCCAACATCCGGTACCGCTATGCTACCACGGTGGTTACCAGCAGGGTTGCCAACAGAGCAAACACCTCTAAAGAAATTTTTTTCACCGTAGTTCTGCCAAAAACCGCTTTCATATCAGGTTTCTTGATGTGAGTTGATCACTAAGTGTCACATTGTTCATAATTACTCGCAATTACACTATTTTACATATATACATATATTTTACATATTAGAAAGTTCAAATATTAAATGTTCATATGCTATAAATTTATATTACTATTAAATCGACTTAATTCTTTCATTTGGATTAAGATGTGCATTATTGTTTTAACTTTAGATTAGAAAAGAAAAGCCTGTCAGAAGTTATGCAACAATCAAGCACGGAATGGTGGGATACAATTGGAGGCGTACCTAGGCTCCTTAGTGTCCTTGGCAAGGCATTGTATCAGCTTCCTTTTTTTTAGCACTGCTTCGGTTTATTTGCTTATGTACTAATTACGCTCATAGTATAGGGATTAGAATGGTTATATTTAGAAGCAGTGTGCCCGTATTTGCTTGGAGGGAGAGTGGAAAACATTTTGATTAAACTACCCTCGGTAGGCCTACAACCGACCTAGATTCGAACCTCGAGTTCACCGTCATCGGCAAGCTAGTCTACTCAGAGAATAGCGTCTCAGACCATACAGCCCCCGGTGCGGATTCTATGTAATTTAATGGTGTGAATAATAAAGTACATAAATTATACACTATAAGCAGTACATCAATATAAGCTACACTAAAACACAATATATAATACAAACGGCGCGAGATGTAGAACTTACAACACTTTACGCGACCCAAGTACTCATAAGCGTTCGGAGTAAGGACGAGGCAAAAAGAAAGGGCGGAAAAAAAAAAGCCTATGTCTTAATGAGCCTCTAAGTGATAAGGACGGGAAACGTCTCCCCCGTTTGATCTTGCCGTGAAAGCGGCGGCATGTCTCCACACACATAATTGTATACGCCATACAGTCCATAGTCTCCAGCGGTATATCCTCATACCGCCTTGCCATTTCTCCGACCGATCGGCTCGAAGCTCTTGCCTACAGTAAACTCACGACCTAAAGGTAAGCGCCCACTGGGTCGGTACCGCACGGAAGGAACGGAAAGTACAACTAATCCGTAGCATTATTTGTTACCAAGATGCGCCCATCGGTACCACCGGCAAAGGACTCTCCGCCGTTCCGCCATTCGACAGAAAGTCCTGGCGAGGGAATTAAAAATCAAGTGCGGGTCGGAATTTTTGGCGTCATCTTCAACCAGATCAGGAAATAATGCGTGGTATTCGCCAAACATAAGTCTTTTCCTGGTGATTCTGTGAACCCAGAATCATCGTTTCCTACATTTTCTTCTCTCCTCTTTAATTAAAAGGCAACTAAAGAGCTACAAACTCTTCCTCGCTTTCCATATTTAAATAATACGGTGAAATATCACTCACAAAAAGCACAATTATAAACATGAAACGAATCCAACAGTAACAGAAATGTAAACAGTACTTACTTGAGCACGCAAACGAGAATATCACCTTCTGGCTCGAGAGCAGCTGAACAAACTGAGTCTTTCTCCGTACCGTCAGTGCGGATAGTGGGTGCTTACCTTAACACAGATAACTAATTACAGATTTATAGGGTTAATTTTTTGCACCCACCTCGGGTTTGCACCCCTGGTGAGAGACAGTTTTGCCCACATTTTGGTATGCCCCTGGACACAATCTTTTACGACGTCGTCTTTTTGGATTGGTATTCAAATGCTTTACAGAGTTTGTGTGTGTAAAGGATGTTCGTAAAAGTTTTAAGTGGACATTTTTTTTCCCTCCCTCTCATTATTTCCAGGGAAATTGACGGCAATGTGTACAGGGCTCACGTGAAGGAGAAGAAGGAAGCGAAAAAGAAATACGACGCGGCCGTGAGTTCGGGACAAACAGCTGCGCACGTCGTTCAAAGGTGAGGTCAACTCGAGATATGTAATTAATTATATCGTACTGGACCGTAATCATCAGAGATTAGAGGGAGAAGGGGAATCCCGCACCAATGTTACACGAATCAAGGTCATCAGTCTCTTTATGTTCTGGTTTGTTGGTGATGGAGAGGCCAAGGGTCCCTATCCAGGCTAGGAGTAGCGAAGGTGTTTGTTTTATATTCAATATTTCTTACGCTTCATCCACGCAAATGCCTGTACACTTTCCCTAAATCCAACCTTCCCTATATCTATGCCATTAATTGTAATACGCGGGTAGACCGGCTGAGTAGTAAGACAACCAGCAACGGGATGGATAGTCTACATGGAATCTATCTCCAGACGTCACTATCATAAATACACAACTCAGAAATGTAAATTATCTTTCAATTATCTAAATTAAATATATATTTAAAATTACATCTGGACCATTGGCTTTCAATTCCCATTCCCAAATTATCATTTTCAAACCATCCGGCTCCATGGTGTAGTGGTCAGTGCACCTGGCTATGAACCTAGGGGTCCTGGGCTCGATTCCCGAGTTGGTATCTTGAGTACTTTTCCCGAAAGGAGAATCACCCCAACGGACACCAAGGTTTGGTTAGTTAGGCCTAAGTTAGGTTTAGGCTGTATCCACTGGTTCCACACCCTCATACTCACTATCACCATCACCTCATCTCATCGGAACATGGAAAGAACCTCCACGGAAAGTATGTACGATTAGTACATTCGGGCGTCCCTTGGGCAATGGTTCATTAGTACTGGCTAATCTTTCCATTACTGGACTACAAATTATGTAGCCCGGAAGTTCAATATTTTAAAACCATATCTAAATCAAATGAAAGAAAAACCAGTGACAAATTTATTCGTAACCAAAGATAACTCCTATCTTTGAATTTAAATGTATGTTGAAAAATTATATCTGGACACGGGATTGGAACACAGGACATTTCACTAAGTGTGTTAATGCTCTGACACTAAGCTGTATTTGGTAAAGTCCTTTCAGTTATAAAATAAACAAACCTCTCTCCAACTTTTGTAGCTAAAGGATGTTCCCCCCGTTTTTTGTTGCTGCCAACGTAAGGGTTTGAAATAACAAAAAAAGAAAAGAGTACATCTAACTAAGTTAAGAAAAAATAGATTGAGTTTTATTAAAGTTTTAAGTCAAAGAATATTGAAGGTTAATACATAACTAATATCTTTTAAAAAAACGAGGAAAATATTCTATCAACAATAATAAGTTATAAAAACATAAACACGTTGGATTGAATAACATAGTAAACATGACCAAGTGATCTGATATTTAGAATGTGCACGCCTGAGTGTGATTTGGCCAGGAATTCTCAACGAGGAAAATTCAGAAAATGGAAATATAACAAAGTCTCAGTTTACTATCTAGTTTCCATAATGGATTAAACTATGATCTTATCGTACAAGTTTAACCATAGCGGAACCGTGAAAGGTAAGCTTGATCTCTTTCTTATTTGATTTTTTTCAGCTTATTTACTCTGCATCTTTTTTCAAACCAATGATTATACTAAAACAGCTGACACAATTTAGCTAACTATAAAATAAACACAGCAACCAGTCCTGCCTTAAATAAAAACCTGGTCCCTTATCATAGTAGGAAAGTGCGCTATCAAATTTAAACGTTATAATCAAACAAAGCCTAAACATAAAATATTTCATAAACTACGGGTAATTTGTAGGCCTATTCCATATCTCAAGGGTGGTACACACAGAACGCTAAGCTAAGATTCCACCCGGGAATCAATACCCAAACCCTCACTACCCACCATTACTAGAAAACCAGACAAGAGGAGATTGACGCCTTTATACACAAAAACAAAGAGGTGAGGTGTCTTTAGTGGAATTGAATCAGGTTTCCTCAGCTTGGAAGTCAAAACTTAATCACTGCCACTGAACATTGAGGAAATATTGTACTGTTCTAATCAGGTCACCAATAATGTTGAACTTTTTAAACGTCTTCAAATTAAACATAATTTAAAGTTTTATAACTTAACAATTTTTTTTAACATATTCATAGCTCTATTTTATTGTATGTAGAACTTTAAATGATTGCCAACAATTTTTTTTAAATCAAGTTTAATTTTTTTTGTTTTATATTTTTAGCACACGTAACTCCAACAGGTTTACAGTGTCTGTAAACATTGAAAGAGAAAAGAAAGTTACCTTCAATCTGACATATGAAGAATTATTGAAGAGAGAACTTTCAGTTTACAACCATGCTATTAACATCAACCCTGGACAGGTAAATACAAATAAATTGGGGAGCTACTTTTGTAAATTAAAGCATTATCTAGAATAACTATTTTTTTTAGCACCAGTCTTATTAACCGTTCGGGCTGTACGCCTTATTTTGGATCTTATCCATGCAAAGTTAATGAACAAATACAATTTAGTGCATGGTCATACAATAAAGTATCACATCATGATTGTATTTAAATTGGGCTTTTAATAATAACTTGTGATGTAAATGTTCTTTGAACCAAACTAAAGTTACAACAAAATAAAATATACCTTCCCTAATTTATGAAGTAATCTATACTTAAGTTAAATCAACATATGTGATACACATAAGCTCTAATCATTTATTACACAATAATACCATAGCAATGAATTATACGGGTGTACTTAATCAAATCAAAATAATAACAAAGAATAAGATTTTAAAACTGGTGGTTTGGGAGGTTTAACAAACAGTAACCGCTAATGGATCCTTCCAAAATAGCATTTTTGACCAAAACTTTTTTTCTTAAATTTAATAAAATTTAGCGAATTTGTGTTTATAGGCATATCGTGGAGAAATTTGATATTAAGGTAATTCTACGAAACAGTTAAAAGCTTAGTGCACAATTTGAACAAGTGTACAATTGTAAACTATAAATATTAAGTCCATAATTTCAATTATTACAGTTCACGAATTATAAAGGGTCAAACATGATGTTTTATGATTTTTTTCTTACGGTTGTTCAGTCCCATACACTAATTAATTTATCTCAACAATGTTACGCAAAAATAATAAAATATTAGTTTGACCCTTATAACTCGTGAATTATAATGATTAGAAATATTTTAATTACTGTTTATAGCTTATAATTATACACTTGTTAAAATTTTGCAAAAAGATTTGATTTGTTGAATGACCTTAAATAGAACGGATAAGACGTATGAAATAACAGTCTTATTCAACAAACAAATCACTGTATTGTGCAAATAGCAGATTGCTTAAATATATATTAAATTTGTATACGTTATTTTAATAACATATATATTTGAATTTATGTGGTAAAATATACAATTAGTATCAGTATTAATCAGTGTTTTGCATGTTCCTACAAATTGTGAACTAGTTCAGGTTCAATCTCCAAATTACAAACATATTGCTTTCAAGTTATCATGAAATGACATGACCATTCCAATTTCTTATTTCCTATTCCATTCCTCAATTTACTCAACTATTTGCCAAAATAAACATTTAAAACAAAATTCCTTACAATTTTTTCATAACTTTTTAAAAAAAACATAATACAAAATATGCAGTTAAGATTGTATATATTATCAATTAATTATGAATATTAATAAAATAAATTAGTTGATACACACTTAGCTACAACCAACAGATCAGTGAACGTTCCATAATGATTATGTAACTATGTATTATTTATGTGACAGAAAGTAACGTTATAAATTATTAATAATTGATATTAAAGAAATTGTCGTTTGTATTAAATAATGTTATATAAGGATTAAAATTACATATGAAAATTAGTTTGAGATTTAATGAAAATTTGGTTACTAAAATTAAAGCATTCAAGCAATAAAACTAATATGAGTCAAGAAAGAGAAATGTATAATCACAATTAAATCAATTTGTAGCATGCATCGGAATAAATCTAATTTGAATTTTTGTTGAACTCGTTGAATTCACAGCCAACTTAAATATACAAATATATAAAACAAATGTTGAATCATATTGTTTGACTCAATTAAAACTAGAGATAATTAATTTCTCGTAACTATACAGTTTTGTAGTAGTAATAATAATTTTAAAGTTATTGGCAATTTTAATAGTATTAATAATTCTTATTACTATAAACATTTTGAAATATGTTTTGCGTTAGTGATAATTATTTAATATACGATACATACTGTATATTTATCATTCCAGATTGTTCCAGATCTTTCTGTAGAGGTTTATATCAACGAATCTAGCAAGATTACAACCTTGAAAGTTCCTGCACTTAAAGAAAGCAACGAGATCAACCAGGAAAATGCTGCACAAGGTTTGACTCTAGCTAAACAGACCGGGAGCTAGGGGAGGTTTCGTTTGCAAAATATGAGGGACGTTCTGTTTTTTTGGGATGTGTTAGAAGGCCATTGGCTTTAAGAAAATGCATGTTGACAGGTGATTTGTTGGTCGAATACATTTTTACAGTACATATCATATGGCGCCAGAGCCGTGACTTAAGAACGAACTTTGTTCAAGTGTTTTAGTAAAAATAAGTGCTCACATGTCTTAAAAAATGTACTTTTATGGCTAACATCATAGTATAAATAAGTTTTAAGTAATAACACAATTATCTGCACTGTTCTGAAAGTATTAATTGGGGGGGGGAAATCAAAATGGATCCATCCGGCTTCAAAGTTTTTACAGTTTTCCTCTGAAAATTTACATAAACTTATATATAGTGTTTCAAATTTTCTACAACTGCACGATTTAGTACTACATAAAGTTTTACATTTACATGGTTTAGTGTCAGTTGGAACTGTTCTTTTGTTATGAGCTTAGGATACAGGATATAATTTTCTTTGAGGTCATATACAAACTTTCAAAATGTAAGGGTTCAAATAAAGGCGATTATGCAATTTTTCAAGTATAAATTTGCGCAGAAGCTCTCAGACAATGCAAATTTAATGCATCAGAAGTGCAGAGTACTTGAGATAAGTTCACGCTAAAGCCAATCGATTGAGAAATTGACCTGTACCTAACCTCATCTGCTGATATGCTTTGTTTGTTTATAAGATAAAAACATATTTTTCCAACTGATTAAACTATTCTGGAGTAATGACATTTCCGTTTCTTAGAAAAGAAAGTGCTGATTGGATAAACGGCAAATGAGGAAAATTCAAGGCATTTAAAAAAAAAACTTAAGCGACTATTTCTATCACAACCGGTCACGTCATGTGATGCCGCCAAATTGATACTAACTTCTTCTCCAAGTGATTGTGAAGCCGGATGGCATCCTAACATCCGACTTTTTTTTTCGCTGGACTTGAATGAAACCATAAAACATTGCAGTTGTAAGCATCTGGAAGCTTTAACCAAAAATGAACCCCAAGTACAATACATCATTAGTATTTGGACTTTGCACAGTTATTTCTGATTGCTCCAGATATTGCGCTGCACGAAATATATGGAAGTAGGCCTAAGTTTAGAATCTCCTTCTAGATGATTTGATTTTAAATCGATAACTTAGTCAAAAACAGAATTCTGTAGTTTATAGCATTTCATAGGGTCGTAAAAGCAACCGAAAATATACAGTTCTTTATCATCATTATTATTATTATTATTAGCACCGCGTCTTACTACCCGTTCGGGTTATACGCACTTACGCTAATGTGTAATGGTAGGGTGATTGTGAGATGTAATGGAGGACCTACGGTTTAACGTGGAATCCGAACCACGGTGGAGGCCTGGCATTCCTCACATTCACAAGTTGTGATTAATACACGTCTTGTCAGAGGTGAAGGAAGGGATCGGCGATCAGATAAATCTGTGCTGGGACCAAGGATTGAACCCCGGACCCCTAGCACAGGAGTCCGACACCTTACCCCTAGACCACCAGGTCACCCTTTTTTATCATCTTCAATCTGAATATTTGTGTCAACATAGTCAACATAGCTTTTTTCGATATTTGTGACAGTTTTTAAAATTATTTGGCACATTTGTAAAAGACCCCAAGATAATGAATTTACTTGAATCTTTACCCTTGAACCGCAATTCATTTTCAACAAATTTAATGAATATGTCACCATATCTATCGAACACCACGTCTACTATTAATACAGAGGTGATCTAAAGAAAATATGTCACTTGTTTGAAAAATGCTTCAGCAAACTGCCTAAAAGTTTAGAGCTTTTTTAACTGAATGGAGTAAACAAGTGTCATTCCATCAATAATACAATCCTTGTTGTAATTTTGGGCATTTATAATACCTTCAAGTTTTAAATCGGATTTACAAGAATGGTTAGTTTCTATTTCGTTCATCAAACTTTATTTCTGACTTTTATAATAAAAACCACTTTTGTTAACAAATATATTTTGGAAATCCTATTAATTCATGGGATATTAAGCTAGGCAAATCAAATCCACGAAGGCCTGGTAACATAACTAGCCTCTGCAATTCAACAATTTCTTTATAGTCGTCTAGTGTTTTATTAACTTTGTTGTCTTGCTTCGATCTGAGTGTGTAATTAAAATTAAGAGACTCCGTCTTTTTCATTGGTTCAAATACGCTTTTTCTCTCTCTCTCTAAATTAAGCACTCCCCTTCAAATTGGCTTATCACCTGTTCTCCATTATGTTTTATTGAAAGTAAACATTGTGCTAAGCTTATCTCAGCAACTGAACCAGTACAGATATTTATAAGACCATCTTGTTCAGGATTGTTTTCGAATGGATTGCCAAAAGAACAATTAGGCACCGGATATTGTATTAATCAAGATTAATTATTTATCGTCTGGTTCCACTCATTGTGAAATGAAGAATCGGTATCACTACTAGCATTCAGCTCACAATCAAGAAACATCAATAAAGCCTGATGGATCGCATTTTTAAAAGGATAGAGAAGCAGCCACGTCTGTATAGCGTCCTCATTTTGAGTTATTTCAATCAAACGGCCCATCAAATCCTGAAGAGCGCATTTGAGATTGTTCTAATGCCAAGCCGCATGCCATAGAATTAAATACTCCAGCATTTCGTTTCACAGAAAACATATCTCTTTTAAATTCATCGATAAGTTCAGCTGACGTCTCAGTAGTGCTTTGAATAGTCATAAAAGTGTACGGCTTTGGTTCTTGTTTTAAATCTTCAGAAGTGTCACAAAATAAACAATAACACTCGCCACTGCATTTTCTTTTTTCTGCCAACAACTTTTAAAGATATTTTACAAAATAAGGCAATGAAATACTCACAACAATTAGGGCACGTTGGCTTGGTAGTAACACTATAAGGCTAGTGAGAAGCGCTTACAAAATGTAGTTAGGGCGCACATGGAGGGGTGTGGGTGTGCATGGAGGGCGAACCGGCCCAGCTGGCAACATGAATTTCCATTGAAACTATCATCACAGGTGGACAAATCTGAAAAGAAATTGCGACCCTCATATTTTGCAAGCGAAATCCCTCCTAGCGCCTGGACTAAAAACATGAGAGCTACTTTAACTTGCAGACTCTTTTTTATGAGTTAATTATAAATCCGGTTATTTTGCAAAAGTTAACTATAATTTTATATATTTATTTTTAATTTAATATGTATTATGTTGAATGCATAGTTGTTAACTTATGAGACTATTTGCCCAATCCATTATTTAAAAAAGAGGTGTACATATTAAATTAAATTAACTTTCCTTTTTTTAACAACTTAAATCACCGTTGCTCATTTTGATCAGGAAATCCTCTTGCAAATATCGAGCGGCCATCTGACACTTCCGCCATTATACGATGGGCTCCTACACCAGAAGAACAGAAACAACTGAACAGCGAGGGTGTCAGAGGTCAACTGGTGGTGCGATATGATGTCGACAGAGAATCCCATCCACAGCAAATACTGGTCAGTTAAAGGCAACCTAGGTTTGTTTAAACGGCAAATGAGCTTATGTTTCCTTCTAATTTAGTAACATATCTTAATATTTCACCCTGGTTTGTGTGATCCAACATCACATTAATGAAATATTAGTAACATGTCTACTTTTTTCCTCCAGGTAAACGAAGGCTACTTCGTCCACTTCTTCGCACCTACAAACCTCTCGACTCTCAATAAACACGTCACTTTTGTACTGGATGTGAGTGTCTCTATGTATGGTAAAAAGATTGAGCAACTTCGTGAAGCCATGACTACTATTTTGAGTGATTTGAGACCCGGAGATTTCTTCAGCATAATTACATTTTCCACGTGTGTTGAGGTAAATATTAGGTGAGGTTACCATAACTCTACATTCAACATCTAAACACATTTCTAGCTTGACATAAAATTCAAACATGTATTATTTTTTTATGTGTGTTTGAGTTCTCAGTTTTAATGAATGCTATAGGTTTGGAATCCAGAACACAACCGTCGTCAAGAAATTGACCATTACTACTACAGAGGAAATAAAGGACGTATTACACAGCAGGAGTCGTTAAGATCGTCCGTTGTTCCTGTTACACCAGATAATATAAGAATTGCTAAAGAATTTGTTGGTCGTCTACAGGTTGGCTCAAGTAAGTTAATTCACAAATAAATATTATTACTGTTTCTTTAGAGATGCAGGGAAGAAAAAGAGTATCGACTGTGCTCGAAGTGGCCTTAGAAGAATCGACCCCTGTAACATATTTGTATGTTGGGTGAGTCTAGAAGCTTTGTTTCAAAAACAAAGGTTCAACTGAACATCTAAATAATACTATGATATATTAGATGATTAATAATCGTAATAATACCAACTAAACGGTACAAATCAGCTATTAGGATAAGCAGATGATCTAGCTTTGTTAGGTAATAAATAGTAAGGAAGCTGTTGCAATAAATGCAGAAATGTTATTTGAGGCTAGTAGGGGGGGGGGGGGGCGGCGAGGTCCACTTTTTCAATTCGAAGCGAACTCAAATCAAATATATGAAATATTCTAGAAGCAGAATCCAAATTTGAGTATTTTCTAGTTGTTTAATTATTGCAAAAATATTAAAGTGTGGCTATTTATATGCTTTATGCACTAAATTATTTGGGATTATTTAATTTCTCAACTGTTTGTAATAACTCGTTTTATTGTCATAAATTAAGCTATCTTCACAACCTACAATTCAATAACTTCACTTTTTTTTCATATGAATATTATTTTGTACTGTATACAACAGTTAAGAATGTGTTTAACTGACCGTACATCTGAGTATTTTAGCTCTCAATATTTTTATTGGTGAAGCTTCGTAGTAAAGTCAAAGAAGGAATTTATTTCGATGCAAAGTCGAATTTCAAAACTTAGCACACGCCTAGAGGCTATTAATGGAATAGGTTTAGTGGTTGCCCTTAAGCATTGCGAACAGACGGCAGAATGATGTTATAAAAACGAAGTAAAGCTTATAAACGTACTTTGGACGAATTGATCCAAACAATTTGATCGTGCTGTGGGCTCTCATAAGGCCAAGAGTATTGTTACCAAATATGATATTCTTGTCCTGAAAATATAAAGGTATCAACTCTCGGTTCTGGCATCTAAATGTTGAAAGCTTAGTGTTCTCTTTAAACAAATTCCAATACTGTGACCTAGAAGAAAGTAGTTCTGCAGATACTTGTGTCAGAGTATTTCATCAAATCATTAAGTTTTATTAGTGTAATTAAGTTAAGCTTTTTAGAAGGAGTGCTGTAAAATTCTTCTTCATATTCTTTAGCTGGAACTAATATTAATATTTAGCACCGCGTCTTACTACCCGTTCGGGTTATACGCTTAAGTACTAATTACGCTAATGGATTAGGAATTGGGAAGGTTGAATTTAGAGGAAGTGAACCCGCATTCGCGTGGAGGGAGAGTGGAAAACCATCTAGGAAAAAAACCCTCAGTTCAGCTGGAACTAATTGAGGTAAATTATTTGCCGTTTCCATATCACAAGCGTAGCTCTATGAAGGTTTCGGTAGATGTAAATCCACTCCATGAGGAACGAGATGGATCATTGATGGAATATTTAGATATTAAGTGCAGACTTTCTTCTTTTTGGTCATTCCTACCATTCGAGGAACAAATATTTTAGAGATGTTTACTGAAAGCATATTTTTGAAAATCTCCCTCCAAACAATATTTTACTTTTTTAGAAAGGGACTGTGTCCTGCCATTTATTTAAGTGCTTCAGAATAGATTTGTAAAATTTAGCATTTATATTTATCCGAACATAATATGTTGAATTAATAAGGTTTTTATAAAATTATATTCTATTAAATAAATAATTGTTATTAGCATATATTTTAGTAACGTAGATATAAACAAAGAATGTATTGATCAAGGATAACATAAATAACCATATTTTTCTTACAGCTACCAATATTTATGGTGCTTTATTAAAAGCTCTGGATGTCGTCCGCTTGGGTCGTAATTTGACTTCCTCGAACGACGTATTGTATGGAAGCCCGGAACCAATGATTATATTTTTGACCGATGGTCAGCCGAATATAGAACAAAGTGACCCAATTGTAATCACGAATACAGTCACTGCCTCGAACAAGAATGCGAGTGCGGCCATTTTTTGCCTCGCATTCGGCGATGACGCGGATTTGGACTTCCTGAAGAAACTGTCCCTCCGTAACTATGGGTTCGCCCGCAAGATCTACGAAGCATCTGACGCTGCTCTACAGCTGCATGACTTCTACCGTCAAGTTGCATCTCCATTGCTAACAGATGTGTCTTTCAACTACACGGAGAGTCAGGTGAAAATAATACCGTTGAGATATTTATACCCGATATTTAAGGGCGTTCCTATAGTTTTAAATTACTTATAACTTTTTTTATAAATGATTTGTATTTTCTTTATTTAACTATCTTTATTTCTAAATTTAAAAAAATATATTTACTAACATTTTCGTTTCAATTTAAAAGACAACATGTTTATTTAAGTTTTAGTTACAAAACAATCACAAAAATTTAATAAGCTCCTTAAATGGTTTTATACTAATGACAATATTAAGAAAGGTCTCAAACTATTTTATTAAAAAAAGATTATTGTTCAATAAATTGTTTTACCAACAAAAAAATAAAGTGTTAAAATGATTTCGAACTAGCTTAGGGACAACACAAACTGAAAATAAAATACTAAGTGACAAAACTCAAAATGGATTTAGCTTTATTATTATTAGCACCGCGTTTTATTACCCGTTCGGGGTAGACGCAGATTTATCTTTAAATTCAAATGTATTAAATTGACAAAATTCACCTTTATTTTTTAAATAAGATTATTTATTGTTGTATAGGCTTAACTTAAATATAAATCTGCCAATATTGTACTATGTTATATTATAGAGATGTGACTATACAATACATGTCTTCAGTTTCACTTCATTAATATTTCAGATTTTAGCCTTGTACAAGAAAATACAAAAGATATAATATTAATACTTGTGATTGTTCACGCAGGTGGAAGAAGGCACTGTCTCCAAAACCCACTTCAACACTCTGTTCCTTGGCTCAGAGTTTGTGGTCGCCGGAAAACTCAAGTCGACAGAATTGACTGGTGGCCTCACAGCGAGGTCTCCGAATGGCACCACCTCTCTACCTTTTGGACCAGATATCATCGTTATCTGTCCCCCATTCCCTCCAACAGTTGAACCAACTGAAGAGCACAAT
Source organism: Timema podura (assembly GCA_033556935.1). Lineage (NCBI taxonomy): Eukaryota > Metazoa > Arthropoda > Insecta > Phasmatodea > Timematidae > Timema > Timema podura. Next base: position 23,527,974 of record JAVRXN010000014.1, read on the forward strand.
GTCACCAACGCCAGCTTCATGGAGCGTCTTTGGGCTTACCTAACTATCCAGCAGCTTCTGGAGAGAGATGAAGTGAAATCTCCTCCGAAAATCAATACAACTTCACCCAATAAGAAGAGAGCACTCGAATTAGCTCTTAAGGTATGATCGTAAAGTAATCTTGATGCTTAAAATTCTATAATTTAAATTTAGTTGAGGATATAATTACTAGTTTTAATGCTTGCATTTAAAATACATTTGAAACACTTTCACGATGGATAAAAGTAGATATTTGATGGCATGATAAATTAAAGAAACACGAGGAGCTATGCTTGGATATTGTATCCATACACGCCCGATATTAATTGCTATGTTGCATAACCATGATTTAAAAACGGACCAAATTTTCGGGGCAGCTCTTAGTTTGCATCTGTGAATTTATTTGCTTTCTTAATTTAATAATAGCTAATAACACCTCTTTAACTGTTTAGTGGGATATCCTAGCAATAAATAAAAACTACTTATTTATAATTAGTATAGATTTCTTGGTTACATAAAATATTTTTCTCGAAAGAATAATATAATACAATAAAAAATAGTATAAGTGCATGTTCACAAACAAACTTGCATAGTTCGGAAAGTATGTTGAAACAGAGCATAATTTGTATTTTTCATTAGATATTTTAGGCCTTTTTTTCCCCATAATTTGTAATTCAATACAATTTTAGTCAAACTGTAGTGATTGTGCTATTTATTGCAGAAAATATATAACTAGGCCTATAATTATTATTCTTACTCTACAACTACAAGACAAATATGACAAACATAACACCTCGAACTTATGTGTAGTTTTATTTTTCTTCCGGGAGGTATTACTACCCGTCTGCGATAGGTAAATTTAATTATACTACTATGCTAAGGGCGAGAGTTGGAATTTGAAGGGAATCCACCCGAATTTGTGTGGAGAAAGCGATAGAGTAGGAAACATTTTAATTAAATCGCTCTCAATCTACCCAACCAAGATTCAAACCTTAACCTTCCCATCACTGGCAAAATAAGTTATGTGAGACTGACAATTTAGTCCACGTGACCACCGATATTTTATCACAGAGTTTTACTACTCATTTTGGTTATATGCCTATATGTACTAATTTACGTTGTTGGGTTAAGGATTAGTACGATTAAATCTAGAGGAAGTGTACCTACATTTGCATGGAAAGATAGAGGAAAACTATTTAGGAAAAAGCCCCATTAGTAAAGCCAACCGGGATTTGATCCCTGATATCACCGTCATCTACATTCCAATATATTGCGAGTGTGAAGCCTTAAGACCATGCTTTGGCCAACGAAGCGGCTTGCATGTTACTACAATGACCTTTAACAAGATGTTCAATGTGTGAAAATCACATTAAATTGATAACATAAACTTAATCGATATAATATTTTATAATTTGAGCTTTGAACTTTACACTTTCATACATTGACTCCTTAGATTAATTATTATTTTTGCTGTCTTCATATGTTAAGCTCGAGTGAAGAAATAGTTTTATATTGAAATTATCAATAACGTTATTTAAACTCGTATAATCTACTATTTTAATTTCACACAAAGAAAAAATAAATACAAATATTATATTACATATATGCATATGTATTTATATATTAATATACATAGCTATGTCTCTTTTATATATACTATCATCAGCCCAAATTAAATTTAACATTATTTTTAATATAAAAACAGATACAATATTTTATATTGTTTCATTTCTCAAGATATTTATATTTATTCATCACAAAGCATAAACTACTGAAATGCTATCGATAGCTGTAATTTAGTTTATTTTCAAATTAGTTTAAATAATTAGCATATACTCATGTTAATTTAAACAAGTTCAGTTATAAAATACTACGATATTACACATTGTTGTTGTTAGCTACAGGAGTGGACCATGCCAGCTTCAATGAATCAATATTTGTTTGAATAAAAGTTATAATATATTGTTATTGTTGTTTCAGTATTCCTTTGTGACACCGCTAACATCCCTCGTAGTGGTGAAACCTAACGAGACAACATCTGTCGACACAGAGAAAGGTGAATAACAAATATTTGTTCTAGTTTTAATCAATAACAGTGCATCCCTCTTGGTGGAGAAACCTAACGAGGCAACATCTGTGACACAAATAACGTTAATTAAAGTTTAATAAGTAGCTAGTAGTTAATTTGTTTATTTTACAATGTGAATTTGATAAGAGTGTAAATATTTACGTAGATATATTTAGTTTTTACCATTGATGGATTTAATTAGAGCTATGACTTATGTCAAGCTTAGGTAGTTTATTTATTTGTGGGATGAGATGGCAACTGATATCTTAAATTTGAAATTAAAATTAATTTTTTAAAATGGATGGTTTAACACATATGAATTAAACTTAGAAAAACGTGCTTACTTAGTAGTCTAGGCGTAGTTATGTTGTTGTGGCATAATTTGAACTAAAAAAATATATTTTGAAAGGAATCGACAACCTCTGTTAAAACAACCAGCACAATAAAATTAGGCAAAACAAAAATTCCTTGTGGATTTGTTGATTGTGTCAAGTAACTGACCGCTACACTTAAGTCATAGACGCTATCTTGAATAATGAGCGAAATAAGTGATGTACGAACATAGACGCTATCTTGAATAATGAGTGAAATAAGTGATGTGCGAACATAGACGCTATCTTGAATAATGAGCGAATAGTGCGAACATAGACGCTACTTGAATAATGACGAATAAGTAGTACGAACATAGACGCTATCTTGAATAATGGCGAAATAAGTGATGTACGAACATAGACGCTATCTTGAATAATGGTGAAATAAGTGATGTACGAACATAGACGCTATCTTGAATAATGAGTGATAATAAATGATGAACGAAACATAGACGCAGTAAAAACCCTCAATGCGTAGCTATGAGTATGAGTGCCCTAAATAGATATCTCATTTTCAATTCCTACGTAAGATGTTCTTTTTGAACATATTTGTTTTTAATTGACATACTTTTTTTTATAAATATGTATATCGCAACTATCTATTTTAAGGCATTTGACACAACTCGGGCTATTAGCGTTTGGGACCTACATTTATATGGAAAATGGAATCATTCGTTCATCGCTTGTTTCCGCATCGCGTGGAGACTACATTTACATGTCCCCAGGACTCATATACTCCATTCACGGTAGGAGTTACCCTCTGAAAGGTCTTTTTTCCTAACAATATCCTACTATATAATAGATTTCTAGTAGGGAAAAAGGCCTTTCAGAAAACAATTCCTACGCTGAACAGACTTTACACATTTTTTTTTTCTATAAAGGTAGCCAGTCACTCCATAAAAAACAAATTAGAAGACAAGGCTGCAGCGGGGTGGCGGGGAGGTGGGGTTGTTCAAACTCCCCGAAATCTATGAACAAAAAATATATGGTTTTATTTATGGTTCAAACAAAATCAAAATTAAGGTACATAGTTACAAATTAGGGGGCTGTGTTACCATAAACAGCACTTCCCAAAAGCTTCTAGAGGTGTTTAATTATTTAGAGTTTTTCCTAACCTTCGGCAGTTAGGGGGTAATTTTACCATAAACAAACATTTCAGAGAGCTTCTAGAGGTGTTTAATATTCATAATTTTTCCTAGCCTCCGGCAGTTAAAGGGCTATGTTGCCATAAAAAAAATCACTTCAAATAGCTTCTAGAACTGTTTATAATTTATAATTTTTTTAGCCTCTGGAAATTGGGGGATGTGCCCACCAACCTCCCCCCACCCCCTGAAATTATTGGCTGGCTACGTTCTTTCTATAGACATAGAGTGTTAATGCAGTTGAAAGACTAAAAATAGAATGTTATTATGATTATTTTTAACCTCCTTTTAGGTGATACTACTGGTCCTGATTTTGGTGGAAGATCACCACATGCAAATTATGTACCTGCGGTTCCCAGTTCAGGACTTATATATATACGTTTCGGATCCGGGACAGGATATCGTCCTCCTATAGCACCAGGTAATTCAACTTTAAAAAAGCAAACTTACAATAAATACACAGTAGACTTCGGTGGTTTGGGGTAAAGTGCTCGCCTCAAGACCCGATGTTCGTGGGTTAAAACCCAGCTGAGGTCAACGGATTAAGGCTTGAGGGGTAAAAATCCGTAGCACAACTTCCTTCGGAGGGGAAGTAAAGCTGTTTGTTCCATGTCAATCTTGACATGTAAAATAACCCTAGAAGGTATTTCAAAATCTCTTTTCCGACAAAATTGGTTGTCACTTTATCTCTCGCTCAGAGATATTCGCGTGCGCTAATATTATCAGTCGGTTCAGGCAATGCACGTTAAATACCTCAAATAATATATATAAATTCTTTAATATTTATACACACACACATATTATCTCAACATTTACAACATTTAATTTGGTAGAGGAAAATTCATTTTAACTTGGCATTTTTTTTTAGCAAAACCGCGTCTTAATATTCGTTCGGGTTATACGCTTATGTACTAATTATGCTAATGGCTTAGGGATTAGGAAGGTTATATTTATAATAAGTGCACTTGCATGAGAGTGATCAACAATTTTGGAAAAAACATCCTCAGTACACCCATCCGAGATTTGAACCTCAATCTCCCCGTTCTCGGCAGTCTAGTATAATGCGAGCGTAGCACGCTAGACCACGCATCTACCGAAGCAGGTTTTATAGAGTAGTATGCAATTTTTTTTTTTTCCTATCACAAAGTAGACTAATCAAAGACTAAGGGCCAGTTTCATAGTCAGACTGAGTACGCCTCAAGTGCGGCGCTAGACTGAATACAAGACGACACCTCTAGCACCGAGCTTGAGGCGTACTAATCCTGACTAAGAAACTGACACTAAGAGTGAAAATCAATTGAAATTGTTCTAATTGGTTGTTGACAAATAAATGGGCACCTTTAGTGTACTTTATGTAAAGATTTGTGAATTTGTATATTTATTTATTGATATTGTGTATCTACCCGCGCCAATGAACACAGGGACAATGATGTGTCATATTGTCTGGTTTGCACAGTGTACCTAGTCACCATTCCTCCTCACCTTCTCAGCTTATTATCGGTCCACGGCAGTCAGTTTGATTGGTAGAGCATCTCGGGGTAACTTAAGATTATGGTGGGGGTAGAGGACGTCGCAGATTAAAGAAATGGAACTTGTGAAGTAGAAGTTTTAATATGGAGAAACATTTAAGACATTTGTACTAGGTTAATTAAGGTAAAGATGAAACAGAATATTTATTACATGAAAAGATGATAAAATAATTAATGCCGTGGGCCTTTAGCCACATGGCCTAGTCTTCCTCCAACCCATCTCTAAGCACGTATTAGAACTTTACAATACCCGTCCTTTCTACTCGCGTGCTGATCGGGAAATCTCCCAGCACGTCCTATCGACTCGCGTGTTGAACCGAAAGTGCCTTCCATCTGACGCTTCCCTTCTACTTAGGGTCAAAACCAGACGCTTAATCGGGGATGCTGATTGGCTAGCTGTTCGCGCCAAACCTCCCTTTCCACTGTGAGGCCACACGTGCAAGACACAGGTGCACCTCACAGCTTCCGGGTACTGATAAGATTAAAAAGCAAGTGTAAAGTAAAAGTAATAAATTTAGATGAAGCTAAGATTCCCACAAAGACTTTACGAAAAATGAATAATACTAGATTTAAAAGTTAAAGGCCGAAAAATGAAGTTAATGATTTGAAATTTAAAACAAATATTGCTTACAACTTTGGTTAAGATTTAGACGACTTATATTTAATATTAAACCCCACACTTAGATATGATTAAAACATTTGATTCTAACATATAGGTTAAATTAGGCCTAGACAAATGGAAAACAATAAGGTGTTATAAATTTAGTACTTCAGTATGATCCTATTAACATGTAAAACAATGACAAACTAATTTAGTTATTTAAAAGAAATGGTCTAGAGACCTGACCACTTTACAACAGCTATGAATAGGCCAAGTGTAGTGAGTTAATCTTTTATTAAATTATTTAACACTTTCTGCATTAAAATGCGTGTACATTTCCTTTACCTGACTTGTTCCTACACCTTAGTATACATATGTGGATAGCCTGGACGTGTAGTAAAACGTGGAGAGCCCACAAAGGGCCTTTGTCTTCGACAAGATGATTGAAATACAAAATATGTATGTATATTAGGGGGTAATGAGTTGGTCTGGATAGCACTAGCTAAAGATAGAGATAGGGTGTAATGAGGTGGACTGGATAGAACTAGCTCAAGATAGAGATAGGGTGTAATTGTTACACCGTCTCCGTGCCTTCTACTTAACGACCACAATTAAATAAAAGGGAGAAGGTGAATCTACATAAAGGAAAATATAAGCAGAATTAAAAATATAACAATAATATGGTTTATTCAGTATAAACGTAGATAAAGCAAAGTACAGTGGTCTCATTATATCATTCTGAATAATGCTGAAAATAATAACGTGAAGCGCAGAATGTAAACATTCCATGTTTACATTTATTACAAGTCGTCTTTAAGAGACACAAAATTACGTAGATTATAAAATCAAAAGAGAAGTTAAACTACCAAAAGTGAAGTGAAGTAAGATATCCACAAAATGAAACATACATTAAATATTCATGCCTGATGGGCTCCTCAAACAATTACAAGTTACAAAACGAAAATTTACAACTACATAAAACATAACGCGAGAGTTTGACTTCCAGACTCAAGTCAAAACCTCCCGGGACTAACTATCTCTTAGAAAAAACTAAAGGTTGAAATTTAGAACAAAATTAAATTATATAAAAAAAATAACAAGCCTAATTTTATTTCTACAGTCGCGTGAAATAGCAAAATACAAAAGTCCACACATTTTAACAATTTACATTTAAATTCACTCAATACAAAATTACCAATGGTGGATTTCAAACCAAACTAATAAACTAACAAACTAACCAACCGCGCCTAAGTGGCGGCATACAAGTTACATTTATGCGACTGAGATAATAAAGCAAAAAGTTAAATATTAAGCAAAACACAAAATAACGATTTTAACACGAAAATATTATAAGTTGAAAATGAATAGAGTTCTTTATAAGTAACTGCCATAGTTACGTTCCAATTTATGATGTATGAATGTTTATCCGATCATTGTCCAGGTCGACGACAATGATCCGTCCTCGTTCGTAGATTTTAGATAGTCAACATTTTTAGACAATGTCAGCCTGTTTTATAGTGATTTTCGTTGCACGGAAAGAGGGGAGGGAATTTCTAGCACGCAGTTGCTAGCTGTCATCGGTCACGTAGGCACTTTGTAGGGTTGTTCCATCGGAAAATTAGAACAAGTCGGCGATCATTGGATGTTTGTGTTGTTTGGGGAAGTTCATCTGACATCCGTCAGAGGGCGGGTGGATTGTTGTCTTCTAGCGTTCTCCATGTTGTCATTCCTCAGATTCAATCTGACTAGACGGAGAATGACCACGCGTTGATTGTAGACTTTCGTTAGCTCGGCCCCATTCTTCACATTGGCTGCACGGTGTAGTTCAGCTTTGGTGGCGGCTAGTGATAGAAGATTTCAAAGGTAAGTTCCTGAACAAATATGAGTGTAATATTACAGAAGATTGTACTGTATGAAATATACTGTGTCGTATTATCTTTCCGTATTAGCCTACAGGGACTACAACAGAGAATAGTACCATTGTAGGGATTCTATTTAGGTCGGAATTATTGAGCGGGTGGTATGAATTATTGATAGTTACGTATCAACATTATAACGGGATGGATCCAATTGTAACTAACTGTAAGTTAACGTTACATAATGAGGTGGACTGGATAGAACTAGCTCAAGATAAGGATAGGGTGTAATGAGGTGGACTGGATAGAACTAGCTCAATATAGAGATAGGGTGTAATGAGGTGGACTGGATGAAACTAGCTCAAGATAGGGATAAGTTGTAATGAGGTTGACTGGATAGAACTAGCTCAAGATAGAGATAGGGTGTAATGAGGTGGACTGGATAGAACTAGCTCAAGATAGGGGTAAGGTGTAATGAGGTTGACTGGATAGAACTAGCTCAAGATAGGGATAAATAAGGTGTAATGAGGTGGACTGGATAGCACTAGCTAAAGATAGAGATAGGGTGTAATGAGGTAGACTGGATAGAACTAGCTCAAGATAGGGATAAGGTGTAATGAGGTTGTCTGGATAGAACTAGCTCAAGATAGGGATAGGGTGTAATGAGGTGGACTGGATAGAACTAGCTAAATATAGAAGTAGGGTGTAATGAGTTGGACTGGATGAAACTAGTTCAATATAGGGATATGTGACGTACTTTTATAAGTGCGGTAATGAACCATGGAGTTCCTAATGCCATAGTGTAAGTAAGTATTCACCTTGGACACATTGCGTAAGTTAATACGAGGTATGTCTATAAGACATGTTTATTTGTATCTGTCCGCCATTTTGTGTGCCGAGTCCACCCTTAAAGTGGAACTTAATTGTTAAGGTACACCATGGTATATGCCTGGACAAATATTTCTTAGACCTTTTAAAAACAGTCTTTTCAAAATGCAGACTACATAAAAAATAACACCATGGATAAAATATATTGTCTTTTTGTGGATCAAAGTAATATATTAGTCTACCTACTTTAATGGTTATATATGGGAAATTATTTTAACAGTGTTTTTGAAAAGCCATTAATGAAATTAGTAACTATAATTTAGTGCATCCATAATAACAAATAACAATTTAACTTCACATAATTTTCATTATCATGGCATTGTAAATGTTTAAAGCTAGATTCTCTTCTTCAGGTTCCATAAATCTGATTGATTCGAATGTTTTACAAAGGGACCCGATTGAACCAGCCCTTTCAACAATGGCACCAGTATCAGGTAATTAAATTTTAAATAATTAAGTTTGCATTCACCTTTATCCAATATGCTGTTTTATTTTGAGATCTTTAACTCCATTGTTAAACTTCAAGAAGTACTTGTCATTATCAATTGAATTAATAATACAACTAGAGATTTAAAAAAATATATAATATTCGACCATTGTGAGCAGAAAATGAGACAGGAATTTGGTTTTTAAATGGTACTGACACAAGGGACAACAATGAATAAAGGTACAGTTCATTTTTCAGAGGTAGAACCTTATTTGATAGCTAGAAAATTTTCTAAATCCACTTTCACATCTTATCTGCAGCTGTCACTTTTGACGGATATTGTTAATACTTATAAAATAACAATAAAATAGTAAAATGTTATCAATATTGGCAGCAAATTAAATTTTTTTCTTCATCATCTCCCGGTTAGGTTTGCACCTGCCAGCGGCACCAGCATACTCTTTCAGTTCAGTCTTGTCAGTCATTCGTCCCGCCTCTCTCAACTGCCGAATGTTTGGCATCCCTTCCCTCTTGAAGACTTCCTCCACGCCACCTTTGTACCTCTTCCTCGGTCTTCCTTTTCTTCTCTTCCCTCCAGGCTTCCAACTCCAACATTGCACAGTAACTCTTTCTCCCTCCATCCTCTCAACATGTCCTAAACATCTCAGCCTCTAACTTCTTAAATACTGGCATCACTATTCCTTTCTGTCGGATATTTTTATTTCTAGCTCTCTGTCTTCTAGTATTTCTAATTCTGACTTGTTGAGGACTCGCCTTCCTCCCCTCGTCTTTCCCACTATGACTCGTAGAGGTCTCACCTTCCTTTCCTTGTCTTTCCCACTATGACTCGTAGAGGTCTCACCTTCCTTTCCTTGTCTTTCCCACTATAACTCGTAGAGGTCTAACCTTCCTCCCCTTGTCCTTCCCACTATGACTCGTAGAGGTCTCGCCTCCCTCTCCTTGTCTTTCCCACTATAACTCGTAGAGGTCTCGCCTCCCTCTCCTTGTCTTTCCCACTATAACTCGTAGAGGTCTAACCTTCCTCCCCTTGTCCTTCCCACTATGACTCGTAGAGGTCTCGCCTCCCTCCCCTTGTCTTTCCCACTATAACTCGTAGAGGTCTCGCCTCCCTCTCCTTGTCTTTCCCACTATGACTCGTAGAGGTCTCGCCTCCCTCCCCTTGTCTTTCCCACTATAACTCGTAGAGGTCTCGCCTCCCTCTCCTTGTCTTTCCCACTATGACTCGTAGAGGTCTCGCCTCCCTCTCCTTGTCTTTCCCACTATGACTCGTAGAGGTCTCGCCTCCCTCTCCTTGTCTTTCCCACTATGACTCGTAGAGGTCTCGCCTCCCTCCCCTTGTCTTTCCCACTATAACTCGTAGAGGTCTCGCCTCCCTCTCCTTGTCTTTCCCACTATGACTCGTAGAGGTCTCGCCTCCCTCTCCTTGTCTTTCCCACTATGACTCGTAGAGGTCTCGCCTCCCTCTCCTTGTCCTTCCCACTATGACTCGTAGAGGTCCCATATCCACCACCAGAATAGCTCCTGTCTTTTGCTGTCAAAGCCCTGCATTTTGCCCCATACATTAAGGTGGGTGTCAATATTGTATTCATGATTACTTCCTTTGTATTTAATTATCATTCCTATGAAAATTTTATTGTGAAAAAATTACACATTGGTGAGACATTCTAGTAGCCAGTGCTACCACTAGTAGCAGTTTAAAGTGTGTTTTTTTTAACATGAGACTGTACATTCATACAGCAAGAATTCACTATAGGCAAAATCTTGTCAGTCTCAAAAATTGGATGACCTGCTTCAGTGGTCGAATGGTCTAGGGCGTCACTCTTGTTAGACTGGCCTGCTGATGCCGGGGAGACCGTGGTTCGAATCCTGGTTGGGTCTACTGAGGCTGGTATTTTTGCAAATGTGGGTAGATTAGCTCTAAAATGCTTCCTTTCTCAATTCTACCCCATTAGAGTAAAAATGCCTATAACCTGAACAAGTAGTAAGACACGGTGATAAAAAAAAGGATGGATAAGGTCCAAGGTTTCCATAAACTAACCTGGATACAACACTTATGAACTCTGGACTGCGCGTGCGCTCTATTTCTCAACCCCAATGAAAGGGGCTAGAAGAAAGAGATAGGTTACAAGTCAGGAGAGTGACTATGCTGTGTGGCTTCAGCCATCAAGCACAATGGAAACATTCCCTCCATTGCTTAAGTCTGCAAGTCAGTATAAAGTAGAGAGTAGAATAAATACAATTCTTCTCACTAGATATTTACTAATATTTATTTTATTTATCTGTTAATTTTTTTAATTCAATGATGGGCAAACTATTACTACATTTTATTACGTTTTGGTTTGACTGAATTCTTGCCTGTTTTTAGAGTTACATTTTTTTTAGCAAGACAATTTTTTATTAGTTTGATATCTATTGGATAAAGGGTGTTCTACAGTGTATCTATATGAAGGCAGTTTATAAAAAAACTCATCCATCCCCACTAGAAATACATAAAGACTAATAAAAATGTTTTGTTAACTGTCCAGGTCTAACTATAGTCCCTTTGAGCAGCTTAGCTTGGCTAACTAACATCACCAGTGATGCGGGAATTACTCTGCCAACCAATCCACAGGGAGCAGATGAAGTTCTACAACTTGGACTGAATCAGGTGAACTTCACGTAACCATTAACTTTTAAATATTTAGCTAAAAGATTATCTCTATACAAATTATTAAAGTGGTTTTGACTAAAGACAAGTCCAAAAGTACAGTGGATAGCCATTCTAACTATATTCAAACTCGCATTGGTTGGCCCGTGGGCAAAAGGTCTAAGCCCGTCAAGTTTGGTACGCAAAGGATGACGAAGCCAAGATTAGAATTCCTTCTCTCATGAGTGACCTCTCCCTCCACGCCAATTTGGGTCCACTTCCTCTAAGGTCAACCAAACTCATATAATGTGTGAGTATGAACATTCGAATGGCCTGGATGTATAATAAGAAAATGGAGGTCAAATATTTATTCTGTCATCATTTGCCCAAGCTAATTCATACTTTAGAGAATAACTCGCTTTGTTCTTGGGGGCTCCACCCCGAAACCCCCAGTGAGTTTTCTCTACAATGGATGTAAGCTAATGTAATTCCAGAGCAAGTTTTTTTTATAGTCTTACCGTTTAGCCACAAGAGACCTCCAAAGAAAGGTCCGCACCGACTTTAAAGTTATTCCAACATTTTGAATTAATTTTTTTTTTTTTTTACTTTTCGGAATTTTCCCGACGGTTACAGGTTAGACGCTATAAGTTGCCAAATATCAAGTTTCTAGCTCATCTGGAAGTGGGTAAACATAAGTCTGAGTGATGGTGAGTGAGTGAGTGAGTGAGTGAGGTGAGTGAGTGATAGTCAGCCATGTGGCTTTATAGTAGTATAATTTTGTAGCTTTGAGCCCATTATTGTGACATCAATGATGACAATTAATTATTCTACTTACTATTTCAGACTAATTCAGCTTTCAGCGAATGTACGACTTCTCTAGGAGGCTCTGGACATTGCAGACATCTGCCTTACTGTGCGCTGGATGTATTTACTCTGAACATCACAGATTACCTTCCATTCTTTTGCAGAATTGATACGTAAGTTGGTCTGTCGCCTCACCTTACCATGCTATCTTTAGTAGCGCGTTCCCTTCACCACATTTTAGTTTACTCTTCTACTCCAGGGCCCGTCCGCACGGCGGGTTGCCTAAGCAACGCCAGCAGGGCCGGGACTCTGGAGAGAAGACTCTTCGAGTAAAAAAAAAAAAAAAACACTCAGGAGTTACGAGAGTCGTACAAAGATACGTCTCAGCGTCTCTCTCCCCATTAAACTTACCACGTGGGGTAGAAAGAGACTTCAGCCAAGGGCAAACAGTCCAGATCAAGCAGTAGCACAGTCATCGAATACACATACAGAGTTATTTATCTGAGGTATTTAATGTGTACTTTCTGAACTGACTTATTATAAATCAGCACGCGAGAATTTCAATGAGCGCGAGTGAAAGGACCTATCAATTTTGCCGGGAAATTTTATTTCCACATGCCACAATTGACATGGGACTGAGGCTTACTTCCCTTCCTAAGGAAGTTGTGCAACGGATTTTTATCAGCTCAAGAAAAATCCGGGTGGGTGTGAACCCACGAACATTGGCTCCTGAGGCGAGCATTTACTCCCAAACCACCGAGGTCAGCATACACTAATATACACTAATATTACCAGTACATAAAGTTATCAAACTGCTTACACAATAAAGGTACACATTCTCTAACACCAAGCTTATGAAACAAATACACTACCAATAAAAAGAGAATAAAAGGTAGCGCCAGATGAAGGTAGACGTCTAATTGGCTGATCGTGTGACGTCATTCAGTACACAAGCCAACGCGATGTATACACAAACTCTATATGGAAGATAAACTAAGGTATTGAAAATTAGGTCACATCTTGGAATTCTAAATAATACATGGTAACGGGCAACCACTGTGAGTAACTGTGAGATTGATTTAATTTCATTCCTCCTAATGTTAATATTAAATTGGCATAAATACGACTGACAGATTGGTTATCTGAAAAACCTCTTGTCTACGAATGAGGAAATCGAAATTAATCGCTAATCTTTTTCCTGGGGTTCCCTTGGGCTGTTAAAAATATTCCTATTGAATAGCTCAGTAAAATTGGATAGTTTAAAAAAATACACAAACAAAAAATTAGTAAGCTCAACACTACGTGTTCCATTTATCTTTTTTATACCTCGATCCACAACGAATTCTGTCCTATGAACACTTCCGGTAAGACTGCCAACATTTATTGGTCGGGGAGTTTGTAACTATTCTTTAGCGCCGCTATACTTTCTAGAAACTCGATAAGGTTGGTATGAACCTCAAATGTGACATTCCAATTGCGAAATAGGTTAAGAGCTTGAAAAGGTTCAAGTATATTAATGAGAGAACATCTCTAAATTACCGGAGTTGAAATATGTTGAATAAAGTTTATATTTTCCTCTATCTTTTTTTTAAATTTATTTGAGGTATTTAAAGTGCACTTTATTAACCAACTGATTATATCAGCACACGATATATTCTATGTGCGAGAGCGAAAGGAACCACCAATTTTTCCGGGAAAGGTATTTTTACATACCCCAATAGACATAAGACCGAAGGCTCTATTTATCCTCCGACGGAAGTTGTGCTACGGGTTTTTATCACTAAAAAAAATTCGTTGACTCCGTCTGGGTTTGAAACCATGAGCATCGGATACTTAGGCGAGTACTTTACCCCAAAACCATAAGGTCAACTTCCCCTTGTTCCATTGTTGTTATGGTCAGCACGGGTTAATTTTTGCTGACCTTCCTAACAGTTTTACGAGTCACTACCACTAAAGATTCCACTTCCTCGCAAAAGAGTTTAAGTTAATTAAACATATAATCTTTCTCGGGTGTTTCGGTTGACATTCTAAAAATACGGGATTTGTTAGTAAACGTACTGCAGAATTTATTTTCCGTGGATTGTACCGGTTGATCGTATTTATATATCATCACTTGTAAGCTATTAAATTCTCCTTCAAGCAACTGACATTTCGCGGTCAAATTGGGAATTTTATTCGCCAGGACAGGAGAATGGTTTTCATTTCTCTCGATATCAAAAACATCACATGATTGTGAACTTAACGACTCCACAGTATTTTCAGGTTTTAAACCACGAACTGCTAATTCATAAACTTGTTCATCCTTCTAAGTCGGGATAGTCCATTATACCTTCCCCCAAAGATAACTAAACACAACAAAATTAATGTATTATTTATGTCCTTCGTATCATTGATTCTACCAGAGTCAGCCTCGTAACTTTTTTTAAATATTTAAAAAGGAAAACATTCAAATTTGATTAATCGTAAAATCAATTGCAGGGCAACATTATCTCCCCTCAGGGGTGTCCTTAACTTTGGAACGACCGCGAGTTCGTTTAAGATTAATCACGAGCGTAAGTTAGACTCGGATTAACGATTGCTAATTCCCATCAATCTAAAACCTTGTCTCTTACTTAGTGTCTAAAGTTCCCCCTAAAATAATTTAATCTCTGTTACAACAATAATTTGCAACAATAGATGTTCGTTTAACTTACGATGTTAATCATAACCTTAGTTTGATGAAAGTGCACACCATTAATCTATATTTAATTTATAAAAATATTTTGTTTCCTGTGTAGTAAACCCGAAAATGTTATCAAACATATCATTTAGTTAGACAACTAATTCTCCATTCTTTACTAAAGCTAGTGTTTTTCTGTTTATAATATAGGACTGCCTGTGTTTCATTCAAAGTAACAAGTTTAATTTCGTTTAGTACGCGCACTCTTAGCATCAATACATTTAATAAAAGACTGATGGTATTTTTAGTACCGCGTCTTACTACCCGTTTGGATAATTCACTTATGTACTAATTTCGATAATGGTTTAATGGAATATGAAGGTTTTATTTATAGCAAGTGTACCCACATTTGTATAAAGAGAGAGTGGAAAACCATTGTGGAAAAACCACCCTCAGAGCACCCGACCAAGATCCAAACATCGATCTCCCCGTCATCAGCGGTCTAGTCTGCAGTGAAAGTAGCGACTTAGACCATGCGGCCACCAAAGTGGGTAATCTGCTAGTTAAGTGAAACAAAAACAAGATGAATAATCAAACTGTTTATGACCGTGAGTTAACCAATCAAGAAAAATATGACTGTAACTTTGACATGTCAACTAATTACAGAATTACAACCAATTACAGAATAACTGACAGAATACCACAACACGCCCCAATATAATGGATGTGTGTCTGCTGGCCTATTTCTGAAAATAAATAAATAAATAGAATAGCGTAGAGATGAAACTGACCTAGCTGTAGGTTTTCGGCTGCAATTGTTGATGAACGACGTTGACGCCCTTTCAAATGGGGCTGGATACCTCGGACATCTTAGGAGCTTCTCGGAACGCCAATACCTCATTGATAAAATTGTTGAATTCGATGCACAGGTGTCAACTTTGTTAGTTATCAACAACCCCACGCTCTTGCTACCACCTCTACTGCCCCAACTTACCCTTTTGCGAGAGATCTTTTAGCAGCTTGTCTCCTTCACCACATTTAGGCACACTACACCCCAGGGCCCGTTCGCTTGTGTGAGTGATATTCATAAAAAAAAATACCCCACACATCGACGAGGATGGTCCTAGACCACGAAACTTGTAACACCTGACACCAAGGTCTTGGAAATCTTTAAGTTGTTTGAGAGAGGTGACTAGCTTAAGTTTGATACATTTGAAGTAAGGTTTATTTAACTGTTTCATAAATTTTAGTTCTGGTTGATCTGGGTACAAGAAAACCATTAAATTATTATTATTATTATTATTATTATATTATTATTATTTATTATTATTATTATTATTAGCACCGCGTCTTACTACCCGTTTGGGTTATACGCACAACCGTTAAATTAAACAAGACGCAAGCCTCATAGTTACTCCCCCCGCACGCCACTTAAAGTAATTGTCAAATATCGATCCCACATTAGACGGTTCACAAAGTACGGACATTTAGTTACATCGAAATGAACAAAGACGGATCAAAATAGCTCACCACAAGCCACTTTCCTGGTATAAGTCAATCGTTGACCCACCCATGCTCGGACTAGAGGAAAACGCAATCTTTCTGTTCGAGAGCCCAGTAACTAGTCTAGTCTCACCACAAGACAAGATCGAACCTCTGACCTGTACCGAAAAAAAAGATCTCGTGCGCAACCATTCGCGCAACTAGTTTCAGTGCAGCCAAAGGCGAGAGAACAGTCTTACTTCGAGTATGAAACACTTAAAGGAGCTACGAACCCGAATAGTTCACTGACACAGCTCAAATATATAATATATCTATATATTATATAATATATAAAATATATATATTAGCACCACGTCTTTCTACCCGTTCGGGTTTATATGCTTATATTATTAATTACAGTATTTTTAGGGATTAGGAATGTTATATTTAGATGAAGTGTACTCTCACACTTGCTTGTAGGGAGAGTGAAAACAATTTTGGAAAAAACCCCACCTTCCGAACATTCCACCGAGATTCGAACCTTGATCTACCCGTAATTGACACTCTAGTCTACTGCAAGAAAAAGCTCCTTAGACCATGCGGCACTGAAGTGGGTTATAATAATTATTATTGATATTATTGTATGAATATAATATTCCGTTTGCATATGTTGGATTTAATGTTTAGTAGTCCATAATAGCTTTTATATAAACAATTTTTTTTATAAGCTGTATATACTATGTATTTAGTTAGTTTGTATAAATAAATACGCCCTATAGAATATTTATTAGCTACTGTGTACAAATAAATAAGGTATATATAATTATTTAGTTACTTTGTGAAAATAAATAAGCTCTTTAAAATATTTGTTTATTTAATTCCTTCAAGTAAATCTTACTAATATTATAAATGCGAATGTTTGTGTGTTTGGATGTTTGGATATTTGTTAATCAATCACGCCAAAACTGCTGAACGGATTCGAATGAAACTTGGTACGTAGGTAAAGTATGTACTGGAATAACATATAGGAATATTCCCAACCTTTGATTTTACATTAATTTTACAATATTAATATTTAAACTTTTCGTATATAAGAGATATAAGTGATAAGAGATATATTGTGATTTTAATTTTACGAGTAAATATGAATGTGATTATAATTAAAATGTTAAAGTAAAGATAGCATAATACGGAAATATTATTTAAGCTAGAGCTGAGAAAAACGCATAGATATTTGAAAAAAATTAAGTTTGATTTATGATCAAAACAGTTTAGTTAAAAATTAAAATATTGTATCAATTATTGCGGGCGAAGCCGCGACGGGTAAAAGCTAGTATAATCCATAAAATATTTCTGCAGATAAAAGTCTTTAGAAAATAATAGTTGATTATTTTTAGTGTGTTATTGTATTGCCATCTTATTTAAAAAACATCATTTTGTTGCAGTTTTGCTGGTGTGTGCTGTCCTGATTCCTTGCATGGATTTGTTTGATGACTATATTTGAAGAGCATTTCAGTTTTAACACAATATATTCAAGATGACAAATTAAATACTTATGATTATTATAATGGTCTGAAATTTTCTGTATAAGTCTTGCTGTACTGATTATTAATGAATGGTTTGTTTCGTTAAGTATGAACCTTATGAGAATGCAAATAAAATATTTATAGTTTAATTTTACCCATTACCTTAATTTTTTCAACGCAAATGATTATTGAATGGCATTTTAATTTTACAGTTTATACGATCACGATTAAAATATTGAGGCTAAAAATGTATTTCAACAAAACTGAGAGCCAAATGGCCAAGTTAATATATATATTTTTTAATTCATCAACTTACATACTATTAATTCAATCAAAATTTTGTCTTATCACAATTTAAAAATTAATCAACTATATTGAACAGTTTTAACTAGCACTTTCAACTTTATGAATGAATATTAAAATTTAAATGTCTTAATTATATTTAAAAACCCCTACAAAGATTATGAATTTACTAAACAACTGTGAATAAAACTCTAATTAATAGCCCTCTTCAATGGATGCGTGGTCTAACGCGCTAATATCGTAATTGGAGTATCTAACGAACCTAAACCTCTGGTTTTAGTGAACTCGGTTGAAGTGAACATTCTTCTTAAGAGAGCCTAATTCATTGGTCCCAACCCACATACATTTCAATATGTGATTAAAAAAAATCGTTTATAATGAACCCTCAACTTTTGTTTTAGTGAACAGAAAAATTGAAAGTTTCAATAATTCAATGTCATTTATTCTAACATCATAATTTTTTTTAAACATAACTTTTTGGTTGCTTAAACTGGAATACACTGATCCTCTACCTGAGTTCTTGTTTAGGTATCACAAAGTCTTGACTAAAAGTATGAAATGTGGAAGGGAGGTTAAAGGAAGACATTCTAAGTTGTATTAATACGACAGGAGTTACAGTACAGTGAATTACAGTCTGTGGCCATTTAGTAATTGTTTTCAATTATCCCTTTCTTCGAGAGGGTGTTTGAAACCAAAAATTAGACTTTTTTTACTCAGTTTAGTTTTTTAAATGCATGGATAGTGTGGAAACAAGTGTGAAAACAGCAAGACTCTAGAGGAGGATCTGGAAAAAATATTAATCAAAACAGTATACAGTAAACAACAGGATATAAACGATTTTTTTTCTAAAGATTAATTAATTTATTTCAGTAAAGAGGATTGTATTTGATCTCTTATTTTGTTTGTCACTAACCCACTATTTTCAGATTAAAAAAAACTGTTTTAATGAACTTCGGACATAGTGAACAAAATATCTGAGTCCATAGAGGTTAATTATAACCAGAGTTGACTGTACCTGTTGACTGTTAAAATCGTTTTGTCCTTCGTTCTCGACTCGATTTGTAGGGTGGTTTCTGCAAACATACAGCCCACAGACAATGTTAAGGCCCCTTCTATAGACGTCATGTCCGTAGGTCCGTAGTTCTAGTACTTGCTCCTTAAAAAATTAAATTCGAGTCAACACAGTCCGTATCCTTAATTGCGTGACCGTGCCAACAAATGAGATAGTCGGAGACTTTTTCCAATAAAACTCTTCTAAAGAAAATTGTCAACAGCAAGGAGCAACCACCGAGTAGTCAGCTGATCAATAAAATAATCTAAAACAACTTTTTTTGTTGAGAAAACGCCCAGGATTATTGAAATGTAGGTTAAGTAAATCACAATACATGTGTTTAAAACACGATTGGAACTATAAAACTTACAACTAGTAGCAACGGGTCCTTTTCACTTCTATTGGTGCTTTAATTTCGATGCGCGCGCATGTATTTACTTGATTGTGATTGGTAGTCCGTATAAACTAATCCTTAGAAAATTAAAGTTGATCAACTTCTACGGAGTACGGACTTACGGTTAGGGACTCTGTGGCCAGAGAAATCTGATAACGTGGCATCAATTTCTTACGGACCACGGACTTAAGGACACGGAGTCTATATATGGGGCTTAAGCCAATCGGAATTCAACCCGGCACAGTTTTTTTAATTGTATATAAAAAAACTGTGAAAATTTATCCTCCCTTTTTCTTACTTTCACTAAAAAAATTGTGTTCAGTACACAATACAAACAGGGAGCTAGAAATGAGAAAGGTTGGATTTAGATTAAGTGTATCCGCACTTTCGTGTAGGGAAATTGTAAAACCATTTAGGAATAAAACCCACCCTCAGTACACCCAACTGGGATATGAACCCTGATATCCCTGTCATTGGCAATCTAGTCTTTTGCGAGAGTGACGCCTTAGAACAGGCGCCAACAAAGCTGTTTTTGTACGCTTAAAAATCAAATTTTAATTAAAGGGCTACATTATATTCTCTATTCATCTAGGCCCAACTGTGCCATTGACATGCTGTAAGGCTGGAGAGCCAAAGATATATTAACAGCAATTGCTGTCATCATGTCATTGTGAGAAGATTGTGTTAGCTAGTAACTGTCAATACTGTCATTAGTAGGGCTAGGATTTTGATGACCTAAAAATTTCTATAAAATGCCCTATTACAAAAGCATTTATGACCCAAATTTTAAAAAAAATCTTTAAAACTAAAAAAAATGTAAAAAATAATATGTTTTCCCTGGCTAAAACAAGTCCTTTAAGAGAGGGGAAAATCTTAAAGTGTAATTTAACGTTCCGTTTCTGTGCCAAACTGAAAGTTTTTATTTTGTCTACAAAAAAAAGTTCCATATAAAATAAAACAAGGAAAAGACATAAACATTCAACTAACATTTTCTGACAATTTAATTTGACTGGCAAACTTAGAGTTTTTATTTCAACAGTCCAGAATTGCAATGCACAACAAAAACCATGTGCAGATTTTCAAACGAGAATGATTTTCTATTATCTGCCAATAAAGCTTTAAACATAGAGAAGCTCCTTTCCACGCTATTGACACCACTTGAAATAAACTACGTCACTTTGTTCAAAGTCTCTTGAAATTTCACCAAGGGAAAAGTTTTTCCCTGATAACACATCTGAATTAAGTACAGCGTTTCATATCCTTCATTTTTTTTTTCCTTGCTCAACATTATTTTGCACAACCTTTCCCACTTTTCCAGTCACAATATTTAGGTCATTCACAGATTTCTTTATCAAATCTATTTGATCCATTAATCGCATTGCTGACTTCTAAAAGGAAGTAATGGCACTAGGCAGAAATCCAAAATTCGAACTTTAGGTAGGAAAACTTACCTGGAATTTCAGGATCAGAAAGAAGTTCCTGCGCAATTTAATTGAGGTCACTTCATTGCTGTTAAACGAGTCGATGTATCATTTTCACAGCTTGGAAGCTCTCACAGTAATAGTTGCATGCTTCAATCCAAGTACCCCATCCGGTTGAAATGGGAGCCGGTGGCAAAGGAACGTTCGGGGCCTCAGACTTGGTTGATGCCACTCGAGATGGTGCTCTCAGAAAATTTGTCTTCACGCACCCAATCAGCTGGTCAACTTTGATGAATTACCCTCGTATCTCTTCAGCAACTCTATGACAGGCTTTTTGCTAGACATATTAGGTGCACAATTTTTGAGTACAGCGCTTTCAAATCATTAGCAGCCTTTATCATGTAAGGTAAAACATCAGTCACGAAGAGCAGGAAATTGTCGTGTTGGATGCCATAGGGCATATTAAGCTCAAAGACCTATCAAAGAATTGGCTTATGTAGAAAAATTCACTTTAATAAATGTTCACAGATAATGTAAAATGTTCACCAGGGCCATCTTCATCCATCGTACCTACCACTACGTTAGCTACATATCGTCCTATAGTCATTTGTCTCATCCATAGACACCCATATTTTCTTTTCTGCAACTTTTTTTGTATCTTCTTCATGGTGTTTACATAACAATGGCTGACATAATTTTTTCTCGGAGTGGAGGAGTCCGGCAAATACTTCCAAGTGTGCTTTTCTAAAAAGCCACGCAATTTCAGATTGTTAACTTTGCTCAAGGGAATATCGGCACAAATGAAGGCTTCGCACAGCTCTTCGTAAAATGCAGAATGTTTTTAAGACCCTCTGCTTTGGCTTAGGACCATATACTGTAGTTTTTTCTCATCCCGTAATCGCTGAAGACCTCGTTTGTGTTTTTCTCTCTTGACATGCTGCTGCACAGTACATTTCTTTTCCACGGTAACTCTCACATCACGTAGTTTTCAATATAGTATCTGTCCATCGCTAGAGAATATTTTTCGCCATATTTAGAAAGAGTATTTTTAATCTACATGAGGCACTTTCTTTCACTTTAGGCATGTTGGTTGTTGAAATTCAAATAAACAACACGCGCAGTTTCCGAAAAATTTAGAGAGACAATGAGCCAACGTTATCTGCTAAACTTGCTCAGGCTAGTTTGGAAGAGTTCATTTAAGTACAAAACCCATTGCAATGGCACGGCACCACTCAGCACCACCCGCTTGGCACCAACCACTTTGATTTGCATTTTTTTTCAATAAAATGTAACCTACTATGCGCGCCCGGCACATATAGTCACCGCACCAGCCAGAATGCTCTTGGAGGCATTTTTTTTTACGATCGAGGCAACCGGCCAGTACGGCCCTGACCACATGCTACTTAACATCACATGTGCAATTGGTTGTTTTCACTGTGTTTGGTGTTTGTGATTTGTGTTTTAATTTTATTTTGTGTATGTATGAGTGCGGATGAACTTTGGGTGAAGTAGTCCAACCATCGACTTGGAACCACCGTTTGCTATGACGTGTGCAGAGATGTTCTAAACATGGGCACATGACTCAAAAATAATAGAAATTGAATTAAAATGACCGAAAAAACCTTTAAAAATCACGTAAAAACACGGAAAAATGCAAAAAAAAAAATTACCTTAACAAAACTACTTAAATCAGCGAGGTTTCTTATGAAACACATTTGTATACACTTGAACAACGTTCCAGGTTTGCCAAAAAACAGGAAAGATGCAACATCATCAAAATCCTAGCCCTAGTCATTAGTATACCTGCTTTTCACTACGAAAAACAATAAAGTGGTCCCTCGACTCTTGCTTTGGAACAACAAGAAATAAACTGTAAGCTATAAACATATATTTTTAATTGCGTATAATTATGACTGCGGGTCAAGCAATGATAGAGAAGTATCGCAGAATGGCTGGCCGTTCATATAGTAATCGCGGGCCGAACGCGGCCTGTTGACCGCGAGTTTGTGAACCCTGCTTTATTCCACTAGGCAACCGAAACGGGTTATAAAAGCTCCTGTTTTTGTAATACATCACAATCAACAGGAGCAGTTAATTAAAAAAAAACTCATAAAAGTTATGTTGCCTTTCTTTTGTTCTTTTGTTTTCACTGAGAAATGATTGAATGAAGTGTACAATTATTTTAAGTCCATCCCCCTCATCCCCCGCACTCCACAACTCCTTTATCACCCATTGTTCGTTTGGAAGCAGCCGATAAGCGCTTGCCCTAATGACCGATGAAAAGGTTAGGTGAGTCATTAAATTCCGCCTTTAAATAAAGTTTTGATGGCTTCTGATGATTTGAAATATAAGAAGGTTATGAACATCCGTTTAACCATGCCGGTGGCCGAGAGGTTTAAGGCGTTAAACTTGCACTACACACCTTCGCAGTTTATGGACAAGTCGGGTACATAAGGGATAAAGTTTCTCCACATTAGATCAATGAACGTGAATTTTTTTTTCAAACATACCCTAATCATGGTCTTAGCTAAGAGGGAGTAGGGGGTGGGGAGGTGTCAAGAGGGGATTCTGACCCAGACGTTTTTATTTTTTTGTGGCAGGATGTACAAATAAACTAATCTCTTTCATGTGAATAAAATCAAGATAGATTCAATTTTTCAGCCAAATAGGGACTTCCCCAATCATGACCGTAGCTAATTGGAAAAAAGGTTTGAGAGGGAAGCCTACCCAAGGCGATTTTATTCTGAGAACGCAGTTTTCGATGAAAAAATTCTAATATTATAGTAAAATGTCGCTATATTTAGCTATTTAGCTGCAGAGAAAAAAAAAAGTTTTTATTTTCCAAAAGGTTCTTCTCACGATTATTGGACTGACACTGGGACTCATATCTGAGGGAACTACATAGCTACTATTGGGAAACAGCGTTGTCATTTTCTTGTTTTAGTGTAGTCAATCTTCACTTAAATATAATAAAGGTTTTGCAACGTTGGTTTGTCGATGTTGCCATATTCTTACCCAAAACACACCACCTTCCAACTTAGCTGAAAGCAGCAGTTAGCTGAAAGAGATCCAAGATAGGGCTTTTCGCCGTAAGACCTGCAGTTCCCTGTAGCACTGTGTAATGCGTGATCAAATAATAAATATTTATAATTTTGACAAACTAAAGTCAATCCATCATACTCTGTGGACAGTTTATCATTTTTGAGTTGGAGGGATTAGAGGGGACGCATCATTAATTTATTCTCTTTCCCATGTGCAATAATACCTTGGTTATGGCACTGCCCCTAATTTACTCTCCTCATCCGAACCTCTTAGATTCAACCGGTAATAGGATAGTCATGGAGTTAAGGTGAGAATGTAGTGAATGTGAGAAAAACTAAGGTTTTTTTTGCAGTTTTTATAGCAAAACATTCTTTTGGCCCCAATATATAAAATATTTCTCCAGTAGAAACGTAGTGTTTAATGTTTTTCACATGGTGATATCAACAGTTGTTGAATATCTGTCATGAGCACCACGGCATTAGACGAGAAACTTTTTAAATGAAGAGAAAAATGTTGTCATTAAATTCTAGGACATCCTTGACAGATATTCAGGAATTGTTGATATCAACATTTGAAGAAAATTAAAGTATTATGTTTTACTGGAGGAATATTTTATTTATTTTAACAAAAAAAAAAGTTTAGATAAAAAAAAAAGAATCGCAAAATACTGCCCTTAACTCACGTTCCCTACACTCCCACCTTAAACTAACCCACGAAAGAATTAAAAGGCGTGTTGTGTTTAAAATCGTGGATAGTTCAGTTGTTTAAGAAGTGACGAGCTAAGCCAAAGGTACAGGGTTATAATTCCGGCCGGTGTACTCAGCGTGTTTTATTCCTAAATGGTTTCCAGACCTTTCTCTCCTCGGACGCGGGTACAATTCCTCTAAAATTCTACCTTTCCTGCCTCACCCCATTGGTGTTAATTAATCGTGGATAGCTTGGACGGTTAGTAAGACGCGGTGAAAATAAAACAAAACAATCAAAGGGAGATTTAAACTATCGAAAATTAAAGAAAAAAAGTATTGAGTTTTTTGTTTCATCACCGCGTCTCCCCCACCCATTAAGATTTACGTATATGTACAAAATACGCTAATGTGTTATTGACGAGGAAAATTGAATTTATAGAAATTGTATCCACATTTGCGTCAAGGGATGGATAAAAATAATTTAGGAAAACGTAATTTACCTCTTCTTTGCCGGGTCTTTCCCACGAAGGAAGGGAATGGAATAGTCTGTCAGTAAACGATTGGCTTTCCCACCCCTCCCCGGATCCTACAACCATCCTGGATGAAAATACTATCAAATTACACCAGGCGTTATTCGAACCCTAATCTCCCCAACATCGTCAAAACCAGACTCGACGGTCCTGATATCTGATCCTCCAGATCACCGATGCAGACGCTAATGGTAATCAGAATTCCGGATTCGAGTCGCCTATCTCATCCCTCATTTTATAACCTGAGTCTAACGTTGTCATATTCCCGCGCAGCGTTGACGTCATATTCACAGGAGAATGTTCATCCACGTGACTTTTGGTTTATATCTCGTGCTTCCTGACCGAGTAGAGTCAGTGTTTAACGAGGAGTTGTGATGATGAGAGTCTCGACGGTGGTCGCGATCGTGGCAGCAGCGTTTTTCTTGGTCGGCGTTGTCCAAGCGCAGAACGACGCACTCGTAGCATCTTTGGAACCGACCGTGGACGGCAACGAGAAGGGAGGATTCGCAAGAAGAAAGGTAATTAGTGTATTCCATTAATTTTTTTTTTCCCCCAAGCACTACGTCTTACTAAATATTCAGGTTATACGGATATGTACTAATTACGCTAATGTGCTAGGGATGAGGAAGGTTGAACTTAAAGGAAGTGTACCCACAATTGCGTGGAGGTAGAGTTGAAACCCATTCAGGAAAAAACACATTGAGTATACCCGACTAGGATTTTGAACCCCTAACTTCACGTCAGCCGCAGTCTAGTCTTAGCTGCTTCGGTGGCGCTGCTCTTGCAGTAGACTTGACTACTGATCACGGGGAGATTGAGGTTTGGAAATAGGTTAGGTGTACTGAGAGTTTTTTCCACTCTCCCTCCATGCAAATGTGGGTACTCCAAATCTAACCTTCCTAATCCCTAAAACCATTAGCGTAATTAGTACATATGAGTATAGCCTGAACAGGTAGTAAAGCGTGGTGCTAGGTAAAGAAAACAATGAGTTAACGCCTTAGACCATGCGTTCATCGAAACGGGATGTATTCCATTCGCGAAAACGTTACCATTTTTTTTTAGCCAATTGAAATTTTTAAATTTAAACACCACGTATTACTACCCGTTTTGTTTGTACACATATGCATTAGTTACGATGTCTTGTAACGTTTGAAAAATACACTGTTAGCCCTGACTGCTATACAACGATTTTCTTAAAAATGGACATTTAGAGCAACTTTTAAAAAAACTCTATGATGTGAGCCCGCAAGCGAGCTAAACCGACCGAGCAGCCGCCACCGTTATTGATGATAGTGTCAACAATTGTGGATAGATGGTGTCATGTGGTCAGCACAACGAGCCCACCAGCCATTAATCTCGGCTTTCTAAACCAGAGCTGCAACTTATATATATTCAAGTAGCTCCTCATTTGTCTTCACGAGGTTGGGTTTTTACCACTTTCCTGGACTACTTTTTATTTATTTATTTTTATTTATTTAGCACCGCGTCTTACTACCCGTTCGGGTTATACGCTTAAGTACTAATTACTCTAATGGATTAGGAATTGGGAGGGTTGAATTTAGAGGAAGTGAACCCGCATTTGCGTGGAGGGAGAGTGGAAAACCATTTAGGAAAAACCACCCCCAGTTCACCCGACCGAGATTCGAACCTCGATCTCCCCGTCCTCGGCGGTCTGGCTCAACACGACTAGCGCGTTAGCCAACTACGCCACCGAGGCGGGTCCTCCTGGACTACTGTTTCACAGATACATTTTGAAAGCCCCGTAGATCGAACCTGGGACCTCTGGATCTGTAGCCAGAAACTCTGACCATTAGACTATAAAGGCAGTGTATTTTTATTGCTGTCAACATTGAGAATATTTTAACATATTATTAGTGTTATTTTATAGGTATTAATATTATTATTCATCAAAAGTTACAGCAACCAATTTTCAAATTATTTATTTACTAAAATTAAGTTTATCGCTAGGCTTATAGTGAAAGACGATACTTTATTTAACACGGTGATAACTAACAGTGTTGCCAACTTCCCACATGTGAACTATGTGTTATGTGTTTATAGGATGTCAAGCCTGATGTGTACAGCCTGCACATTGTGTCCAACATCCAGTACCGCTATGCTACCACGGTGGTTACCAGCAGGGTTGCCAACAGAGCAAACACCTCTCAAGAAGTAATTTTCACCGTCGTGCTACCAGAAACCGCTTTCATATCAGGTTTCTTGATGTGAGTTAGTTGTTAATCTTTATAGTCCTCATTAAAGATAACACTGTGTACTATACGATTTTTATTTTCGAATTATGAGAAGGGTTTACTTTCATAGTCCATTGGTGTCTCCCGACCAGTGTCGGATTAAACGGAGGGGGGGTCGGAGATCATCCCCGGACCCCCACAAATCCCACAAAAAAGAAAACAATAATTTTATTTATTTTTATTGTAAATACTATCTACAGCTACCAATTCAGTGGCAGTGGAACATTTTTTGTGTTGGAAGGCCCAAGCAAAAAAAAAAAGTTTTTTAAACGTGCCTTCCACCTCTCCCCCTCTAATATCCCTCCCCGATAAAGATTTTAAAATTAGATGTCTCTAAAAGCTATATGAAGTGGTCTTCTTTCCTAATTTTTGGTAATTAGATTATTTTTACAAACTATTCTCAGTAGTCTTCCCACAAATTAAAAAAAAAATTTGAATGCTACCAGAAGAAATTTGTAATGGTCCTCCTTCTTCAAGTTTTTGAAAATTGGATACCTCGATAACCTATTATAAGTAGTAATCTCCTTGATTTTTTTATAATTAGAATCCTCTAGAAGCTACCAGTTAAAATGATCCTCACCCAATTTTTTTAAAATGTTGATGCCCATCGAAGCTATTTGAAGTAGTCTTCTCAAGACATTCTTAGAAAATGCTATGTCTTTAGATGTTATTCGGAATAATTCCACCTGGATATTTTTGAAAATTTGGATGATTTTAGAAGATAATTGGAGTTGTCATCATTTGGCTATATATTTTATGCATCATTGGGCTTGTCATCACCTGGTATATTTCTGAAATCTATTTGACATGGCCAGGGGCGGATCCAGGATTTTCGTGAGTGGTGGGGGGTGGGGGTTGGAGGGGGTGGTACAGTTGCTCTCATGGGATCGGGTCAGGGGAGGCTCCCCTCAAGAAATTTTTATAGAAAAAAATTCAAAATTTGAGGGTGAATCTTAAAGTAATTTTTCAGTGAAACGCTAGACTTGAGCGTAGTCTTAAATGAAGGGTATAACTCGAAATTTGCGATTAGTATTGAAATTTATTAAAAACAATTAATAAGAACATCAACAAATAGTGATATTAAGAGGGAAATAAGTTTAAACATTATAACAATTATTATATAAATAGTTTTTTAGCCAATCAATCAATATAACGATGAATATAACATATTATAATAAACCATCATGGCGAACTAGTAAAGAAAAACACGCAATGACCGGCAAACAGCATTGGCAGCAAGATACCGCGCGCTTGGCGACAGAATAGCGTGAAATGAATGGGGTTCTACCCCGAAATGTGGCACTAGGGGTATGTCGGAACTCTAAGGCACGCAACTTAAATTTGGGTAATTTCATTAGTGTCTATTTTCACCGTTTTAATACTCAATGCAATTTTATCTTAAGTATTTGTAATAATTACCGTATATTCATGATTTACTAATAATGCCAATAACAATAAAAATAAATATGGTTAGTGAGATAATATTACGCGACAATAAAACTAGTAGTGGCTTTAACACTGATTTAAATGGTTTAAATTTCTTGAGGGAGGCGCGGGTGTGCCCTCCTTCTCGATCCACCCCTGGGAACGGCCCTCTCCCAGCAATTTTTTTAAAATTGGATGCCTCTAGAAATTATTTGAGGTGGTCCTTAACTGGCACATTTTTAAAAATTGATAGCCTTTGAATGTTATTTGCAGTTTGATACAAGTCTTTCAGGTTTCTATTCGAGAATATCAGAAGGTGTAAATTACGTCTTGAGGGAGGATTCTTTCAAAATATATTAAGAGTAGTCCTCCATCCAAACTGTTTTGAAATTTCGATGATTCTAAAAGCGATTTTAAATAGTCTTCACCCAAATTTTCTTTTAATTTAGATTTCCCAAAACGCGTTTGGGTTATATGCTTTTTTGAAAATTGAATACATCTAGAAGTTATTTGGAGTTTAAGATAGGGGCATCTTTCAGCTTCATATTAGATGATAATATATGATTTGAAATGTATCTTGGTGGAGACAAACTTATTCCAGGGGGGAATTCTTTCCGGGAGCAAGTTCCCCCTACTCCCATGGTTCTGTCACCATTGTTCCTAACTGGTAATTGAATCAAAAAACTATCTCAAACCATCCTAAGTAATGAACTAATTTAGTTTGTAACACTAGTAATGGACAGGAAAAAAAAACCTACAAAGACTCTTTCAAAGTAAATTTTCTTCTATGAAATCCTTAATGAACAACATTTTAAAGCGACATTTTCCAATGTTTAAATAATTTCAATAATAAATATAACACGTATGGTATAAAAAAATAGTGGGGAAGGGTAAGTTTCAAAAATAAAGTCGGGGGGCAAAATCAGCTCCGTACAATCATGAACTAAGATCATCTAACATACCGTTCCTTACTTAGCATGGGACGTGATGTAGTTCATGAAATGGGATTTAAGACAATATTGACATGTTTGCTGTAGAAAGAAAGCAAGGAAAGTCTGTATTATATTAAGCGTTTTTATAAAGTATTTATGTAGCCTTTTAAATTTTACTTTGTTATCATTACATTTGTGTAAATTTAAACGTTTGCTTAATTTTTATCTTTCCTCAGAAACACCCCGATGTAACTTACATTGACATGCTTCGGTGGCCGCATGGTATAAGGCGTCACTTTTGCAATAAAAAAATAGTTCCGGGGAGATCAGGGTTCGAATCCCAGAAGGGTGAACAGAGGGTGTGTTTTACTAAATGGTTTTTCACTCATCATACTCGCAATTGAAAGTGCACTTCTTATAAATTCGAACTTCCTCATAACAAATTCACTTGCGTAATTAATATACATGCGTATAATCTGAGAAGGTAATAAATTCTAAAAAAACAAACATGTGTTCATGCCCCCGCCCGTCCCCCCCTTCCCCCCCCCCACCCACCGCCGCGTAAATCTGACACTGCTCCTGGCCAATATTTTAGATGTTTTAATATGTAACATAATGGATCACATCTTTGAAAACAAAATATAGAATGCTAGATTTAGATTTGATAATTGAGTTTTGTTTAGAATGGTCTTTCTTCAAACACTAATTATATCAGATAACGGCCTACAAACTGAGTTGAAAAAGTACAGCTAACATTAAAAACCCAGCCATCTATTTTCCGATTGTATAGAAAGATGAAATAAAATATAAATAATAAACATCCTATTCAGCATCTTCGGAAATCAAACTAGAGTTTCCTAGAGTTATGGCCGATCGTTCTAACCCCTTGATAAAGCAGGGGGAATAGAAACCCATGTGGAACATTTTCGATTATATAGAGTGAGAGCTCTTGAATAATGGACACCTTCCGGAATAAAAAAAATATAGTCCGTTACTAAGAAGTATCCGTTATTTGGGAAAAAAATGACTTTTAAATCATACTTATAAAAAAATATATAAAAATCTAATCTATATGAACCTATATACTGTGATTATTAACTACAATAATTGAATGACTGCACGGTGTAGTGATGTATGCAGAATAATTTATGACCAATGAATGAACGTAGTTTATTATAACGATACATTAGTTTAATAAACAGAACAATACACTAATGAAATTAAATGCATTCTGTACTGTATAGTGAATAATATATGCACACGAGCTCAGAAACAACTGATAGAACATCGAAGGTTAGAGAGGTACGACCTTGAAGTAACATAGTTAATATAACATAAGCTATTTTATAAAATGTCACCAGAGGGGTAAGGTGGGACTGCTCACACTTCATGATAGATCGATGCTATAAGTAGACTGGTGTTTTTAATTTATGTCCTTTTTTAATAGGTTGATATGAATAAAATATGCGTATCTTAGAAGTGTCTGTGTCCGTTATTTGGGGGGAGGGGGTTGTTAAACATTAAGCGCCCATATTATTTTGCTGGGGAAAATTAAATGTCCGTTATAATGAAGAATCTGCTGTTCAGAGGTATCCATCCATTAAAGGAGATGCCATTGTATTACACGCATGAAAAATATATAGAGTTAATAATATAAACCTAAAATGATATATTTCTCTACATTTAATTAAAAGAAAAAGTAATTAAAAATATCGATCACAAAATTAGAGGGATGAAAAAAATTTACTTTTACATAAAAAATGATACTATCTATTTGTAATTTAATATCGGCATATAGTTTTTAATTAGTGCTTTCTATTACAAGGTTAAACGACGTCTTAATCAAAGGTGTACTAATTAGGAAGGTAGATTAAATATTAATACTTATCAGCGCGTCTTATTACCCGTTCGGGTTATATGCTTAAGTACTAATTACGCTACTGGTTAGGAATTGGGAAGGTCGAATTTTAGAGGAAGTGAACCCGCATTCGCGTGGAGGGAGAGTGGAAAACCATTTAGAAAAAAACCACCCACAGTTCACCCGAGCGAGATTCGAACCTCAATCTCTCCGTCCTCGGCAGTCTGGCTCAACACGAAACCAGCGCGTTAGCGAACTACACCACCGAGGTGGTTATGGTAACTTAGAGAAAACTCAATCACACTTTTTGTAGAGATGTGATGATAAAATCACAGGGGAAAATCACATATGGAAACCTACCCTCAATGCACTTAGCTGGGATTTAGAACCCTTACCTCCCCTTATAACAATCAATCTAGTAAATTGTGAGACCCACCCCTCGAACCTTGTAGCCACCGATGTGAGTATGCTCTATTGACGATGTTAAGGGGGTTTCGGTCTAAGTGAAATCCCCATCTTTTAAGGGGACTTTTCTATTTCCAGGGAAATTGATGGCGAGGTATATAAATCTCACGTGAACGAGAAGGAGGAAGCGAAAAAGGAATACGACGCGGCCGTGAGTTCGGGACAAACAGCTGCGCACGTCGTTCAAAGGTGAGGTCATTCAATTAATTAAGGTGGGAGTGTAGGAAACATAAGTTAGGGGCACTGTCTTTGTAGTTTTTATATCAAAACATTCTTTTTGCTCAAAATAAATCAAATATTGTTCCAGTAGAAACATAAAGATTTTTTTTCTTCACATTATGGTGATACCAACAGTTGTTGAATAACTGTCATGATCATAGCGGTGTTAGATAACAAACATTTTAAATAAAGAGAAAAATGTTAAAATAATATACAGACTTAGATAATGCTTGATAATATAGATAAATGAATGCTAAAATTGAATATAATGAAAATGAAGATTAATAAGTTAAAACATATTTAGTTAAAGTAAAAGCATAAAAAGAATACAATGAATGAGTAAAAATTAAGTAGATAAAGTGTTGTCATATAACCGTAATTTCATGAAAATGAAAAAGTTAATGTACACAATAGTAGATGAAATAACAGACGTTATTGACCAGAACAATCTTATAGTTAAATTTTAATAAAGTATAAATTGTAGTTGAGCAAAAATTAATTTAATTTGAAGTTAAAGCATAAAAAGAACATACATTGATATGAGTAAAATTAAGTAAATAAAGTGTTGTCACATAGCCATATTTATAAGAATGAAAAATTAGTGTACACAATAGTAAATTAAATAACAGACGTTATTGACCAGAACAATCTCAGCTCCATGATTATGGTGCGTCCACTTTAGCACCGAAACATGTCGGGATAATAGAGCAACTGTAAACAACATCATTACAGAAACATTAAAAAGAAGTAAGGAAAGTCTAATCCTTACAAAAAGACTTAGATAATTGGTTTTACGATGCTATCTTAATTTTCATATAACATTTAAGTAACTATGTAGCCTATTTTATTCAAATTCTAATTTAAATTTTACACTAGGCTTTTACTCTATACTATACATTTATAGTGTTATGTAAACAGTCAGGTTTACCTCACTTGAAACATTAACATCATTTGACTATTTTCCAACTAACTTTTTCAAGTATGGTTTATAATTCATGATAATTGAAATTCAAATTTCAATTCATTCTAATTTCTGTTTGATTGTTTACACTCTGTATTTATTCCTTTTCACAATCATTCTACTGTATTCAATTTGATTTTACTTTCAATATTTAGAACTGGCTTAAACTCTTACTAACTTTTAAATTAAAATAACTTGTGGGTTAATCCATTTTATTCAACCACATTTTATACTTTATTAAATTTTAACTATAAGATTGTTCTGGTCAATAACGTCTGTTATTTAATCTACTATTGTGTACATTAACTTTTTCATTTTCATGAAATTACGGTTATATGACAACACTTTATTTACTTAATTTTTACTCATTCGTTGTATTCTTTTAATGCTTTGACTTTAACTAAATATGTTTTAACTTATTAATCTTCATTTTCATTATATTCAATTTTAGCATTCATTTATCTATATTATCAAGCATTATCTAAGTCTGTATATTATTTTAACATATCTTACACTCCTTATGGAAGATTATTTTAGAATGTTTTCTAAAATGTTGTAAAGAGAAAAAGTTGTCGTTAAATTCCAGGACACCCTTGACAGATATTCAATAAATTTTGAGGTCACCATGGGAAGAAAAATTAAACGCTATGCTGAAGCAATATTTTATTTATTTTGGCCAAAAAAAATTTTGATTTAAAAACTGCAAAAACACTTATTGACTTTTTCTCGCTTCCACTACACTTCCACCTAGTGGCAATATCACGAGAACAAATAAGAGGAGACCAGAACTATAGGGTTTATCTCTTCTTGCTCCAGAACATATTTCTGGAGTGTTTTATCTCTGTCATGGTTATGGTAGAGGGAGGGGAACACAAATAGAACATAACACCTCAAACAAAACGTGCCAAATGTTAGATAAGTCTGGTAAACTATTTTGAATTAATTATAATCGCTTCTTAATCCCTCTGACGTAGTTTTTGTGTGGTCTTTGAATATTTTTAGGTAACAATTATTTCAACAGTTTAAAAGGAATTGTGCACATATTGTAATTTTTATTTTTAAATCATGTTTAACTGAGGTTTAATCATTTCAAATACATTATTTCAAACTCCTACGTTTTGTGGGTCAGATATTCTAAAAAATAAAATTTATGATTTTTCTAAATTAATTTGAAAGTAGGCCTACTAAATAAAAATAAAATATAATTATACTTTCTAAAATAAATCGGTTATTTTTTCATATTAAAATAATAGCATAAATATTTAAGATAATAATAATTATTACCATCCAAGTATTGAAATTGAACTTTTGATTAGGTTATTTCAACGAATTAATTATAAACGAACAGGAGGATGCGTTTTAGAAGACGCTTTTTATTTCCACATTTAATTGGGTTAAAGCTCAATTTTAATTTGGGATGAATTTTCAAAACTAAAAGAGCACATCAGTATTATTACATAGTTTATAAAGTGAACAAAAAACCAGCCTATTCTTCAATGTAATAAAATAATACCGAGATTATCTATTCTCTGATTAACTATATTTCTAAGTTTTTACATTAAATTTAACTCTATTGTGTCAATTTTAATAGTATATTACTTATAGTTAAAACTATTTAGAATCTTTCTGCTTAGTCAAATCTCCCTATCTAATCATAAATAACCAACTGTGCCAAGAAATATCAAAAATGAAACTTTGTCATGAAATCTGTCGTTAAACTATGACACATCGTTAAGCAAATAACAATAGTGACGGGTATGGTAATATCTAGGAAAAATAACAGATTGTAGTTATTTTTAGCCTCCCCTTCCCTGTACCCTCCTTCACGGAATCCAACGCAGTTGCCATCATTTAGTAGTTGACCTTCTTGTAACCCAACCTTGAGTAAAGTTTCACTCATAAACTAGTCAGTAAGTTGTTTGTATTGGACAACCTTTGACTATAAAACTCTTATGACATTATTACTACACTGTTTACATCTTAACATTATTATTAATATCATATCATCATCATCATCATCATCATCATATACTGTTTTCAGCCTGTGGCCGGGTCAGTTTAGTGAAATACCTCTCTATCTTCCTCTATCCTTCCGCCATTCTTCTTCCTCTAATTTCTTCCATTCTTCTCCTTTCACGTGCACACTTTCTATTAGCTGCTCCTCCCCATCTCTTTCTTAGCATCCCTTGTAGTTTTTTCCCTAAATATTTAATCTCCATCATCCTCTTTAGGACTCTCTCCTTGTCCATCCTCATTACATCCTCATTCCATCCGAGTCTTGCTTCCTCTACTACCTCATGTACTCCCTGTACACCCACTCATTCCCGGATAACTTGATTCCTTATCCAGTTTCTCCTCGTGACAGTTAACTTTCTCCTCACAAACTTATTCCCATGTTCTCCACTCTCCTATTCTCTCTTGCATTCACTGTCCATGTTTCTGCTGCATGTCTGACAATGGGTACAATAATAATAATAATAATAATATTTAGCACCGCGTCTTACTACCCGTTCGGGTTATACGCTTAAGTACTAATTACTCTAATGGATTAGGAATTGGGAGGGTGAATTTAGAGGAAGTGAACCCGCATTTGCGTGGAGGGAGAGTGGAAAACCATTTAGGAAAAACCACCCCCAGTTCACCCGACCGAGATTCGAACCTCGATCTCCCCGTCCTCGGCGGTCGAGCTCAACACGACTAGCACGTTAGCCAACTACGCCACTGAGGCGGGTGACAATGGGTACAAAATACGACCGGTACAACACTTCAAGGGCACTTCTCTTTTTTCCATATCAGGACTCTCACACACCTACAGAACAATGTAATAAGATTAATATTACTTTTTTTTAGTTTATAGAATGTTATCTATTTATTAAAAAATTGTTCAAAATTTTGTCCGGCTAATAGCTCTTGTCGTTTTTAACCCTATTTTGACCAAAACATTTTAAAACTATTTATAATTAGGTCAAGCGCTAGATCAATGAACGTGATGGAGGGGAAAAAAAAACCAACTAAATAAGGTGGAATGGAAAGGGAAACGAGTTATGATCTTTATTTTTTTTTAAATATAATCTTAACAGTTTTTTCCCAAAATAAGACTAAAAATAATCTTGTAAATACAATTAGTTTAATTTTCTATGTATATTAATCTAATTTGAATACATTTTGCCATGGGAGTTGTGGAACTTTAATAGGAGTTTTGATCTTGATTTAAAATGTTTCTTCAACAAATGTAATTATGCTCATGACAGATTTTCAAGAACTGCTGAAGAAAATTTTACTAAGAATTTAATATTAAATTTATTAATTTTTTATTGAACATATAAAATAGTAAATATATAAAAATTATTTATATTCATATATATATATATATATATATATATATATATATATATATATATAATATATATATATATAGTAAAATATATTTAGAATCATATAGATTTATACAAAAATTAGGCATTACATTTTTACTATAGTTATTATGTTTATATAGTTCAATATATATAAATTAAATTATTATTATTATTATTATTATTATATCAATAAAATACTGGACCAATAATTTATCTACTTTGGGGATTTTTTATATAAAATAGCAAACACATATTGTTTTAAAATATAATGTATCGTTTACACGACTAAACTGATAAAAAACACTCCGAACTCATTCTATGGTAGAGTCTTATTTACTATACTAATAGTTTATATTTGTTGTATTGTCCAGCACACGTAACTCCAACAGGTTTACAGTGTCTGTAAACATTGAGCGAGAAAAGAAAGTTACTTTCAATCTGACATATGAAGAATTACTGAGAAGAGAGCTTTCAGTTTACAATCATGCTATTAACATCAACCCTGGACAGGTAAATACAAATAAAGTTACTTTTAATCTTACATAATTTTATTTTCAAGAGCTACTAAAAATAGAATTGTTATTTTGTGCTAAGTTATGGTGGATCTCCCTCTTTAAACTTTGTTATGTCACAATAATACATTTACACTGGACCAACTTTAAAGATATTACATTTATATTTATAATTAATGTGTATACAATTATTTTAAGATTTAGGATGGGTTTTAATATTTTCCAAGCGATGTTTTCTCAACAAAACAGTATTAACTACCTTAACTTACTTTATGGCATTAGGATCTTGAAAGTTCATTGCCGCACTTATAAAAGTATGAAACCTTTCCCTGTCTTGAACTGGTTATATCTTCCACCTCATTACACCCTATTTCTATCTTGAGCTAATTCTACCCAGTCCACCTCATTACGCCCTATCCTTATCTTGAACTGGTTATATCTTCCACCTCATTACACCCTATTTCTATCTTGAGCTAATTCTATCCAGTCCACCTCATTACGCCCTATCCTTATCTTGAACTGGTTATATCTTCCACCTCATTACACCCTATTTTTATCTTGAGCTAGTTCTATCCAGTCCACCTCATTACACCCTATCCTTATCTTGAGCTAGTTCTATCCAATCCACCTCATTACACCCTATTTTTATCTTGAGCTAGTTATATCCAGTCCACCTCATTACACCTATTTCTATCTTGAGCTAGTTCTATCCAGTCCACCTCATTACACCCTATCCTTATCTTGAACTGGTTATATGCATTCCAGCTCATTAAACCCTATTTTATCTTGAGCTTGTTCTATCCAGTCCACCTCATTACACCCTATCCTTATCTTGAGCTAGTTCTATCCAATCCACCTCTTAACACCCTATTCCTTATCTTGAGCTAGTTCTATCCAGTCCACCTCATTACACCCTATACCTGTCTTGAGCAGTTCTATCCAGTCCACCTCATTACACTCTATACTTATCTTGAACTGGTTCTATCCAGTCCACCTCATTACACCCTATTATTATCTTGAGCTAGCTCTATCCAGTCCACCTCATTACACCCTATACCTATCTTGAGCTAGTTCTATCCCGTCCACCTCATTACACCCTATCCGTATCGTGAGCGAATTTTATCCAGTCCACCTCACTACACACTATCCCTTTCACGTCCATTCTAATGTTACCCTCCCATCTGCGTCTAGTTATTCCCAATGGTTTCTTCCTATTAGGTTTGCCAGTCAATACTCTGAACATGGTTCTAGATTCTTCCATTCACGCTGGGTGTCCTGCACACTGTAATCTGCGAGATTTGGTTATCTTAAAACTATATCTATTGATGAGTACAGATTATGCAACTCACCCTAGTATAATATCCTCCACTCTCCATTATCTTCATTCCTTTACATGGACCAAGTATTTTCCTAAGCACTTTGTTTACGAACGCCCTAAATTTATTCTTGTCAAGTAAGGTAAGATACCATGTTTCACAAGTATAAGGAACAAACAGGGAAACTATTGTTTGGTCTATTCTGAGATTTACGGTTCTTGACAACAAACGAGATGTTGGTAGCTTAATGAAATGCCATCATAGTTAAAAGAAAATGATGAAAGTTTGATATTTTTCGAGTCAAAGTGTTATAGTTCAAATAAAATAATTAAATTTGATATTTTTCGAGTCAAAGTATTTATACTATTTGTAGTCATGGCGTTTAGTAGTGGGGGAATTAGAATCTTTAAACCAGACTTAAGATTTTTAATGATATCATTGTTAATAGCATAGATTTATTTGTTTAATGTATAATCGTAATTTTAGCACTTATATATCATTCCAGATTGTTCCAGATCTTTCTGTAGAGGTTTATATCAACGAATCTAGCAAGATTACAACCCTGGAAGTTCCTTCACTTAAAGAAAGCAACGAGATCAATCAGGAAAATGCAACACAAGGTTCCAAAATATTACAATTTTAAAACTACTTATATAAATGTTCCCAAGTTGTGCAAGCTTACTACAAATTTTTGAAAGTAAATTTTAATAATTTAAGTTTCATTACAAATTAAGAAATTAGCAAAAAACAATTAATAAATATATTTGTTACTTTAATTAATAAATAATACACCTTTGTTTATTAATTTGTTTTTAGTACGGAGTACCATCAAATACCAATTACATCCAAAGTTAATTTAGAATTTTTGTCATAAAATATTACTATAATTTTGTTTTGAAGTAATGTTTCAACTTAATATAGTTCTTAATAATTAGTTTTGAAAAGTTATTAATAGTAATAAATAAAATAAGTTATATTTTTTTTATAAATCAGAACAAGAATTGACAAGTGACATCCATTCTATTTGAATGATTTGATAAACAAAACAAAAAAAAAAATAGTATGGAACTCCACA
Organism: Timema podura; assembly: GCA_033556935.1. NCBI lineage: Eukaryota > Metazoa > Arthropoda > Insecta > Phasmatodea > Timematidae > Timema > Timema podura. Next base: position 23,567,790 of record JAVRXN010000014.1, read on the forward strand.
AGGACTTTCTCGCTCTATTGTTTAAAAATGAAGATATTTACTCAAAACTTGTAATATATTAAACAAAATAATATAAACTAGCAAACCCAAGCATAAATTGCACTATACTTACGTAAAACTTTTTTTAATCCTGGTTTTAAATTGTATAGTTTTATTTCTAAAGGATGTCCTAATTTGTATGTCTGGACCAATAACAATGATCGATTTAGGGTCCACAAGGGTCAACACTTCGTATTAAAATGTCGACGTCTGGTTAAAGCTTTAACATTTTATTAGGTATTTCACATCTTCAGGTCATCGCATTGCTATTCAATTCCTCATTTATAAATTTTGACCAATAAAAAATGTAAATATTGACTATTAAATCTAAAATGAAGGAGATAGATAATTGTTGTTCAGACATTTCTCCTAAGAGGTTAAAGGAAAAATAGCAAACTTTTTGGGAAACTTACTTATATTTCATTACTCTATGGCCTATGGCATTGGAGAATGATTGCGTTAAAACTTAAGTAGTATCTCTTTATAACTAAAGCTCACAAAATTGTATTAATATATTTGCCAATATCTCAGAAACTGTTGGTTTTATAAACATATATTTTCCATAAAAGTTTATTTTAATTTTAATAGTAATACAATTTTGCAACGAAGTTATTTAGTATCTCAAATAGTTGCGGAGGTACAGAAATTTACGCTTTTGTAAAGTATCCTAAAATTCATTTTCATAGGAAAATGGAAAAAAACCATTTCATTTATAATCTTATTCAACGCTTAGATACGAATTCTAATCAAAATCGTTAGAGCCGATTTTTAGAAAATCGATTTTTCCTTTCTCTCTTTTTATTAATATACTCTTAATTTTGGGGTTAAAAAGACACACAGACAGACGGCATTGCAAATACCACTTTTTGGGGTTCGGGGGGTCATGAGACGTCGACATCCATCAACATTTTGGGTTAGAATTTTCTTACGGTCGCAATACTTTACCTTTAGTGTTCGAAAGGTTAAAATATTTATATAATTGCGTATAGCTTTAAAGTGACTAGTTTTATTAAATTACGCTTCAAATAAAGTATTTGTATTATAAATAGACCTACATATTTGCATTGATAAGTAATTTCATATATCAAATATTTTCGGAGATATAATAAAAAATTAGAATTTACGCATCAACCGGAGCCTTTAAATTCATTTTGCCGAAATATTGAGGGTAGCCATTTTGTTTGGAATATTTATAAATGTTTTGAAATGAAATTTAATCAAAATCGTTAGAGCCGATTTTGAGAAAATCGACTTTTTCTCTTTTTTCCCTTCAGTAAACTACCCTTAATTTTTAGGGTTGGATATCCAATTCTAAAAATCCCTTGCGGCAACCCTATAAAAACCCTAGATACCAAGCTTTTAGCCCAATCGGTAAAATAGTTTAGGCTCTAGTTGGAGGTACAGACAGACAGACAGACAGACAGCCGGAAATTCAAAAACCACTTTTTCGGATTCGGGGGTCATGAAACGTCGAGATTCATCAAAATCTCGATTTCAACTTTTTTTTTTTACGATCACAATACTTTCTCTGCCTGTAAGATAGCGAGAAAGTAAAAAGAAAGGGAAAATGTGCAGGGTTTGATCTTACGTCCTTAAGTTTAAGATAAAGGTTTTACAACTTGAGTATCAATACATTTTTTTTGGTTATATTTCAGACATTTTTAATGTTATGATAAGCATAGGTATTGGCGTGAATATGTCGATTACAAAGACAATGAATGGAAATTTTAAATCTGACCAATTAGCTCTATATAATTTATTTATCATTGTTATCAGATAATCCTCTTGCAAAGATCGAGCGGCCGTCTGACACTTCCGCCATCATACGATGGGCTCCTACACCAGAAGAACAGAAACAACTGAACAGCGAGGGTGTCAAAGGTCAACTGGTGGTGCGATATGATGTCGACAGAGAGTCTCATCCACAGCAAATACTGGTCAGTTAAAAGCTACCTAGGTTTGTTTAAATAACAAATAAGTTTACATTTCCCTCTAATGACGTGTATTCATACTATTTCACCCTGGTTTGTGTGATCCAAACATTATATCGTTGCAATGTTATTAGCATATAAACTTATTCCTCCAGGTAAACGAAGGTTATTTCGTCCATTTCTTCGCACCTTCAAACCTCCCGACTCTCAATAAACACGTCACTTTTGTACTGGATGTGAGTGGCTCTATGTTGGGTACAAAGATTGAGCAGCTACGAGTAGCTATGACTACTATTCTTAGTGATTTAAAACCAGGAGATTTCTTCAGCATAATTATATTTTCTTCAAATGCCCAGGTAAACCAAAATAACATAAAAACATTGATATAAATACAGCCTCCTTAACCTATTTACAAAAAAAATAACCCGCCTCGGTGGCGTAGTTGGCTAACGCGCTAGTCGTGTTGAGCTCGACCGCCGAGGACGGGGAGATCGAGGTTCGAATCTCGGTCGGGTGAACTGGGGCTGGTTTTTCCTAAATGGTTTTCCACTCTCCCTCCACGCAAATGCGGGTTCACTTCCTCTAAATTCAACCTTCCCAATTCCTCTTCTATTAGAGTAATTAGTACTTAAGCGTATAAACCGAACGGGTAGTAAGACGCGGTGCTAAATATTATTATTATTATTATTATTATTACAAAAAAATAATGCTATACAGCTTAGCTTATCTATAAACTGCATACAAATTTAAATATAAATAAGTGTTTGGTCCAAATTAATGTTGCAGGTTTGGGATCCTGAGCATAGCCATATTCCACCAAATGAATATTCTATCGATACTCCAATAAACAAAAAAAATCCGGAGTTACTAAGGGCTTCGGTCGTTCAGGCCACAAAAAATAATATTGACAAAGCTAAGGAATTCATCGGTCGCCTGGATACTCACTCCAGTAAGTATATTTCCCACTCAACAATAGCTTAAACCTACATCGATGGACACGCAGACAAATGCAGCAGTCTCATATTGTCTGGTTTGCCACTGAAGTGGAGGCTGAGGTTCATATCCTTGTTGAGTGATTTTTGTCAAATGGTTTCTCAATCTCCATCCATGCAAATTCGGGTAACCATCCCGAAAACTCTTACTCATTTGTATAAAAATATGGATAGCACCAACGAGAAGTAAGATTCTTTTATCTTTAAAAAAAGCATGACTGCTTTAAGAAAACATATAAGACTAAATAATCTCTTATTACTGTCTATTGAATATAAAAATTAAAATTTAATTTCTGGAATTGAATCCCAGAATGTTTTTTTAATATGTATTTTTTATTATTGATTAATTTTACTGGTAAATATAAATGTAACAACAATATTTTTTATAGGTACAAATATTTATGACGCTTTATTAAAAGCTTTAGATGTCGTCCGCTTGGGTCGTAGTTTGATTCCCATAAGCGACGACTTGACTGAAAGACCAGAGCCTATCGTTATTTTTTTGACTGATGGTCAACCGAATATAGAAGAAAGGGACCCAATTGTAATCACGAATACAGTCACTGCCTCGAACAAGAATGCGAGTGCGGCCATTTTTTGCCTCGCACTCGGCGATGACGCGGATTTGGACTTCCTGAAGAAACTGTCCCTCCGTAACTCTGGGTTTGCTCGCAAGATCTACGAAGCATCTGACGCTGCTCTACAGCTGCATGACTTCTACCGTCAAGTTGCATCACCATTGCTAGCAGATGTGTCTTTCAACTATACGGAGAGTCAGGTGGGCCAATGCTATGTATAAACCTCTATCTTTTATGGTTTTTACAAAGAGACTTTTACATAATTTATTTAAAGGTGAAGGCATAATTAAATTACCTCGTTGATGTGCCAAGGAATAATGTAAATTACCCGCCTCAGTGGCGTAGTTAGCTAACACGCTGGTTTCGTGTTGAGCTAGACTGCTGAGGACGGGGGGATCGAGGTTCGAATCTCTCTGGGATGAACTGGGGGGAGTTTTTCCTAAATGGTTTTCTAATCTCCCTCCACGCTAATATGGGCTCACTTCCTCTATATTCAACCTTCCCAATTCCTATCTCATTAACGTAATTAATAGTTAAGTGTGTAAACCGAACGGGTAGTAAGACGCGGTGCTAAAAAAAAAAATATTAAAATTCATTATATTTTAAAAGCACAATTACTTTAACTCTAAAGTTCAGAATTTAAAAACTTATTAAGAGAGAATAGATACAAATTTAAATAAATATAAAGTTTCCAAAATATATCTAAAAATCATCATAAAAAGGGTTAATAATAATTGGTTGGTATAATACATACCACAAATACCAGAATTTTAGTTGAAGACAATATTAGTTGAAATTCAACTTAGGGAAGTTAATTTCTTTGTGCATCTAATACTACCTTTAACACTTATTTAGCTTTTTTTTTAAATTTTAAGCACACATTTATGTGAAATTTTGGTCTGAAACAAAAAACAAATCAAAGCTTTGATACTTTTTAATCGTATGCACAGGTGGAAGAAGGCTCTGTTTCCAAAACCCACTTCAACACTCTGTTCCTTGGTTCGGAATTTGTGGTCGCCGGAAAACTCAAGTCGACAGAGTTGACTGGTGGCCTCACAGCGAGGTCTCCGAATGGCACCACCTCTATACCTTTTGGACCAGATATCATAATTATTTGTCCTCGATTCCTTCCAACATGTAAACCAATTATTGAAGAGCGCAACTTCACCAACGCCAGCTTTATGGAGCGTCTTTGGGCGTACCTAACTATCCAGCAGCTTCTGGAGAAAGATGAAGTGGAATCTCCTCCGGAAGGCAATACATCCTCACCCAATAAGAAGAAAGCACTTGAATTAGCTCTCAAGGTAATTTCATTATAATTGATTTAGCATTCAAGATATTCAGCAAAATGTAGAGAAAATAAAGTGGTTTCTTCATCTAAAGGTAATATATCTCCACCCTGTAAAAAAATATCACTTGAGTTAGCTATAAAAGGGTGTTTATTAATTTTTTAAGTACCAAGTGCTTAGGAATTAGGATTAAATATTGTGATGGTAAAATATAGCTTAGAAACATTTAATTAGTAAATTTTTCTCTTCAGCTAAGGAATGGTCGAAATATCTTAATATATTTTTATGTGGTTTTAAATTATAATTTAACACTAGGCCTAATAATATATTTTTTAGACTTTTCCTCACTTGAGTAAATTTTCACTAAATTCTAGCCTTTAAATAATGATAATAGTAGTTATTGTCTGTATCTTCTTCCAAATATAACAAAACATATCTCAAAAAGTGAATGGAAGTTTTCTTTAAGGTGGGAGTGTAAAGTGTGCAAGAAAAAGTTAGTATGATCCCAGTTTTTGTGTCAAAACTTTTTTTTGGATCAAAATAAATAAAATATTGCTCCAGTACAGATATAGAGTTTAATTTTATTCACATGGTGATATCAACAGGTCTTGAATATCTTTCTTTAGCATAGCGGCATTTGATGAGAATCGTTTTAAATGAGAAAAAGTTGTTATTAAATTCTAGGACACCCTCGACAGATACTCAAGAACTGTTGATATCACCATAAATTTAATTCTATGTTTCTACTGAAGCAGTGAAACGTGAGAAAATACAGACTTTTTATCACGTCCTACACTCCCACCTTATCAAATATCACATATCAAATGTTAAAAATTCAATTCATTGAGTGAACCATGTATTTAAATTGTTTGTTGCAGTATTCCTTTGTGACACCGCTAACATCCCTCGTAGTGGTGAAACCTAACGAGACAACATCTGCCGACACAGAGAAAGGTGAATAACAAAAAATTAATGTATGTCCTAGTATTCCTTTGCGACACCGCTAACATCCCTCGTAGTGGTGAAACCTAACGAGACAACATCTGTCGACACAGAGAAAGGTGAATAACAAAAAATTAATGTATGTCCTAGTATTCCTTTGTGACACCGCTAACATCCCTCGTAGTGGTGAAACCTAACGAGACAACATCTGTCGACACAGAGAAAAGTGAATAACAAATATTTGTTAGGCCCTGCGCGCACATGCAATTTTGAGTCGGCCAACTATTTGATCGGCCAACTGATAGCTCCGCCCGCACCAGCCGACTGGACAGTTGGTCGATTGAGATGTCCGCGCACATGCAACAAAAAGTTGTCCAACTAAACCTTTTTCCACCAGATATGCCATGGACTTGAAAGAAACAGCTTGTGTATGTGCACTCGTAATCAGTCAAAGAAAGAAAGAGTACTGGGTACATCCATTATCAAGTCAACGATTACTCAAAGGTCAATTTTACAAGTTGTATAATGATTTGCTGGCCTATCCAAATAAATTTTTCAACTACTATAGAATGAGTATAAGCAGTTTTGATGAACTTTTGTTCCTCTTAGGGCATTCAATAACCTATCAGAACACCAAATGGAGAGAGTGTATCCCCCCAGAAGAAAGGCTATCTGTTACATTAAGGTAAAAAAAAGTTCAAATTTGTTATAATTTAATTTATTTATGAGATAAAACTTGTTTTACACGAACAATTCTCGACAAAGTAGAAATTCTAGGCTTCATTTACAAATTGAATATTTCTGATTGAGATGAGAGCTTATCGGGGAAGCAACTGTTTTCCGATTCGTGACTTGGAGCACTTGGCGTACTGGATTCATGACTGGAGCTCATAGCATTGCAAGGTATTTGAGATGAGGACTGTAAATAATGAGAAGGTAAGCTTCGCGAGAGGTAGTAATTATTACTGGCAAAGGGGGTCTGGCTATTCAAATTATGAGTATAAGGTGTGCCTATGTGTGCACTAGACAGGGGTAGAGTTTCTAAATGTGTTAGGACTTGTCCATTCTCAATTCGTCTCCTCACTCTTGATTAAAACAAAAGCAAACTATTCACTGAAACAAAAATTTTCATCAACGTAGACTAAACTGGAGAGGAGAAGAGTAAAGTCGGCCGACTTTTCATTGCAGGTGCGCGCAGACGCGTTGAAAGCTGTAGGTTACAATCAGGTTGGCCAACTTCAGAGTTGCAGAGAGTTTGTATCAAGGCACAAACTATTTAATCTGCCGACTTGGTAGTTGCATGTGCGCGCGCTCGCATATAAGTTAATGGTTCTCAATAATGCAACTGAATAATCGGCCGACTCAAAATTGCATGTGCGCGCGTGCTCTTATAGTTTTAATCAATTAACAGTGCATCCCTCTTGGTGGAGAAACCTAACGAGGAAACATCTACCGACACAGAGAAGGCTAAATAATAAATGTATGGCCTAGTATTATTATAAAACCTTTAATATCCCCCGTTTACCTTAACTTGGTGCATGACATTTACTAAAAAATTGTACTTTTTTGAAACTAAATAATATGTCTATACATTTTTGTAGAAACATTAAGATTACACCAAAGATCATAAATGAAATACTAATCACTGTTACTTAATCTATGGCATTATAAATTAGGCACACTGTTACATACATATTGAGAAAAGAGAACCACCTTTGTCCACCAAAGAGCTTAAGAATCACATTCATTTTCAAAAACCTGAATTAAAAATTATATATATATATTTGATTACGGATCAGAAATTATTGGTTATATATAGATCAAATAAAAGACTTTTATATTTAATAATAATACAACTTTATAATGGTAAGTTATTTCGTATCACAAATATTTGCGAAGAGATGATCAAAATTGAAAAAATTTCCTCACGTAAACTACCCTCAAAATAATTTTCATGAGAATTTGAGAGTTTACATCTTCTTTATAATGATAAACAGTGTCCAGATACAACATTTATTAAAAACTGTTCGAGATAGTTTTGAGAAAATAGATTTTTTTCTCTTTCAGCCCTTCAGTAAACTACCCTCAATTTTAGGGTTATTTAGCTAATTCCAAAAACCCCTCGGGGGACCTAATGAAAACCCCAGATACCTACCAAGTTTTAGCCCAATCGGTAAAACAGTTTCGGCTCTAGCCCGAGAGACACTCAGACAGACAGGCGGCATTGCAAAAACAACATTTTTGGTTTCATGGCGTCATTAAACGTCTACACTTATCAAAATCTCGATTTGGGATTTTTTGTGTTTGCTGGGGTATTTATGGGGTTTGATATATAATAGTTGTTTTGGAAAATGTTTGTTTCCCCCCTGTACCATTAATTTGCTAAGCCATTTGGTTTCTATCTCAGTGTAGCTATGTAGTGGTAAAGAGATTAACCACTAATAGAGCTACACATACTGGCCAAAAGCTATAAATGATGTAGCGATTCAATTTTCTATAAAGAGTCACATTATTTACTTTGTTGACCCGTTGAAATGTGCCAACTACATACATGCACATGGAAATTAGTAGTTATTTCTATGGTTTCATTATTATTTTCATAATTTCAGGTGATATGGCTTCTGCCCCCGATTTTAACTACTACAAGTCAAGTTTGAGGACAGGATCGTCACTTATGTCCGCGGGAGTCTATTTGAATGCATTCGGAGGTATTCTCAACAACACTTATTAATTTCTTATTTTTTTCTAATGATCAGTGAAATGAATTGATTTGATTTAACTATACATTTAGTTCAACACGTTTATTATTATGACTGGGCCCAGGATTTTTGATGACCCTAAAAATTATAAAAAATTACCTAAAAATTATTAAAACATTCTGAAAAATTACTTCAAATTTTAAAAAATTGCCTAAAAATATGAAAAAATAGGTGTAATAAATGCACACGACTAAATCAAACATATGCTTTATAGATGTAAATTACAAATTAACCATGCAATGAAATATTTAATTACTAAACTCTTGCATAATGCTAAGTACCTTTGGAAACTAAAAGCCCAAACAGGACATACAATTTGTTTGAACCAAAAGTAATACAAAATCTCTATACACTTACATCTGGCAAACTATGCTAATAGCATTAAATTTTGCTAAAAATTTCGGTGTGCAGCGCCTGGAGAGTAATGCTGTGAAAGCATGCGTGTACATCAGGTTGCATATGAGTTAGGCGGACGGTACTGCACAATTTGACATCTTGGAGCACGACAGCAGAACATACCACAATCAATAGTAAACAGCACACCAGTCCATACAGAAATGAGAATACGTTATGAGGGTCAAAAACTATATCATATGGACATAGAACGATAGAGCTCAAAGCTCAACAATTATAAACTATGCCTTATGCGCATAGGGAAATAAGTCAGTAGTACTTACATACAAAAACTAAGTCATATGAACATCTACATCAGTTGTATTCTCGCCATTAGCTAAATGCAACCAGCATCAGTAGACATACAAGTCTAAGGCAGCCCCCTCATTTAGTTTACTGGTCGGTGGTGACGAGAAGGTCGGGGTTCAAATCCCGGTTGAGAATATTGTAGAGCCCTGCATCAGTGGTCAAATGGTCTAAGGCATCACACTCGTGTTAGACTGGCCTGCTGATAATGGGGAGATCAAAATTCTAATCCAGGTCGGGTCTATTGAGGGTGGTTTTTTTTCCTAAAAGGTTTTCCACTCTCCTCCTTACATGCAGATGCGGGTAGATTAGCTTTAAATACCCTCCTATCTAATTCCCACCCCATTAGAAGTATTATTATATGTGAGTAAACCTGAACAGGTAGTAAGACGTGGTGATAAAACAGATATATCGTAGAGTTATCAATCCTAAATGGTTTTCACTCTCCCTACATGCAAATGCGGGTACATTACCTCTAAATTCTACTTATCTTGTCCCTACACCTTTACTGTTAATATGTGGGTAAACCGATTGGAGAGTAGTACAAGTTGCAAGGGGGGGGAGGGGAATCTACCTACATACACACACTGACAGATTTTAAAAAGAACTAATCAATTTTATGTTGAAGTTTTACTGAAATATTATCGTTAGGTTTGGTTAATAAATAGGGAACCTAGGGAAGCCTAAGGCCAATCAAATGATGTCACCAAGTTAGAAGTTTGACATCTATTACAGTTTTTCATGCTCTTAAGGTGGACTCGATTACCAAAAGAAATAAGTACGGTACTGTAAAATAATATTCGGTCTATTGCTGTATTTACAATTTTTACTTTCTCTCTATCTTACAGGTAGAGAAAGTATGGTGATCGTCAAAAAAATCGAACTCGAGATTTTGATGAATTTTGACGTTTCATGACTTCCTGAATCCAAAAAAGTGGTTTTTGAATTTCCGTCTGTCTGTCTGTCTGTACCTCCAACTAGAGCCTAAACTATTTTACCGATTGAGCTGAAACTTGATATCTAGGGTTTTCATAGGGTTGCCCCGAGGGGTTTTTGGAATTGGATATCTACCCCTAAAATTAAGGGTAGTTTACTGAAGGGAAAAAAAAGAAAGAGGCGATTTTCTCAAAATCGGCTCTAACGATTTTGATTAAATTTCATTTATGAACATTAATAAATATTCCAAACAAAATGGCTACCTCAATATTTCGGCAAAATGGCTTTAAGGGCTCCGGTCTGATGTGTAAATTAACATTTTTTATAATAGCTCCGAAACTATTTGAGATATGAAATTACTTAGCATTACAAATATGTTTATATATTTATAATACAAATATTTTATTCAAAACATATTTTTATAAAATCAATAATTTTCAATCTATACGCAATTATATATATATTTTTAGCTTTTTGGACATTAAAGCTTAAGTATTGCGATCGTAAAAAAAACTAACCTGAAATGTTGATGGATTTCGACGTCTCATGACCCCCCGAACCCTAAAAAATAGTCTTTGCAATGTCGTCTATCTGTGTGTCTATTAAAACTTAAAATTAAGGGTAGTTTACTGAAGGGCAAAAAGAGAAAAAGTCGATTTTCTCAAAATCGGCTTTAACTATTTTGATTAAATTTCATTTGTAAACATTAATAAATATTCCAAACAAAATGGCTACCCTCAATATTTCGTAAAAATGGCTTTAAGGGCTCCGGTCTGATGCGTCAATTAACATTTTTTATAATAGCTCCGAAACTATTTGAGATATGAAATTACTTAGCATTACAAATATGTATATATATTTATAATACAGATATTTTATCCGAAACATATTTTTATAAAAATCAATAACTTTCATCTATACGCAATTATTGAATTTTTTAACTTTTTGGACATTAAAGTTTAAGTATTGCGACCGTAAAAAAAAACTAACCTGAAATGTTGATGGATGTCGACGTCTCATGACCCCCCGAACCCTAAAAAATAGTCTTTGCAATGCCGTCTGTCTGTGTGTCTATAAAAACTTAAAATTAAGGGTAGTTTACTGAAGGGCGAAAAGAGACAAATTTGGTTTTCTCAAAATCTGCTCAAACGATTTTGATTAAAATTCGTATCTAGGCGTTGATTAAGATTATAAATAAACTGGCTATTTTCATTTTCCTATGAAAATTATTTTTAGGGTACATTACAGAAGCGTTAATTTCCGTATCTCCACAACTATTGGAGAAACTAAACAACTTATCATTGCAAAATTGTAGGACTATTAGAAATAAAAAACTTTTATTTGACATATATTTTTATAAAAGCAGCAGTTTCTGAGATATTTGCAAATATATTAATACATTTTGTGAGCTTTAGTTGTAAACATATACTACTTAAGTCTTAACGCAATAATTCTCCAATGCCATAGAGTAATTAAATATAAGTATCTAAAAAAGTATGTTATTTTTCCTTAAATCTCTTAGGAGAAATGTTTGCATAGCAATGATCTATCTCCATTTTAGACTCAATAGTCAATATTTACATTTTTTATTGGTCAAAATGTATAAATGAATAATTAAATATCAATGCGATGACTTGAAGATCTACAACACCTTTAAAATGTTAAAACTTTAACCAGAAATCGAAATTTTAATACGAAGTGTTGACCCTTGTGGAAGACATTAAACTGTTTGAAATGTTCTTAGGTGGACAAAGATGCGCCTCTTTTCTCATTGATTCTATATCATTGTATATTATTTTATGCGTGTTCTTATGTGGAGTGGTGATGATACAATGTACATTATTCCGTTCAGAAATCTTACGAATTTATAGAAAGAGAGAGAAAGTCTGTGCGGTGTGCCGTACCATTTATTTTTAAATATGACTGATTATAATCACAATGCTAGTTCTTCCATGAGAGCTTTCAACACAAGATTTACTATCGAATTAGGTATTAATAAAATAACCCGATAGCCCGTATAGACCGAACCGGTAGTAAGACGTGGTGAGAATAGTAATGATATAGTAGTAGTATAATAATAATAATAATAATAATAATAATAATAATAATATAATAATATAATATAATATAAATACCGTGTGTATTTGGCACGCCCTATTACAATAATATTTATGTTTATGTGTCTATATTTTACTTTCACACTTTCAGGTTCCAATTCTCCACTACAGGAATCACAATTTTACCGTGATTTATATTATCCTGAAAGCGAGATTGCGTCAAATAATTCCACGTTATCCTCGGCATCAGGTAAGTCAATAAAATCAAATTTTACCTCCTTTCACTGCTGAAAACCTATGCCAAGAAACCATTTGATTCTTTTAAAACAAAACAAAGATTTCAAAAGCCACACTGTCCATGGTGTTATACTGCGATTTAAACCGCTTTAGGATCCGCGTGGTGTGTAGGTTGGAGAGCATAGTTGCCACATTGCGGGAGTTCGCGCGTTATGCAAGCATACTAAGTGACTGTCAAGAAATCTGGCAACGCGCATCAGTTGCTATGACAACTACCCTTCACGGATTGGTCAACTACGTGACGAGCCTCCATTCCCCCCTCCAACTACGCAGACCTCAGTCCTAAAGTAGTTTAAAATGCAGTATACACTCACATTTCATCTTGTCACCGTTTACGAGGGTGGTGGCGTTAGAACCCCAGCCGGATACATTTAACGTGATTTTACACAATTGGTTTATCCCTCTGGTTTTATAATAGTCTCGCCATGTCAATGTGTGCACTTACACTAAAACACTTTTCATAATCACTAGCCACTAAATTAGTCTTAACGGCCTAGTTATTCTTGTGCACAAATGAGGTATACATCAGACCCACAGCCTCCAGGATAAAATAGATGTGCTCATTGGGGTAGCTTGAGTCCTTCAACACGAGGATCGCTACGTGCCATCAAAGGGCAGTAAAAAAAAGGCTAATTTTAAACATGGTTTCTAAACCTGAACAGGTAGTAAGACGTGGTGATAAAACAGATATATCGTAGAGTTATCAATCCTAAATGGTTTTTCACTCTCCCTACATGCAAATGCTGGTACATTACCTCTAAATTCTACTTACCTTGTCCCTCCACATTTACTGTTAATATGTGGGTAAACCGATCGGAGAGTAGTACAAGTTGAAAGGGGAGGGGGGGAGAATCTACCTACATACATACACGGACAGATTTTAAAAAGAACTAATCAATTTTATGTTGAAGTTTTCCTGAAATATTATCGTTAGGTTTGGTTAATAAATAGGGACCTAGGGAAGCCTAAGGCCAATCAAATGATGTCACCAAGTTAGAAGTTTGACAATCTATTACAGTTTTTCATGCTCATAAGGTGGACTCGATTACCAACAGAAATAAGTGCAGTACTGTAAAATAATATTCGGTCTATGGCTGTATTTACAATTTTTTTTAAAAATATGACTGATTATAATAACAATGCTAGTTCTTCCATGAGAGCTTTTAACACAAGATTTACTACCGAATTAGGTAATAATCAAATAACCCGATAGCCCGTATAGACCGAACCGGTAGTAAGACGTGGTGAAAATAAATAATAATAATAATAATAATAATAATAATAAAATACCGTGTGTATTTGGCACGCCCTATTACAATAATATTTATGTTTCTGTGTCTATATTTTACTTTCACACTTTCAGGTTCCTATTCACAGCTACTGGCATCAGAATTTTACCGTCCTTTATATTATCTTGAAAGCGAGATTGCGTCAAATAATTCCACGTTATCCTCGGCATCAGGTAAGTCAATAAAATAAAATTTTACCTCCTTTCACTGCTGAAAACCTATGCCAAGAAACCATTTGATTCTTTTAAAACAAAACAAAGATTTCAAAAGCCACACTGTCCATGGTGTTATACTGCGATTTAAACCGCTTTAGGATCCGCGTGGTGGGTAGGTTGGGGAGCATAGTTGCCACATTGCGGGAGTTCGCGCGTTATGCAAGCATACTCAGTGACTGTCAAGAAATCTGGCAACGTGCATCAGTTGCTATGACAACTACCCTTCACGGATTGGTCAACTACGTGACGAGCCTCCATTCCCCCTCCAACTACGCAGACCTCAGTCCTAAAGTAGTTTAAAATGCAGTATACACTCACATTTCATCTTGTCACCGTTTACGAGGGTGGTGGCGTTAGAACCCCAGCCGGATACATTTAACGTGATTTTACACAATTGGTTTATCCCTCTGGTTTTATAATAGTCTCGCCATGTCAATGTGAGTGCACTTACACTAAAACACTTTTCATAATCACTAGCCACTAAATTAGTCTTAACGGCCTAGTTATTCTTGTGCACAGATGAGGTATACATCAGACCCACAGCCTCCAGGTTAAAATGGATGTGCTCATTGGGGTAGCTTGAGTCCTTCAACACGAGGATCGCTACGTGCCATCAAAGGGCAGTAAAAAAAAGGCTAATTTTAAACATGGTTTCACTATAGAGGGAGAGAGGACACAAATATCTAACTTGAGTCAATCAGCCGGCTTCCATGAAGCTAGGTTCAGGTAGCAACCCAACCCCTCTTCACATACTCTTACCTTACAAAGAGCTTACTCAAACCACACATTACAATTACAATGGTCCTTTGTGACGAACATGTTATAAATGAATTGTTTAACAAATGCACATTTAGAAGTGCTTTTATCACTGGTCACTGAAACTAGCGAACTCCAGTGTTGATGGAGTCAAACTGGCTCAAGGCTGAGGATCTAGTGTAGCCATGTCTATATCCTTGTGCTATACCGCTGACCTACCAATTATATAGAAATAATTTATAATGATGCATCTGTTCCGGTAGATACATGGACAAACGAGTTAATATGGTTTTGTCTGGTTTGCTTTTGACAAGGAGGTTAGGGTCCGAAACCCGACCGGATATACTAAGAGAGTCTTTCCTAAGAGTTTCACTACTCTCTCTCTCTCCATACACATGAGGGTAAACCTCCTTTAAAATCCCAACATCCTTATCCTTATCAATTAATATAAATATGTGTATAGGCCGAAGGGTAGTAGGACCCGCAGCACAAATAACCAATAAAATGGGTAAATCACTTTCGTCCCCTAGCACAAATATACAACAAAAAAGCCACAATAGAAAATGAGTTTTTTTTATACAATAGCCAATGCCTACCACAAAGTTGATTGAATTAAAATAATTAAAAGTATTTTCAGTTCACTGTGCTAATTTTTTGTTAGATGATTAGAAGACTGGGATATGAATGCAATTAGAGCAAGTACTATTATGAACGTACAGGGGGAAAGGGGAAGAGTCACACTACAAACAGTTTTCAGAACACCGACTTTAATATTTCAAACCCCATAAAGAACCCCGCAAATACTTTTATTTTAAATTAATTTAAATATGATAGAAACTTCTTTCAAGCTTTGACCAATATCTCAAGTTCACTATAAAGGTATCATGTTTGTCCAACAGAAGGCAGCACTAGCTAAATTTGGCTAAAATTTGACTTTCCCTCTTTTCCCCTTGTACCCTTCAATCTGTGTAGAAAAACACAAAATTTTTTCTAGCATTGTTTTAATGATGCTTTTAGGGTCTATTAAACTTCCTAAACAAACAGTGAAAAAGGCTAATTTGAAAGAATTGACCATTATTTTCACCAAGTAAGGCTATGTCAATCATAATCATCATAATCATCATAAGCACCAACTGTTAAAATATATATATATAATTAAAAAACATAGTTAAGTTTTGATGAAATTGAAGCCAGGATGGTAAAATACCAGAGCAGTGAAGAAATAATTATTGGTATGCCTAATTAAAAATGTTTTGTTAACTGTCCAGGTCTAACTATAGTCCCTTTGAGCAGCTTGGCTTGGCTAACTAACATCACCAGTGATGCGGGAATTACTCTGCCGACCAATCCACAGGGAGCAGATGAAGTTCTACAACTTGGACTGAATCAGGTGAATTGAATCGGTCCCGTTTAAGTTTTAGATATCCCCAGGGCTCAACCGAGGGAGGGGAGTTTGAGAGTCCAACCCTGTCCCCCCCACTTCCCCACCGAAAGTTTGATTTGTAACATATATCTATTTTTTTTTCACCATCGCATCATACTACCCATTCGGGTTAAACGCCTGTGTACCAATTAAACTAATGTGTTAGGGATTATAAAAGCTCAATAAGAGGAAATGCACCCGCATTGGCGTGGCGGGATGATAGGAAAATCATTTAGAAAAACCTCCCACAGTGTACCCGATTGGGATCGAACCCCTGATCTCCCCTTCTTCCGCAGTCTAGTCAAACACGAGAGAAGCGTGTTAGACCACGCAGCCACCGAAGTGGGTTTTTGTACTCCACTTCAATTCTTAGGCTAGAAGCTTATTGGTATCAAATTCATAGCACCACAACCTAAACTTTGTTTAAACTAGAAAACATTACATGATCTATTTTCACGTATTCATTCGTCATGTCATGTGATATGCAACTGTGATTTTTGATAAATACACCCCATCTACCGTAGGGGAATTGGTGACAACTCGCAAAAGTTAGTAACTATCCATTCTCCAAACCGTATGATCTACAAGACCATATGTTGGGATGCCATCACTTTTCTCAATCAAAAATTACACAACACATACATAATTGTTGTTAATTTTCTTTCTCTCTAAACACTTTTTATATTATTGAAACATGAATTAATAAAAATAACCATTTAGATGTTTCTTTGTTGTTTTTACAAAGGAGAGCTCATAAAAAAATGTCTGAATTCTTTTCATAAATCAAGATGATGAACCAGACAAATTGAAGATGGTTAATGGCGTCGTACAAACAGTGTTCAGTTGTGTTCAAATAAAAAGTTTTTTTTTTAAATTATATTTTATATAGCTCTTTCTCTAAGTCATTGTCGTCCAACTGGAGGTCCGCGGGCCAAATGCGGCCCGCGCTCACTAAAATGGTGTCTCTCGGAGGAAAAAAGGGAAACCCACAGTGTCAGATGTGAAATAGCTAATGGTTCAATTAAAAATATGTATTTTAAAAAGTTCATGATTGTATTTTATCATGCATTTATTTGATCAATAAAAATATAAATTAATAAACTTTATTTTGCAGTAAAATTTGAAAGATTCTACCAATAAAAAATGCAATTTATATATAAATAATGAAAATAATTGTTTATTAGGTGTTGTTTGTAGGCCTATATTAAGTTGATGTATAAATATATTTCGGCCCGCAGTGCAATATGATGGACATATTTGGTTCTTGGGATGAAAAATGTTGGACCAGCCTCTTCTACGTTATAGTTAAAACATCTATTTAATGATAGCTAGTTATAGCACGATACAAGTGTGCAGATAATACTTTTTAATTTGTATTTAATGTACTATACTATCTCTTGCTGTCACAACCGTGAAACAAGAAACATAATAGTCTTATTAATATTGTTTGCTAGCTCAATAAGTTATCAAAAGGCCAATTACACAGTAATCCTAAGGGAAGTAATATTAGAACTGTTAACACATTTTAATTATAAATGTGAACTGGGAAGTACTGTGTTATTCTTTTCATTGCAAAAGCCATATTGTGTTCGTTCCTTTTATGTTTCTATACACCTTTCGTGTAACTTCTTTAAATTATAATACAACAATTAAATCATACAGTGAAAAAAAAGTTTTCTTTACAGAGATAATTCTAATCTGATCTGAATAAAAAAATACTTAATTACTAATAGGTTGACATCAATGACTTTCAGGCAATGTTTGCAATAAAGAACTTTCTGCTAGCCTTCACCTACCTCAACTACTATCGTAGATATACTTTTTTTTTAACAATATCTCTTAAATAACACTAGTTATAGGTAAAATGTTACAATTCTTATCGCAAAAAATGTGTTTGTATTTTTTAAAAGATCCAAATGTCCATTCGTAAGCAAAAAAAGGGATAAATCCCTCCCTGATTCCCAAATACAATCTGGTTATATCATTGGATATCCCCTTATGGTGTCTTGCATTTAATGTCTTAATCAACATTAGTTTTTCTAGTTTTATTAAAAGCAACTAAATTGGTAATAATTATTATAGCTGATTCTAGTGGCCGCTTTTGTGTCGATGACAATTAAACTCAAATAATGAATATATGATTGTTAATATCAATAATCAAATTATTATAATAAAACAAAACTATTTTACTCTTAATTTCTTCCAAGAAATTGTATTTAAACTTATTTAATATTCCCGTTAAAGGTCGAATTTATTTTTAAGATTCATAGAGATATTTTTACAGCAATATTAAAATAGATTTGAACAAAAAATAAAACTTGTAATAAAATACCCTAATTTTTGTTTCAGACTAATTCAGCTTTCAGCGAATGTACGACTTCTCTAGGAGGCTCTGGACATTGCAGACATCTACCTTACTGTGCGCTGGATGTATTTACTCTGAACGTCACAGATTACCTTCCATTCTTTTGCAGAATTGAATAAGTAAGTTTTTGCGTCACTATAAGCTAGATACACAAACCAACTGCGCAGATCTATTTTCCAAATATTGTACACGCTTCCCTAATTTTTCTGGTGAGGTTAGATTAAATTAAGTTCAAGTCAACATAAACGTTTGAATGTTGCATTTATTAAGGCGAAGATTAAAAAAAAACACTCTCATAAAAAAAAACAAATACAAAAAGATTGTGGGCCAATTTGTTTGATATGGGATTTGAAGAAGAGTTCTCCGTTGACGCCGAAAGCTTACAATCTTACCTTGACATGTTTCAACGTGGCCCTATAATACAACTTAAAAACATGGCGGAAAAAAAGTGAGGTTAGCTTTTGCTTCCTTCTAGGGCAAACAAAATGTACACTTCGTTTACCCAGTAAGTCTTACCTTGACCGATTACAGTGTGGCCTATCTTATAGGCTTGACCATAGTGTAGCCCGTCAGGGTAAGCTCGTTACCTTTCCGAATAGAAGGAGTGTACAATGTACGCACAGACCAACGGACAGCCACACAGGTAAAACTGATGTAATTTTTGGCATCAAAAAGTTCAATCGAATCAAAATTGTATAGACAGGTAGAGCTGCCTTCTCTTTAAAAAATGTAAATGTTTAAATGTGCCCAAGATAAATTCAAGTAGATAAAGCTAATTTTATTGATACACTGATAATGATGCATTCGTGTAAATAGAGCACACCAAGCTAAGCGTGGTGCTAGTGGCTTTTAAAAATTTGTGAATGTGAGAAATTCCAGGCCTCCACCGTGGTTCGGATTCCACGTTAAAATGTAGGTCCTCCATTTCATCTCACAATCACCATACATTACACATTAGCGTCAGTGCGTATAGCCCGAACAGCTAGTAAGACGCGGTGCTTGCTAATAATAATAATAATAATAATAATTAATAATAATAATTTAATAATAATAATAAATAATAATAATAATAATAATAATGGTTTTTAACAATTTTGCCCAATAACATTAACAATTCCCGAAACAAATATGAACAAAATGTTTTTGTGAATGGACTTCATTATGTATAGTTAGTTAGTTTGTCAGTTCGTGACGGTTGCCATTATTGTTTCAGTGCAAGTTTCTTTACTGAATTAAGTATAAAAACATCGCTGTGTGCACGGGTTTTTATAATAGTCCACTTTGAATGCTATTTCAGTAGTTATTACTTACCTAAGAGTAAAATATATAAAATAACTATTCAATAATTCTCAAGATTCCGGATAACTTTATTTTATATATATAAACTTGTGTCTTGTACCTCCATATCAATTCCTATAAGTAGAAACCTATTGAAGGTATACAAAAAACCTCCCCCTTTTAGCAAAATACTTTTCCCTCACCCATAGCAATAGCGCATTCCCAAATACATCGTGAACTTGTCATACACACTAAATTACAATAACAATGTTATTTACTGCGTATTAAGATATAATTTTAGCTCATATTTACTTTAAAGATGTATTTCTTATATCAATAGAATGAAGATTGATGATAAATCTATTTTAATATATATAATTGTTTATAGGAGTAATTTGTGCTTTGCTTGAGTCTTTTAAGTAGGTGGTAGAAATCTAATGACAAAACAAAATCTTTTGAATTAGATTTAGCATGTATAATTTTAATATGTAACTTTGTTGTATTTCTATGCAAGTTTTATCTTAATTTTAAACTAATTTGGTTGCAGTTTTGCGGGAGTATGTTGTCCTGACGCTTTGGAGCCATTTTCCTCTGCACACTAATTCAAGAACACAGACTTTTGACTATAGAAATTTAAAAAATATGTAATAAATAAGTTAAGTGCTTTTTAAAAATAAATTAAACAGTGTGTTGTTGAAGACGACTGATTATTTACTGAGGTGCTACAAACTGTAGAGAAGTTTATTTTCCCGTGATTGGGTGGCATCCAGAAAAATGAAGAGGAGTAATTAAATGCTCTCCTATTGGGTTGGCACGAATTAATATCTTCTGGCTATCTATCTGGGTTTGGCTATCACGTTAACAAATTCACTTCACATAATAAAAAGTATTTTGAATACATTTGTTGTGCCTAAACAAATTTATTATTTTGTAAATTGAAAAATGACACCTGGACACGGGAATCGAACCCGGAAACTTTGGCTTACTTATTATTATTATTATTTTAATTTGAACCTTTTATTTAAGGTGAAGACCACACAAACGTGTGTGGTGTCTAAAGAAACAACTTTTAACACTAGTAACATTTACAAATTAGTAAAAATAAATCAATCATACCACACTTAATACGTGTGGACTGTCTCTCAACGATTGTAAATAACTGGTTTTCACACCACGAACCAAGGAAAGGAAAGTGATCATATCCGGAGATGTGGTCCATTTCTACAATTTCTAAAAACTGGGGATGAAAAAAAATACCATCCGTTGTTTTGTGTCGCTTTTCTCAATTAAAAATTATTGCTAGCATCACCACTAATACAATCAATCAGAAGAGTTGTTGATAGGAGTGGAACGGGAAATTAGTCAAAATATCAGGATCGGGACGGCATATTATAAAATAATGCTTTATAATAATTTTAGATTAAAACAATTTTTTATTTTTAAAATAATAATGGTAAGACTTGTAGAAGCTTAGACATTATTAAACGTATTATAAATAGTAGTATACTATTATATACTAGGAAAGGGGTGATAGGAGTGTGGAGATAATACCACCCAGTTAGGCAACCCGTCAGTGTCGCAATGACCTTGAAAAAACATTTCCTTCTTCCTCTTGCGGCATCTCCTTTCTGTTTTTCCTCACTTTTTTTTCATATGCCATCGTCACTACGGTACGAGGAGGAAATCCCGATTCATCTTAATGAAAATTCGATATATAGAATTCTTTTCAATATATAGAAACAGTTTTTCTATGTAATGTCACGGAGATTCACCAAAATCTCGATATATATATAAATAATTTCGATATACGGGATTTCGATGTATGGAGAGCCCACTGTATATTAATCCATATACATCCAACTACTCTAGGAGACCCATTTAACCCGTCTGTCGATTTCACAATATAGTCCTCCATTTTTATAGAACATTCTGCCCAGATACACGAAATCACTCACTTGTTTTAAACATTTCCATTTATAGTAAGCTGACAATCATTTCCTGATCTGTTCTTATCAAAAACTATCACCTTAGTTTTGGTAACAGTTGTATGAAGATCTATTCTGTCTGTCACCACTTTCAATCATCATGGTTCGTCTTCCAAAACATACTTTAAATAACCATTAATATCTAGCAATGTGAAAAAAAGTAATTACATTTAGCCTTTTGTAGCACTACTTTTTTTAGGAATGGAACTCTTGAATACCTACTATCCTTAAGGATATCTGAGATTTGAGGATTCAAGAAAATATCATATTAAAGTTAAAAATAATAATTATAATATCTATATATATATATATTCTTTTTTTCACATTTTTAATTGTAAGTTGGTTTATAGATTTAATACACCTTATTAGGGGTACAATCCTAGCATAATTATAGGACAAACTTAACAACCAAACCAATAATTTAACACTTAACAAATATACACTGTAATATACATAAGTAAATTAGTATTCGAATTCGAGATTTGAAGATTAAATAAAGATTCGGATTTGTAAAATTGTAGATTCAATCTAACTCAACTTTTTTATTGAATATTTTTGTTTCGATACTTTTACACATACGAGTACTTGTACCCTAATATTGGCCCGGTTTTGAAACCATAATTTATTATTTATGTATGTATTACAATTCAATCTATTTAACGCCACATAGATTAATTTATTATTATTATTATTATTAGTATTATTATTATTAGTGATATTATATACAAAATAAATGGAAACATTATTCAAAAGATAGATGTTGAGAAGTTATGTGATAGTGTGGATAGAAATAAAGTTTAGAAAGATATGGAGAAGGCCGAAGGGGAAAGAGGAGTTGTAATGAGAGTAAAGATCATATTTGAGGATAACAGGGGCTATGTTAAGACGGAGAGTGGGAGTACGGAATGGTTCCAAACAAAAGAAGGAAGAGAAAATACAAGAACAGCTATATGAATGTAATGAGGAAATGAAAGAGTGTGGAATAAAATTTAGCATAGCTAAGTGTGATGTAATGGTAATGACAAGGAATAGGATAAGGCCTAGTAAAGCTATAAAGTTGGATGGAGTAGAGCTGAGAAAAGTACAGAACGTAAAATATTTTGAAATCTTGAATGAGGCGAAAGGTGAAAGTAGAGAGGATGAAATGAGAAGAGGACAGCAGGGAGATGTTCTATAGGCGTGTAAGAGACCTGCAATGGAGAAGAAAGGTTCCCTAAGTGTAGAAAAGTGTTGTATTGGGCGTTCTTTGTAACTATTGTCATATATGCAGCAGAAACATGGACAGTGAATGTAAGAGAAACAAGGAAATTAGAGGCAATGTGAATGAGGTTTGTGAGGAGCATGTTAAATATCTCAAGGAGTAACAGGATAAGGAATTAAGTTATCCATGAAAGAGTAAGAGTAGAGGGAGTACATGAGATAATTTAGAAAGCAAGACTCAGATGGAATTGGCATGTAATGAGAATGGTTAAGGAGAGGATGCCAAAGAAAATTATGGAAATGAACTATGTATATGTAGGAAAACTACCTTAAGGGAGACCAGAAATAGAGGGAAGGAGCAGATAACATAAAGTGTGTAGGTGAAAGGAGAAGAATGGAAGCAATTAAAGGAGGAGAATGGTGGAAGGATTTAGGAAGATGGAGGCATTTTACTTAACTGACCCGGCCACAGACTGGAAACAGTTGATAGTGATGATAAGCTATTTTTCCGTTTCACTTAAGCACCGGCAAATTGTAAATCAACACAGCATGCATGACCTTTGCATTTAAATGATATTGCGCAAATCAAACAGGGCTGGTTTTTTAAAAGTATTTTTTTTAATTACTATCTACAATGTTTAGGTTTTTTAAACCACATTATGGTACAGCATACACATTAATAATACAATTTTAAATATCAAGCTTGATGCATAGAAATGGATTGAAATGGTAAATGTTGAAAAATCAATAATAAAAAAAATCAACGTTAATTTTTTTTTTTTTTGCACCACGTATTGGAATATACATTTATAAACTAATCATAAAGATGTGATAGGGATAAGGAAGGTTGAATTTAGAGTAAGTGTACCAGCACTTTCTCGGAGGGAGCATGGAAAACCATTAAGTAAA